>JACEEU010000019.1:0-11150 GCA_016630915.1 Callionymus lyra | reverse complement strand
GATCATCGTCTGCTCCAACAAAACACATGTTTCTATCCATTATTAATGTCTTAAAGTTGTTAGTCACTAAAATAAGCCTGAAAACTTGTTGCTGTGATGTTGTTTACGTCAGTTTGTATCTAAAGGTCTTCTTTAAGAAAGGTTTGAGGTCATGTGGTCACCATGGAAGGTCACTCAAGGTCGATCAGATGGTTCTGCTGCTTCTCTATTGGTTGAACAAATACTTTTTAATCCCAGAAAATACCACAGATTTCATCAGTAGAACTTTCAAAAAATAGATTTATTATTATATACTTCTTTGATCTCTCATAGAGAAATATCAGGAAACAACTACACATCAATGTCAAGATAAAACACAAGATACAAAAATCAACAAACTAAATACAAAATACGATCTTGTTACAAAAATCTTGCTTAAATACAAAATACAAACACACAATCCTACTATAAACAAACACAATTTTTGTTGATAAAAATACCAAAACACTATCTTGATAAAAATATACAAAAATATATGTATGGATACAATTTTACTAACCAACGAAATACAGAAATACAACCTTGATAAAAT
The DNA here is from genome assembly GCA_016630915.1 of Callionymus lyra. Taxonomy (NCBI): domain Eukaryota; kingdom Metazoa; phylum Chordata; class Actinopteri; order Syngnathiformes; family Callionymidae; genus Callionymus; species Callionymus lyra. Next base: position 10,579 of record JACEEU010000019.1, on the reverse strand, counting down.
ACAAAAATGCAATACTGATAAAATACAATCTTGATATACACATTGCTAAATAAATGTAAAAATCAAAAGTAAAAATCTTGCTAATAAACAAAATAACAAACATAATCTTTAATGCATATGAAATACAGAAATAGCAAACAAATAAACACAAATATACACACAGTCCTGCTGAAAAACAAACACAATCTTTGTTAACAAAAATACCAAAACACTATCTTGATTCAAAGTAGATACAATCTTATTAACAAACACAATACAAAAATAAAATCTTGTTAACACAACAAAACAATTATACAATCTTGTTGAAATATTTGATGAATTCAAATGATTCCAAATCAAAAAAGAATAGAAAGAAATACGACTGATGTGTTCATGAGCGAGCTAAGAAAACCTGTCAAATATATTTCAAGTGCTAAAAAAGATATAAAAAGTGATCGATAAAGTAAATGTAGGATCTAATATTAGGCTAATAGCTCATATCAGTGACTTTGCCAGAGGTTTGCACTTTCAGAGTGCTTTATATTCAACATTAGACATGAATGTCAAGTCGACCTGTGAAGTCGCATCATGAGTCGTCGAAGACGCTTCCTGTTCACCTCGAATAAAAGTTTCTATTTCAAGGTCGTTTGAAGGTCCACCACTGACTATGACATCACACTGTGAGGTTTACTCCTGTGTGACCCTGAACTCCTGTGTGACCCTAAACTCCTGTGTGACTCTGAACTCCTGTGTGACCCTGAACTCCTGTGTGACCCTAAACTCCTGTGTGACTCTGAACTCCTGTGTGACCCTGAACTCCTGTGTGACCCTGAACTCCTGTGTGACCCTGAACTCCTGTGTGACCCTAAACTCCTGTGTGACTCTGAACTCCTGTGTGACCCTGAACTCCTGTGTGACTCTGAACTCCTGTGTGACCCTGAACTCCTGTGTGACTCTGAACTCCTGTGTGACTCTGAACTCCTGTGTGACTCTGAACTCCTGTGTGACCCTGAACTCCTGTGTGACCCTGAACTCCTGTGTGACCCTGAACTCCTGTGTGACTCTGAACTCCTGTGTGACTCTGAACTCCTGTGTGACCCTGAACTCCTGTGTGACCCTGAACTCCTGTTTGACCCTGAACTCCTGTGTGACCCTGAACTCCTGTGTGACCCTAAACTCCTGTGTGACCCTGAACTCCTGTGTGACCCTAAACTCCTGTGTGACTCTGAACTCCTGTGTGACTCTGAACTCCTGTGTGACCCTGAACCCCTGTGTGACTCTGAACTCCTGTGTGACTCTGAACTCCTGTGTGACCCTGAACTCCTGTGTGACTCTGAACTCCTGTGTGACCCTGAACTCCTGTGTGACCCTGAACTCCTGTGTGACTCTGAACTCCTGTGTGACCCTAAACTCCTGTGTGACCCTAAACTCCTGTGTGACCCTGAACTCCTGTGTGACCCTAAACTCCTGTGTGACCCTGAACTCCTGTGTGACCCTGAAATCCTGTGTGACCCTGAACTCCTGTGTGACTCTGAACTCCTGTGTGACCCTGAACTCCTGTGTGACCCTGAACTCCTGTTTGACCCTAAACTCCTGTGTGATCCTGAACTCCTGTGTGACCCTAAACTCCTGTGTGATCCTGAACTCCTGTGTGACTCTGAACTCCTGTGTGACCCTGAACTCCTGTGTGACCCTAAACTCCTGTGTGACCCTGAACTCCTGTGTGACCCTGAACTCCTGTGTGACCCTGAACTCCTGTGTGACCCTGAACTCCTGTGTGACCCTGAACTCCTTTGTGACCCTGAACTCCTTTGTGACCCTGAACTCCTGTGTGACCCTGAACTCCTGTGTGACCCTAAACTCCTGTGTGACCCTAAACTCCTGTGTGACCCTAAACTCCTGTGTGACCCTAAACTCCTGTGTGACCCTGAACTCCTGTGTGACTCTGAACTCCTGTGTGACCCTGAACTCCTGTGTGACCCTGAACTCCTGTGTGACCCTAAACTCCTGTGTGACCCTGAACTCCTTTGTGACCCTGAACTCCTGTGTGACCCTAAACTCCTGTGTGACCCTGAACTCCTGTGTGACCCTGAACTCCTGTGTGACCCTAAACTCCTGTGTGACCCTGAACTCCTGTGTGACTCTGAACTCCTGTGTGACCCTAAACTCCTGTGTGACTCTGAACTCCTGTGTGACCCTGAACTCCTGTGTGACCCTAAACTCCTGTGTGACCCTGAACTCCTGTGTGACCCTAAACTCCTGTGTGATCCTGAACTCCTGTGTGACCCTGAACTCCTGTGTGACCCTGAACTCCTGTGTGACCCTAAACTCCTGTGTGACCCTGAACTCCTGTGTGACCCTAAACTCCTGTGTGACCCTGAACTCCTGTGTGACCCTAAACTCCTGTGTGATCCTGAACTCCTGTGTGACCCTGAACTCCTGTGTGACCCTGAACTCCTGTGTGACCCTGAACTCCTGTGTGATCCTGAACTCCTGTGTGACCCTGAACTCCTGTGTGACCCTAAACTCCTGTGTGATCCTGAACTCCTGTGTGACCCTGAACTCCTGTGTGACCCTGAACTCCTGTGTGACCCTGAACTCCTGTGTGACTCTGAACTCCTGTGTGACCCTAAACTCCTGTGTGACCCTGAACTCCTGTGTGACCCTGAACTCCTGTGTGACCCTGAACTCCTGTGTGACCTTAAACTCCTGTGTGACCCTGAACTCCTGTGTGACCCTGAACTCCTGTGTGACCCTGAACTCCTGTGTGACTCTGAACTCCTGTGTGACTCTGAACTCCTGTGTGACTCTGAACTCCTGTGTGACTCTGAACTCCTGTGTGACCCTGAACTCCTGTGTGACCCTGAACTCCTGTGTGACCCTGAACTCCTGTGTGACCCTGAACTCCTTTGTGACCCTGAACTCCTGTGTGACCCTGAACTCCTGTGTGACCCTGAACTCCTGTGTGACCCTGAACTCCTGTGTGACCCTGAACTCCTGTGTGACCCTGAACTCCTTTGTGACCCTAAACTCCTTTGTGACCCTGAACTCCTGTGTGACCCTGAACTCCTGTGTGACCCTAAACTCCTGTGTGACCCTGAACTCCTGTGTGACCCTGAACTCCTGTGTGACCCTAAACTCCTGTGTGACCCTAAACTCCTGTGTGACCCTGAACTCCTGTGTGACCCTGAACTCCTGTTTGACCCTGAACTCCTGTGTGACCCTAAACTCCTGTGTGACCCTAAACTCCTGTGTGACCCTGAACTCCTGTGTGACCCTGAACTCCTGTGTGACTCTGAACTCCTGTGGACCCTGAACTCCTGTGTGACCCTGAACTCCTGTGTGACCCTGAACTCCTGTGTGACCCTAAACTCCTGTGTGACCCTGAACTCCTGTGTGACCCTAAACTCCTGTGTGACCCTGAACTCCTGTGTGACCCTAAACTCCTGTGTGACCCTGAACTCCTGTGTGACCCTGAACTCCTGTGTGACTCTGAACTCCTGTGTGACCCTGAACTCCTGTGTGACCCTAAACTCCTGTGTGACCCTGAACTCCTGTGTGACCCTGAACTCCTGTGTGACTCTGAACTCCTGTGTGACCCTGAACTCCTGTGTGACCCTGAACTCCTGTGTGACTCTGAACTCCTGTGTGACCCTGAACTCCTGTGTGACCCTGAACTCCTGTGTGACCCTGAACTCCTGTGTGACTCTGAACTCCTGTGTGACCCTGAACTCCTGTGTGACCCTGAACTCCTGTGTGACCCTGAACTCCTGTGTGACTCTGAACTCCTGTGTGACCCTGAACTCCTGTGTGACCCTGAACTCCTGTGTGACTCTGAACTCCTGTGTGACCCTAAACTCCTGTGTGACCCTGAACTCCTGTGTGACCCTGAACTCCTGTGTGACCCTGAACTCCTGTGTGACCCTAAACTCCTGTGTGACCCTAAACTCCTGTGTGACCCTGAACTCCTGTGTGACTCTGAACTCCTGTGTGACCCTAAACTCCTGTGTGACCCTGAACTCCTGTGTGACCCTGAACTCCTGTGTGACCCTAAACTCCTGTGTGACCCTGAACTCCTGTGTGACCCTAAACTCCTGTGTGACCCTAAACTCCTGTGTGACCCTGAACTCCTGTGTGACTCTGAACTCCTGTGTGACCCTGAACTCCTGTGTGACCCTGAACTCCTGTGTGACCCTAAACTCCTGTGTGACCCTGAACTCCTGTGTGACTCTGAACTCCTGTGTGACCCTGAACTCCTGTGTGACTCTGAACTCCTGTGTGACCCTGAACTCCTGTGTGACTCTGAACTCCTGTGTGACCCTAAACTCCTGTGTGACCCTGAACTCCTGTGTGACCCTGAACTCCTGTGTGACCCTAAACTCCTGTGTGACCCTGAACTCCTGTGTGACCCTGAACTCCTGTGTGACCCTGAACTCCTGTGTGACCCTGAACTCTGTGAAGTTGACCAACAATCCTGTGTGATTCACACGTGTGTTCCTGACATCAGGCTGAAGAACAAGATGTTGAAGATGTTTGCTGGTCCACAGGACAGCTGGGAGATCGTGGACGGCGTGCGCGGCGGCGTCAGCAACGCTCTGGAGCCCCAGAGACAGGAAGGCTACCTGCTGAAGAGGAGGAAGTGGCCGATGAAGGGCTGGCATAAGGTACGAGCCACAGTTCCCGCTTCATCGCGACATCACTTCCCTGAACTGAAGCCTCCATAAAACACATCCGCTGACGCCGCCCTCGTATCCTCGTCTGATAATTCACGAGCGGTCATGTGACCCCGCCAGGCACTCACTGGAATATGGTGCCGCCTCCAAATGTCTCCCCTCAGATGCATTAGCTGATGATGGTAAATAGTCTCCAACGTGTTTAGTATTGAGCGTCTGCTGAGCTGCTGTCGTCTGCTGACGAGAAGAAGGAGGTTTGGATTCGAGCAGATGAACAAACATCATTTCCTTCTGAGGAAGACTCTGAAGATCACACTTTAAATATTATTACTTCAGAAATATACGTTTACTTTCATTAAATCAATGAAATATTTAAATACTCTGGTCTGAGGAAGACTCTGAAGATCACACTTTAAATATTATTACTTCAGAAATATACGTTTACTTCATTAAATCAATGAAATATTTAAATACTCTGGTCTGAGGAAGACTCTGAAGATCACACTTTAAATATTATTACTTCAGAAATATACGTTTACTTCATTAAATCAATGAAATATTTAAATACTCTGGTCTGAGGAAGACTCTGAAGATCACACTTTAAATATTATTACTTCAGAAATATACGTTTACTTTCATTAAATCAATGAAATATTTAAATACTCTGGTCTGAGGAAGACTCTGAAGATCACACTTTAAATATTATTACTTCAGAAATATACGTTTACTTCATTAAATCAATGAAATATTTAAATACTCTGGTCTGAGGAAGACTCTGAAGATCACACTTTAAATATTATTACTTCAGAAATATACGTTTACTTCATTAAATCAATGAAATATTTAAATACTCTGGTCTGAGGAAGACTCTGAAGATCACACTTTAAATATTATTACTTCAGAAATATACGTTTACTTTCATTAAATCAATGAATATTTAAATACTCTGGTCTGAGGAAGACTCTCAAGATCACACTTTAAATATTTTTACTTGAGAAATATACGTTTACTTTCATTAAATCAATGAAATATTTAAATACTCTGGTCTGAGGAAGACTCTGAAGATCACACTTTAAATATTTTTACTTCAGAAATATACGTTTACTTTCATTAAATCAATGAAATATTTAAATACTCTGGTCTGAGGAAGACTCTCAAGATCACATTTTAAATATTTTACTTCCAAGAATATTTACGTTTACTTTCATTAAATCAATGAAATATTTAAATACTCTGGTCTGAGGAAGACTCTGAAGATCACACTTATAAATATTATTACTTCAGAAATATACGTTTACTTTAATAAATCAATGAAATATTTAAATACTCTGGTCTGAGGAAGACTCTGAAGATCACACTTTAAATATTATTACTTCAGAAATATACGTTTACTTTCATTAAATCAATGAAATATTTAAATACTCTGGTCTGAGGAAGACTCTAAATATTATTACTTCAGAATATACGTTTACTTTCATAAATCAATGAAATATTTAAATACTCTTGAGGAAGACTCTCAAGATCACACTTTAAATATTTTTACTTCATAAATATACGTTTACTTTCATTAAATCAATGAAATATTTAAATACTCTGGTCTGAGGAAGACTCTGAAGATCACACTTTAAATATTATTACTTCAGAAATATACGTTTACTTTCATTAAATCAATGAAATATTTAAATACTCTGGTCTGAGGAAGACTCTGAAGATCACACTTTAAATATTATTACTTCAGAAATATACGTTTACTTTCATTAAATCAATGAAATATTTAAATACTCTGGTCTGAGGAAGACTCTCAAGATCACACTTTAAATATTATTACTTCAGAAATATACGTTTACTTTCATTAAATCAATGAATATTTAAATACTCGGTAAGACTCTCAAGATACATTTAAATATTTGAATTTACAAAATATTTAAATACTCTGGTCTGAGGAAGACTCTCAAGATCACACTTTAAATATTTTTACTTCAGAAATATACGTTTACTTTCATTAAATCAATGAAATATTTAAATACTCTGGTCTGAGGAAGACTCTGAAGATCACACTTTAAATATTATTACTTCAGAAATATACGTTTACTTTCATTAAATCAATGAAATATTTAAATACTCTGGTCTGAGGAAGACTCTGAAGATCACACTTTAAATATTATTACTTCAGAAATATACGTTTACTTTCATTAAATCAATGAAATATTGAAATACTCTGGTCTGAGGAAGACTCTCAAGATCACACTTTAAATATTATTACTTCAGAAATATACGTTTACTTTCATTAAATCAATGAAATATTTAAATACTCTGGTCTGAGGAAGACTCTCAAGATCACACTTTAAATATTATTACTTCAGAAATATACGTTTACTTTCATTAAATCAATGAAATATTTAAATACTCTGGTCTGAGGAAGACTCTCAAGATCACACTTTAAATATTATTACTTCAGAAATATACGTTTACTTTCATTAAATCAATGAAATATTTAAATACTCTGGTCTGAGGAAGACTCTGAAGATCACACTTTAAATATTATTACTTCAGAAATATACATTTACTTCATTAAATCAATGAAATATTTAAATACTCTGGTCTGAGGAAGACTCTGAAGATCACACTTTAAATATTATTACTTCAGAAATATACGTTTACTTTCATTAAATCAATGAAATATTTAAATACTCTGGTCTGAGGAAGACTCTGAAGATCACACTTTAAATATTTTTACTTCAGAAATATACGTTTACTTCATTAAATCAATGAAATATTTAAATACTCTGGTCCAAAAGATCACACTTTAAATATTAACTTAAAATATATTTTTTAAATCATGAAATATTAAATACTCTGGTCTGAGGAAGACTCTCAAGATCACACTTTAAATATTATTACTTCAGAAATATACGTTTACTTCATTAAATCAATGAAATATTTAAATACTCTGGTCTGAGGAAGACTCTCAAGATCACACTTTAAATATTTTACTTCAGAAATATACGTTTACTTTCATTAAATCAATGAAATATTTAAATACTCTGGTCTGAGGAAGACTCTCAAGATCACACTTTAAATATTTTTACTTCAGAAATATACGTTTACTTTCATTAAATCAATGAAATATTTAAATACTCTGGTCTGAGGAAGACTCTCAAGATCACACTTTAAATATTATTACTTCAGAAATATACGTTTACTTTCATTAAATCAATGAAATATTTAAATACTCTGGTCTGAGGAAGACTCTCAAGATCACACTTTAAATATTTTTACTTCAGAAATATACGTTTACTTTCATTAAATCAATGAAATATTTAAATACTCTGGTCTGAGGAAGACTCTCAAGATCACACTTTAAATATTATTACTTCAGAAATATACGTTTACTTTCATTAAATCAATGAAATATTTAAATACTCTGGTCTGAGGAAGACTCTCAAGATCACACTTTAAATATTATTACTTCAGAAATATACGTTTACTTCATTAAATCAATGAAATATTTAAATACTCTGGTCTGAGGAAGACTCTGAAGATCACACTTTAAATATTATTACTTCAGAAATATACGTTTACTTTCATTAAATCAATGAAATATTTAAATACTCTGGTCTGAGGAAGACTCTCAAGATCACACTTTAAATATTATTACTTCAGAAATATACGTTTACTTCATTAAATCAATGAAATATTTAAATACTCTGGTCTGAGGAAGACTCTCAAGATCACACTTTAAATATTATTACTTCAGAAATATACGTTTACTTCATTAAATCAATGAAATATTTAAATACTCTGGTCTGAGGAAGACTCTGAAGATCACACTTTAAATATTATTACTTCAGAAATATACATTTACTTCATTAAATCAATGAAATATTTAAATACTCTGGTCTGAGGAAGACTCTCAAGATCACACTTTAAATATTTTTACTTCAGAAATATACGTTTACTTTCATTAAATCAATGAAATATTTAAATACTCTGGTCTGAGGAAGACTCTCAAGATCACACTTTAAATATTATTACTTCAGAAATATACGTTTACTTTCATTAAATCAATGAAATATTTAAATACTCTGGTCTGAGGAAGACTCTCAAGATCACACTTTAAATATTTTTACTTCAGAAATATACGTTTACTTTCATTAAATCAATGAAATATTTAAATACTCTGGTCTGAGGAAGACTCTCAAGATCACACTTTAAATATTATTACTTCAGAAATATACGTTTACTTTCATTAAATCAATGAAATATTTAAATACTCTGGTCTGAGGAAGACTCTCAAGATCACACTTTAAATATTATTACTTCAGAAATATACGTTTACTTCATTAAATCAATGAAATATTTAAATACTCTGGTCTGAGGAAGACTCTGAAGATCACACTTTAAATATTATTACTTCAGAAATATACGTTTACTTTCATTAAATCAATGAAATATTTAAATACTCTGGTCTGAGGAAGACTCTCAAGATCACACTTTAAATATTATTACTTCAGAAATATACGTTTACTTCATTAAATCAATGAAATATTTAAATACTCTGGTCTGAGGAAGACTCTCAAGATCACACTTTAAATATTATTACTTCAGAAATATACGTTTACTTCATTAAATCAATGAAATATTTAAATACTCTGGTCTGAGGAAGACTCTCAAGATCACACTTTAAATATTATTACTTCAGAAATATACATTTACTTCATTAAATCAATGAAATATTTAAATACTCTGGTCTGAGGAAGACTCTCAAGATCACACTTTAAATATTATTACTTCAGAAATATACGTTTACTTTCATTAAATCACGGAAATACAAGCAGAAAAATCATGATTTTATTTTATTTTTCAACTGAGGTTCAGAATATCAACATATACCAGGCAACAAATTAGCATTAGCATATACTGGTGGGGTCTAATGCTAGTGGAATATCAATGTCTCCTCTACCTTATGCTCCAGTGAGTTAGAATCCAGAATATTCCAGATTATTTGTGTTAATCTCCAAGAGGAAAAAAAATGAAGTTAACTTTTACTAGAATAAAAAATCTAAGCTTAATTATGATGAGTTCACTGAGAGGGAGTGAGCCAAAGAAGGATCATGAAAAGTCATTCGTAGAGTGTTATGGTCGTATAAAATTAATTGTTGGGTCGTTGATGTCTGGATGGTGCTGCTACGTGGTCTAAAGCTAGTGGAGAGTCGTTGAGCTCATGCCTCAGTAAAACAGTTTCGATAGACTCCAGGATTCATTCTTGCCGCCCATTTTATTTTTTGAAGAGTTCACTGAGAGGGAGTGAGACGAAGAGAGATCTTGCTGAAGCAAATTTCATGCGGGTCTTATAAAACAAAAAAATTGTCAGTAGATGTCTGGAAGGTGCTGGTCTAAAACTAGTGGAGTGTCGGTGTGTCCCCCAGTTTATGGCCCTGTGTAAGCTAGCCAGGGTAGACTCCAGGATCAGCAAATATCTTTAGAGAGACCGGGAGGACGAGACGGTGAGAGGAGGATGAACGCGTATTAACGGAGGTGAAGAAAAACAAAGATGGAAAATAAGAAAAGGAAAAAGATCAAGATTTTGGAATTTAATAGTTAAAAAATATAATTTATTAATGTATTAGATACATTTAATTGAATTATTCAATGTAACAAATTCAACCCGTCAATATATAAATGAGTGAATTCAATGAGTCAACAAAATAATTCAATGTTAAAAGACGACGATGACATCTAAACAAAGAAAACAAAATAAATTAAATACAATATACTGTTTATTCAATATACTGTAGCTCTAGTAGCAGCTCTAGTCGTTATTTGAATCAGATCTAGTCTCGACACTGAACTGTGTTGACCAGACGTCTGTTGTCATGGCAGAGATACTTCCTGCTGGACAAGGGCGTCCTGAAGTACGGCAAGTG
>JACEEU010000001.1:28293160-28418621 GCA_016630915.1 Callionymus lyra | reverse complement strand
TTCTTAGTCACTGCCACAAGACCTTTCTCCTTCACCGCCCACCGGATAACCACACTATTATTCCTTTCATCTCCACTTACACCCTTTCGTCCCACTCACTTTTTTCACAAATAAAAAACACCTTCACCACTATCCAAACTCACTTACACACCCTTCACAACCACAAAATTATACCTGCACACCGTAAAAACACCAACCTGCACCAACTTCTCATACGCACCAACTTCCAAAAATCACCCACAACCACCCATAACATACCATTCCTCAATACAAAAATAAAATGGATCCATAACTCGGACCACACACACATATACCCACTACCACCCCTGCCTCCCTCACCCATCCGCAACTGCATTTTCTCAATCACCTGTTCCACCTGCAACAAGTCATACATCGGTCACACACACACCCTACTTTCTATCACAACACACAAATTACAACACCTATTCAAACATTCACTCGACAGCAACAACCCCATCTCCAACCACTTCATTAAACACAATAAACTACACCTACAACTCCACCTCCTGGAACACTGCGACACTTGGACCCACCACCAGAGGGAGACAAGAGCCCGGAGCTGGATCAACAGATTGGACACCAGGACCCCAAAAGGACTCAACTGAATCCCCCCAAAAAAATCATCATGTGGTATCATTTTCTTACTTCTCACCTTTTACTCTCTCTTCTTTATTCTCTCCTCCTCTCCTTCTCCTCTATTTACCATCCCAATCTAAACTTAACCCTCACTCTCCCATTCACCCCCTCCTACCCTTAAACTCTAAACACAACCCTTACCCTTACCCTAACCCTTACCCCCTGAGCCCCTAACCCCTTGCCCTAATTTCTAACCCTTACCCTCAACCTAACCTTCACCCCCCCACTCTAAAACCTAACCCTAAACCCCATACCTAACCCTCACCCTGACCCTAACCTTAACCCCCTGAGCCCCTTAAACCCCATTTTCCCAAATTCCTTACCCTAAACCCCCCTAACCCTAAACCTAACCCTCACCCCCAACCTTACCCTTAACCCCAAAACCTAACCCCCACCCTGACCCTAAACCTAACCCCCTGAGCCCCTTTTTTAAAAAAAACCCATTTTTTTCAAATTCCTTACCCTAACCCCCTAACCCTAAACTTAACCTTTACCCCCCCCATTCCTTACCTCACCCCCCCAAACCTAAACTTAACCTTCACCCCCTATATTATAATTTTTTAACCCTGCATCCCCATTTTTTATCCATGACCTCACCGCCTTACTTTCAATAACCCCGCAGGCCTCCATGGCTCCATACACCCTTTGACCGCCCCCAACATTTGAGGACCCGGGTTCGATTCTCACCCATGCCACAGATTTTTTGCTTTATTTTATAATTTTTTTCTTCTCTTTCTCCATCTTTACCCATGACATCACCTCCCCACATCCAGGAACTCCGCTGACCTCCGTGGCGCATCGCGCTAATCTACTGCCCCCCACATCCAAGGACCCTGGTTCGATTCCCACTCAGACCTCTCATTTTAAAAAAACATTTTTTTCCTCTCTCTCCTCTTCCCTCTCGCCTGTCCAGCAGACGTGGGTCTGACTCCGTCCACACTGGCCCGTGCTCGTGACCGGGACCTGTACTCGGCCACAAACTCTAAAAAACCCTAACCCTAAACCCTAAACCCTAACCCTAAACCCTAAACCCTAACCCTAACCCTAACCCCTAACCCTAACCCCTAACCCTAACCGCAGGCTTAAAGCATGTGGGGGACAATAGCCTGGATCAGTGACGTGCTGAAGATGTCTGTGAGGACAAAGGCCAGTTGGTCTGCGCATTCCTTGATCAGCCGTCCTCGGATGTTATCAGGGCCTGAAGTTTTTCATGCATTAACTTTCCTCAGGGCTCTGCATACAGCAGTGGTTTCGAGCCTGAGTGTCTGTTCGTCTGGGTGGGAAGTGGCTTTCCTTGCAGGGTTGTTGTTCATAGCTTCAAACCTTCCAAAAAAACTGATGAGCTCATTGAGAAAGCTGATATAATAATAATAATAATAATAACAATAATAATAATAATAATAATAATAATAATATATAATATCATCTTGGCAGGGTGCTGGTGTGGCTTTGTAATCAGTGGCGGTCTTGATGCCCTGCCACAGTTGTCTGGTGTTGCTGGGGTCAAGTAAGAAACCTTGGATCTTCCGACTATAGGCCCGTTTTGCTAGCCTAATGACCCAGTTCGGATTGGCCCTTGCTGATCTGAGAGCCTAAGCATCACCCGATTTGAAGGCAGCATATCGTTCCCTCAGTCTGGTTGGCCCGTGTGAGTATTGACCTGACAACTTCCGACCCATTTCAAACCTCCCATTCCTCTCCAAACTGCTTGAACGTTCTGTCGCCATCCAGCTAAAACATCTCCACTCAAACCAACTGTATGAAACATTTCAATCCGGTTTCAGAACTCACCACAGCACAGAAACGGCACTACTCAAAGTTACCAATGACCTCCTGCTTGCATCCGACTCTGGCTCACTCACCATTCTCCTCCTCCTCAACCTCAGCGCCGCCTTTGACACCATCAACCACACCATACTCCTCAGTCGCCTGCAATCATCCATTGGCATCACCAGCTCCGCACTCTCCTGGTTCAGATCATACCTCTCTGACAGATTGCACTTCATTTCCATCAACAACTGCACATCCAAAACCATCCCAGTCACACATGGTGTCCCTCAAGGTTCCGTTCTGGGTCCCCTACTGTTCATCCTCTACATTCTTCCCCTTGGTCAAATCATTCGCCACCACAGACTACAATTTCACTGTTACGCCGACGATACCCAGCTTTACATCTCCACAGCAACCATCACTCCTGCCATTCTCTCCACCCTCACAACCTGTCTCACTGCTTTAAAAACCTGGATGAACAACAACTTTCTCAAACTCAACTGCAATAAATCAGACTCTCCTTCCAACCCCACATCAAGAACATCACTAAAATATCTTTCTTCTACCTCCGTAACATTGCACGCCTCCGACCCACTCTCTCCCCCTCCACTGCAGAAACTCTCATTCATGCCTTTGTCACCTCCAGACTGGACTATTGCAACAGCATCCTCTACGGCCTCCCCCCCACCCACCTCCACAAACTCCAATATGTTCAAAACTCTGCTGCCAGATTACTCACCCACACCCGCTCTAGAGAACACATCACTCCCATCCTCAAACAACTTCACTGGCTCCCAATACAGCAACAAATTAATTTCAAGATCCTGCTCATCACCTACAAAGCCCTCAATAACCTTGCCCCCCCCTACCTCACCAACCTCCTCAAACGTCACTCCCCCACTCGCCAACTCAGATCATCTGACACCAACCTTCTGACCCCCATCACAAGATCAAAACACCGCACCACAGAAGACAGAGCTTTTGCCATTTCTGCCCCAACCCTCTGGAACTCCCTCCCCCTAAACATCCGAAACACAGACTCCATAAACTCATTCAAAAGCCAACTCAAAACTCACCTCTTCAAGAAAGCATACGACCCCTGACTCCACCCATACCATACCTGATCCTATTTTGAATTTGTTTTCGTGTTTTTTTTTTTTCTTTTTTTGTATATTCTATGCAATGTGAAGCGTCTTTGAGTGAGCGCTATACAAAACCTATCAATTATTATTAATTATTATTTTTATTATTATTGTCTTTGTTATTGTGACCTCTTCCATGTACCACTGAATGTAACCGCTCACAGAAGCTGTTGGTTGTCTGTTGCAGCCTCTCTGAACATCTCCCACTCAGTGCATTCAAAACAGTCCTGCAGTGCAGACATAGCTGCTTCTGGCCACACTCTCACCTACTTCACAGCAGGTTTTTCTCTGGTGAGCAGGGGCTGGTATGATGGAATTAGCATAACAGAGAGAAGGTATGAGGAACAGAGGTGTGGTCGAGGGGGCTGCTCTGAAGACTTTTTATTGTTGGTGTAGACCATGTCCAGTGTGTTTTTTTAGCAAAACACACATGTCGATGGAATTTAGGAACAGTCTTCATATCGGCCTGGTTAAAATCCCCAGCAACAATGAAAGCACCAGTCAAGGAACAGAGGGCTTTAAGCCATTTATTTTCATTCTGAACGAGTCACACTTCTTCTCCTCTCTCTCTATGCCCTTCATTCATTTCAATATACCACAGCGCCCTCTGGTTGTCACAGGTACATACTAAGCACCACGCAGAAATGCAGGACGACAGTATATGAACACAACATTTTCTTTACAGGGTTTTCTGTCTTTCCTTACAACAAACTGTAAGGAAATGACAACTTTACTGTAATCAATCATCTAGATTTAACACACATTTCAAATAGTCACTTGATTAACTGATAATCTTAATTCATATTAAATAATCCTATTCTTGCATTGCATTCACTGACTGCAACACAAGGCCGAGGTCAGAAAGCCTCACACACACAGAAAGACCAAACAATCCCAGATTCCAAGAAGTCAGTGTGAACCTGTTTGAGAACTCACACTGAAGGACACAAGTCGCTGGGAAGAGACAGATTCTAGAAAACAACAACCTTCAGTAAGTTTCCACTACGATCATGTGCGACGGCCATCTAAGAATCAAGTGTTTACAGTTACTGACCAATCCTACATTCACATTTGACTAGAGGCGTTAACCTGAATATTCTACTATAAAGATCCACCATTTTGTCTGATCTTTGTGTTCTGGCATTCGAAGACGTCTGCGATAGATCTCTCTGCTTGCTAGCGCCCGTGTTCACGTTTAAGTTTGTCTCTGACTTCTGCATAATTCACTAAACAAGCATTTTTCTTAAACTCATCCATGTGTCTGTCCTTCATTCCATCACCACGTACGAGGCTGGGGAGGGGTCGGTTCATCGGAACACAGAAACCCCTAACAAAACCCACCCATGAATTTGATTCAGTTAAATCATGGAACACCAATAAAGTTAGTTTGCCTCATTTGTAACATTAGCTCCTTGTTCTTTGTTGTTCAACTTTTCTTGAGAACTTGACACGACCTGCATAACACTTTGATGCAGAGTGTGTGTGTTGTGGCCATGAAAACCACACAGACTGTAGTGGGAGTGATATTTTATTTGTATAATTTTATTATATTATTTGATGATAAACATCTAATTGATCTACAGCAGTACACGGTCAGATCCCTGTGGTGTATAAAGAACCTTAAAGTAGTTATTGAGAGGTGGATTAATTCAAACGTGCGCCACTGAAGGCCTATGTGTTGAATTGATCTGTTTTTCCTTAATCCACTATAGTCTTAGTTCAACTGTAAAGTGTCTTGAGATAACTTTGTTATGATAAGACACTTTAAATAAAATTGAATTTAATTGAATTATGTGTGAAATGCACGGCCCGCCACTGTATTTTAGGCACCGGAACATCGATTTATGTTCCAATTTCAATAGTTCATAGAGTCTCGTTCACAGGTTTGAGTGTAGTTCTACTTTTCAGCCACTTAATAGCAGCATTCAACTCTGTAATTGAAGCGTTTTGCTGATTTCTTTTTATGGTTCAATAAAAAACATAAAACCAGACTGCTATTGTTATCTTTTTTGGTGGATTTCCAAGAAAACTTTGTATTTTTTAATCTTTTTGTTCATTTATCAACATTTACAATGTTTTTTTATTATTCTAATGTCCAAGTTTAGCTTAATAGAAAGCTGATGAAACATTCATAATACACTTTAACACAACAATGATTCATTTTCATTTTGGGATTCTTTACCTATTTTTATCGTTGTATATTTTGTCTTTTTAAAAAATGATGATTTCGGTGTTGTCATCAGTTAAATTCAATTAGCTTAATCAAACAGCAGGTGGCAGCACAACACAGGAGAAACCAAAGGTGTGTTCAGTTCAGTTTAACTTTTTATTGTCATTGCAAGAAGTACAACGAGATTAGAAAAGGTGTCAAACGGTTGCTGCAATATTAAGTGCAAAATTACAATTGTTGTTATAACGAACATTATCAAATTCACACAGTGGTAAAAACTAGATTCATAAATAAATAGATACAATTAATTACTTTACGAGTTCTTAACAAGCTAATATTACATACATATTTAATTCATAGCAGCAAGAAATGCACTAGTGTCGTACATTCTGGGATGTATTTTTATTTTTATTTTGGTGGAACAAAAGCAAGTTATTTGTCAGTCAGTCAATATAAACCAAAGAAAAACACTTTTAATAATGACCCAGGGTTACCATTCATGATCACCGAGAATTAATGAAATGTAGTTAAATTATTTTAACAACTCTCACAAATGGCCACTTCTGAACACAAGCGGCTAAAATTAGCTTCAACTTCGACGCTCTACTTTTCCTGCTACCAACCGGGGCGCTGAAAGTAGTTCCGGTCACTTGAGCGGAATAAAACGTGTGAGCAGCGGAGGCCCCAGCGTTGCTCTGCTCCCACTTCTTCCTCAAGGTGAGTCACTCGAGTGTGAAGACAAATGTATTCTTTTCATTCAATATCTTAGTCACAGGAATAATAAAAAAAAGGTTTAACTTTTTTAATTATTCTGTTTTGCATTGTCTTTTTTTTTAAATACTTTATATATATAAATAAAATCTTAATTTACAGTTATTTTGTATATTAATATATATGAATCATGTATTTTGTATACTAATATGTTTCCAGCCATATGTGACAAATATTTTGGAAAACTGCAGTATGTTGAGAAAAGAACATTTAGGGGAATTATTAATATGTATTAAGGTAGTGACCAAACAAAATGGAACAACTTTATTTGTGACCTAAAACAATGCTTGTTTTAACTGTGTGTACAAAAGTACATTTGGTTTCATATGCCATAAGTGTCTAACAAATCACTGGTTATTTTAGTAAATGCCACAGACAGAAATAGTGTCCATGCATGTTGCCGGCTCTGACTCACAAGTGACCAGACTCTGGCGTGACATAGCTTTGTCCTGCAGCAGGTTAAAATATCTCTTTTATCATTTTGAGTGAATTGGAGCCAGTTCCAGTTGTCTTAACACTATTGATTCTAGGAGACACTACGCCGTAACATCTGCGCTACATGTCTGGGACAACCGGCTGAAAAATATTAGGCTGTATCGAAACGTCCTGCTTATAAATTTATCTGGACTTGGTGACATTTTTGTTTTTTTCAGCAACAAAATAATTTCTGCATCATACATCATAAAATCACAGCTTTTGCGTCTCTAAATAGATTCCTGGACATTTTCATCTCATTTTTAAGGTTGACTTGTTTGTAGTAAAGAGAATAAAACTTGTGTAATGACATCATTTTTGGCTATTTATTGTAATCAAGTCAGCTCATTGAAGTGCTTTTATATCAGCAAGACTCTAAAAGTTCTAGATAATGGGGATCCAACAGTTTCAGACCTTATTCCCATGTTGAATTAAGCTCTGTAGTAACTAATGCCCCCAACAGGCCTTTATCTCCCTAAGAAACCCAAGTAGGCTTGCTTCATGATTCCAGTTTGAATTTCACTTCCATATTTTGATTCCAATTATCCAGAAGTAGTTGGACAACAGAACTGAACCGTCACATGAGATAAAAAAGGCAATAAATGGAAACCCATGACCGATGTGTCCAACTCAAGACCTGAGGGTTGAACATGCAACTTAGTGTGGTCTTCAAGATTGTCAGCTTGAGATAGTGATGTTAGTTTATAAAATGCAAAATATTCATCATGCTTTGTTCAAAAAATTGAAAACTTAGTTATTGAACAACTTTGTTAATACACCGGCGCCGCAGAATGGCTGCCTTGGTTCTGTTTCTCTACTGCTTAATTTGTGTGTTTGTGTGTTTCATTCTTTTATTCTTTACTAAATATATTTCATATTTTGTGTTTATAACATTGTCAACAAAAGTTTCTTTTTTTGTTGTGTCCTCAATCAATAATTAGATGTCATTATGCAAGTCAGTCTGTTTTCCTTTGTTTTTTCAGGATCTGCCTACAGACTCCAGTCATGTCTAAGTCTAAGGAAATGGCTTCCACGGTCATCCACGGCCAGCAACTTCACGCTGCCATGGCCGAGACCTTCTTGGAGCACATGTGTTTGCTGGACATCGACTCAGAGCCTGCTGTGTCTCGCAACACTGGAATCATCTGCACAATCGGTCAGACCCATTATTCCAATACTGATTCATGATTTCAAAGTAAAGGTTAGAACTGTCATGCATGTGTAGCTTAGCTAGCATCAGAAGTTGGAAAAACAAACAATGAAACATTTAAAATGAGCAGCTGATGAACAAGTCACAGCCTAAAGTGTTTGATTCCGCTGGATGCAGGACCTGTATCCCGATCTGTGGAGAAAGCCAAGGAAATGATCAAGGCTGGAATGAATATTGCAAGAATGAACTTCTCTCATGGCACACATGAGGTAAGTCTAGCCTTGAACTAGTTTCCTTTTTTTTTCATTTGTAGTCAATGTTTGTCCGATATTAATGTCACAGAAATGTAAAGTCCATCGTTCTACATATCTCCAAGTCTAGCAATGTGTCAAAGCTCGACATAAACTGGATCTGGAGAGATTAACACAGTCTAGACCAGAACTTTGTAAACTATGGCCCAGGGGCCAAACAAGGCCCTGGGGCCACATGTAGTCTTTGTCTTCCTCATGAGATCATGTATGACCTGAAAAGCTTTAGAACTTGTAAAGCAGAAATCATTCTTGAATTCATTTTCACTTTTATCGACTTATTTTTCCATTTGTTGCTAATTAAAATTAAACTTGTCATTTTTGCTTGTTTTCAAATTAAATTATTGTAAACCTATCTCCAATTTATTATATTTTTTATAGTTGTTTTATATTTATAAGTATATCTGCTTGACGGCCCCTCACAACACTCCCAACAACCCTGGTCAAGAGTGTCTTCGAATGGAAAGTAATGTTCAATCTACTGTTGATTCGCCCTCAACAGCTGCAGCAGTGACTCTGCTCTGGTGCTTTGGCAACTGTCCGAGGATGTAATTCGATCTATGAGTTAGTGTCTCTGCTCATCTACATGACGCTGCAACTTGCAACCAAACCTTTTCTTCCGAACTCTCACCTTTAAAAGTCATGGCTCTTTACCTTTTCTCAGTGAGAGTCATGAAATATCAGTGGATTCCCCTCAAAGGTCAACACCTGTGGCTTTTTAATAGCACTTAAGTCGTCCATTTATTTACATTTAAATTAGGTTTTGAGGTCCAGGGGGCCAGTTTGAAGTTAAAAATATGAGTTCTGATTGAACGGGCAGAATTGAGATTTGACCTTCATCTGTTTTGTCCGAAACTTGTCAGCACAGCTATTTTTAGCGTGTAAGAGAGTCAGTCTTGTGGCAACAGCAAGAATGTGGCTGACAATTCTCAGTGACTGACCCTTACCCTTACCACAGTGTTTTTGTTATGTTACTCATCACAGATGTGTGAAATAACTGCTTTTTTCCCATCAAATTTTGGAATGTGAGATACTCTATGTTTGGAAAATATTTCTACCCGGCAGTTTACAAAGTGTGTGGAACTGACAAATACAGTATATTACTAGCTATAATAGTCTTGCACTTGTCAATGAGGACTTCTTAACAGCAGTTATGTAACAAGGTTTGTCATGAATCTATGGGCAGCTCAAGTTCTTTTTGACCATCTACTGGTCTGATGAAGGAGTCAGTAGATCATCAAACACAGAGATGTTTCTTGAAGGAGTCAGTAGATCATCAAACACAGAGATGTTTCTTGAAGGAGTCAGTAGATCATCAAACACAGGTGTTTCTTGAAGGAGTCAGTAGATCATCAAACAAAGATGTTTCTTGAAGGAGTCAGTAGATCATCAAACACAGATGTTTCTTGAAGGAGTCAGTAGATCATCAAACACAGATGTTTCTTGAAGGAGTCAGTAGATCATCAAACACAGATGTTTCTTGAAGGAGTCAGTAGATCCATCAGTAGATTCTGATCCACAGACCTCAGAGCCCGAACTGGGGTGTAAGTCTGGATCAGATCATGAAGGTCTGACCATGAATAGATCTGAAAGTAAGAACCAGAATTTTAAAATGATCCTGAAAGAAACTGTCAGCCAGTGAAGAGTTTGAAGGAGAAATGTGAGTTCTTCTACTAGAGCGAGTCAGAATTCTGGCTGTAGTTTTGTATGAACTGCAGGCGAGACAGATCCTTCTTGTTTAGACACAAAATAAACTATTACAATAGTGTAAACGACACAAACACATGGATTATAAGATCCAGATCATATCAAAACTTTAAGGCTGAAGCACAAATGTATGTAAAAATAGTTCTGGGTCGATGGAGTTTCATGTCCAACAGTAGGTGGCACCCTTTGTTTAAAAGCAATGTGAGGTTTCAATGAAAACACTATTCAAAGAGAGATTATTAAGTAAATAGTGCCATCTAGTGGGCTCTGAAAAGAATGATATTAGTAAGTAAGTAAGTAAGTAATATTCATTTATATAGCGCTTTTCGAGACCAGGGTCACAAAGCGCTTAGACAATCAAAACAATACTCAAAAAAGTACATACTTTAAAGATCAAGATAATACTGAGAATAACACAGGAGTTCGAGAAATTCAAGGAAAAGCCTGAACAAATAGAAACGTCTTAAGGTGTTTCTTAAAGGAGTCAGTAGACTCCATCAAGCGCAAAGAGAGAGGAAGATCGTTCCAAAGCTTAGGAGCAACAGCCTGAAAAGATTTCTCTCCTCTGGTCCTGAGCCGTGTGCGTGGAACCATAAGTAGATTCTGATCCACAGACCTCAGAGCCCGAGCTGGGGTGTAAGGCTGGATCAGATCAGTGATGTAGGGAGGAGCCTGACCATGAATAGTTCTGAACGTAAGAACCAGAATTTTAAAGTTGATCCTGAAAGAAACTGGAGAAATGTGAGTTCTCCTACTTGAGCGGGTCAGAATTCTCGCTGCAGAGTTCTGAATCAACTGCAGGCGAGACGATCCTTCTTGTTAAGACATGAAAACAAACTGTTACAATAGTCCAGACGAGAAGAAACAAACGCATGGATTACAAGCTCCAGATCATGTTCCGACAACATTTTCCTACTTCATGAAGTACCAGAAACCCTTTAAAGACACAAATTCAGCATAGAGATTTGCAGTAAATATGCAAATATTTTGTCACACGATGATAAAATGATTAAAATTTATTTTCAAGTGTTTGACCTTTTTTTTAAAACTAAAGACAAAGTTTCCTTTGTTTTATTGTCTAAAAGTAAAGTAAATGTTGCTCTGTGTGGAATTTCTGCCTGATTGGTGTTAATTAGTTTTCTGTGCTTTAATTCAAAAGTTTTATTAAACAGCACTTCCCTTGACAAACACACTTCTTTCAGTACCACGCTGAGACCATCAAAAATGTCCGAGATGCAACTGAGAGTTTTGGACCTGGTTCAGTCGACTACAGGCCAGTGGCCATCGCTCTGGACACCAAGGGGCCAGAGATCAGGACTGGTCTCATAAAGGGTGTACGTTTTTTTTTAAGCAAATGATTATTGTGACACAATAATAAAACGTAAAAAAATGAATCTCGTTCAGAGCGGAACCGCCGAGGTGGAACTGAAAAGAGGCGAAACCATCAAACTTACACTCGATGACAAATTCATGGAGAACTGCGATGAGAAAGTTCTGTGGCTCGACTACAAGAACATCACCAAAGTCGTTGAGATTGGAAGTCACATCTTCGTGGATGACGGATTGATTTCCCTTAAAGTCAAAGAAGTCGGTGAGCAAATAAATCACAATCTCAACCACAGGATTAAGTTAATTGCAAAAAAGAAAATGTATTGGACAATTTGGCTCTTAATACTGTTTGCAATGCATTATGGGACTTGTTACATGAGTAGTCGGCTTATTTTTATAAGTGGGCTATGAACAATAATCTAAATTGATATAATGAAAAAACAGTTATCTTTAGGTATTTATCTAACAAAGCTTTTTTTAGAAAACACTGTTAAATGAATAAAAAGCGTGTTCTCTTATTTTAAAAAATATATATTTCAAGAAGCTAAGACGATATTATGCGATTTGAAGTCGAGCGACACCAGTGGAGTGTTTAGCCTGTCGGGAGACTACATTTACCATGAACACGGTTTGCAGCAGTTGGACGAATTTTCTGTTTCCAGACTCACATTGGCTGAATGAAAGATGGTACTGATGAGGTAATGAATAAGATTGTCGATAGTGAAATATGATATGAAGGCTTAGTAAATAACATAACTTTTACCAACCCCCCCCCCCCCACCACCACCACAACCAGTGCGATATGTAGCATGTTCACACCATCCCCAAGAAATTTTACAGTGAAAATAAAAATCACATGAGTCATTCAACTTTTAAGTTTATGTGTCATCAAAAATGTCATGAATTTTTGAGGTGGATAAAAACAAAAGGTACCAGAACTACCTAGAGCGGTTCCCTTTTAAATCCAGACATAAGTAATGTCTGTTGTGTGTGCTTTTCCAAATAGTCTGCGCTACTTAGACCAATCAAACATGAGCATTTTTGGATCAATCAATGTCTGGTGGTTCTATATCTTAACTTATTAGCTATTTATACTTAAATATGCCTCTGGTCATATTCAGGAAAAATAGGGGACATTTTTTTTTTCCTCTCAAGAAACTTAAACATATAAACTTTTCAAAACATATTCCATTAAATCATTTTACAAATGTTTCATTCATAAACTGTCAATTACTATGAAATGTAAAATCTAGTTAAAAATAAATACTGTGTCGTTGAGTAAGAAATGTTTTAATGTTGTTTTTTTGTCAATAAAGGTCATGACTATCTGCAGTGTGAGATTGAGAACGGTGGACTTCTGGGCAGCAAGAAGGGCGTCAACTTGCCCGGAGCTGCTGTTGACCTACCAGCTGTGTCAGGGAAGGACATTCAGGACTTGCAGTTTGGTGTGGAGCAGGGTGTAGACATGGTGTTCGCCTCCTTCATCCGCAAGGCTGCAGATGTCGAGGCCGTCAGGAAAGTTCTGGGTGAGAAGGGCAAAGACATCAAGATCATTAGCAAGCTGGAGAACCACGAGGGAGTCCGAAGGTTTTTATAATTGGAACATCTTTGAAAAACGTTCATTCCAGTCAGCCGTCTCCAAATTGTTCCTTAGATTCGATGAGATCCTGGAGGCAAGCGACGGCATCATGGTGGCTCGTGGAGATCTGGGCATCGAAATCCCAACAGAGAAAGTCTTCATCGCCCAGAAGATGATGACAGGTCGATGCAACAGGATCGGCAAACCCATTGTCTGCGCCACACAGGTCTGGAGTCAGTGAAGTAAGTCTGTCGTGTCCAGTTCCATAAACTCTCCCCCTCCTCAGATGCTGGAGAGCATGACCAAAAAACCACGTCCCACTCGCGCTGAGGCCAGTGATGTTGCCAACGCCGTGCTCGACGGTAACGACTGCATCATGCTGAGCGGTGAGACAGCGAAGGGCGACTATCCTCTGGAGGCGGTTCGCACACAGCACACGGTAGGAGGACGTTGACAACAATGATACACACCTACTACTTGTAGTTGTAAGACTAGTTTCATTAAAGAATGTTTTCACAGTTAAATGCTTTCATTGCAACTGGTACAAATATATGTAAAATGTGAAACACAAATAAAACAAGTGCAAACAGAACATAAACGCTACAACATATTTGAATAAAAATCACTTCACTTAAAGTCAGTCTTATTAAGTTCATATTGACACCGTCATCAGTCAAAATTCCAGGATTAAGCCAACAAAGGTTCTCTGAAGTCATGTGACCTGGTATTTCACATTTACTTCATCACTCCAGGATCGCAGCAGCTTCAGACTGACATATCCTGACCTGAGCTTCTTGATCAAAGTATTGTGGGACGGATTTCTTAAGCCCCTTTGGTACATAACGTTTGACAATCATGTGGTTTTATTTCAACTTCCACAATCTTGAAATCAGACAGTATTTATAAAAATAAATTTTTACGCACACAAGTTTGTGCCGTGTATCTGTTCCAAATCATGTTTAGCGGTTATTCTGATATTTCGAAAGCGTCCGGTATCAAGAGGCGCTTTAGACTCTTTTCTTTGGATATTGAGAAAGAAAAGACTAAACCCTGGAGCTAAAAGACTGCAGCGGGACTCCACTAATCCTGCTTGTAATCTCCAGATTGCCCGTGAAGCCGAGGCAGCGATGTTTCACAGGCAGATGTTCGAGGAGCTTCGTCGCACTTCTCATCTGACCCGTGACCCTGCGGAGTCCGTGGCCATCGGAGCCGTCGAGGCGTCGTTTAAATGCTGCGCCAGTGCCATCATTGTGCTGACCAAGACCGGCAGGTAGGACCCGCACCAGGAGAGAGTGGTTGGTCAGACGTTAGGTCGGCCAAGTTCCCTTCACTTGTGACCTTTGGAGACCTGAACCCTGACATTCTGCAAGTTAAATTTAACTCTGTGTTCTTAACTGCCAGTCTGAGGGTTCATCTGAACAACACGTGATACTGCCAGCTGTTCAAAGGATAATAACCTCAAATGTTAAAAATTCTACTGACATCTAGTGGTGTTTGTTTGTGAGCAAATCAATCACTATTTTAGACTGTTTTATTTCTACTTGGGTTAAATATTTAGGAATGTTAATTCATTATTCTTAGATATTTAGTTGTGACTCAAATTGTAATTTTATTTTATTACATTTATTTACATTCAATCTAAAACCAAATGTTGTTTTAGCAATTCAGTGACCTCTTGACCCTCTTGGATTAGAACAAAAACACCAATGATGTGAACTTAAATGTGTGCATTTGATGATTTTAATTTCGTTGTTTGCTTGAATGTGATTTTATATGTTTTTATTGTGAATTGCCAAGAGACTGCAGATGTAAATCAGCTGTAACTGAATTATGATGAATTGTATGCTTCATATTGTACATTGTCCTCTTACAAATGAAACAAAAGCCTTTTGTCAAAATCATAATTGAAAAAATATGTATTTGTGTAATTTGTTGTCAGGTCGGCTCACCTGCTATCCAGGTACAGACCACGATCCCCCATTATCGCCATCACCCGTTGTGGTCAAACCGCCCGCCAGGCTCACCTTTACCGTGGGATCTACCCGGTTCTCTACACCAAACCTGCCAACGACGTCTGGGCTGAAGACGTCGACCTGAGAGTCAACTTTGCTCTTGATGTTGGTGAGTCTTTGTCGACCTGCTGACTCAGAGTCTCTACTTTTACAAAACAGCAATAATGTAAAACTATCCCCATAATGAAGTGACTATATCTTAGAAAAACACTACAAAAAAAAGGTTCCCTTTGTTCAACGATCTTTTGTTTGAAAACTGTAAAAGACCAGAGACATAGAGATTATTTTAGATTATTACTACAGTTATATAAATGTAAGAGACACATACTATAATTATTTTAGATTATTACTACAGTTATATAAATGTAAGAGACACGTAATTATTTTAGATTATTGTTACAGTTATATAAATGTAAGAGACACGTAATTATTTTAGATTATTACTACAGTTATATATATGTAAGAGACACATACTATAATTATTTTAGATTATTACTACAGTTATATAAATGTAAGAGACACATAATTATTTTAGATTATTGTTAGTTATATAAATGTAAGAGACACGTAATTATTTTAGATTATTACTACAGTTATATAAATGTAAGAGACACGTAATTATTTTAGATTATTACTACAGTTATATATATGTAAGAGACACATACTATAATTATTTTAGATTATTACTACAGTTATATAAATGTAAGAGACACATAATTATTTTAGATTATTACTACAGTTATATAAATGTAAGAGACACATACTATAATTATTTTAGATTATTACTACAGTTATATAAATGTAAGAGACACATAATTATTTTAGATTATTACTACAGTTATATAAATGTAAGAGACACATACGATAATTATTTTAGATTATTACTACAGTTATATAAATTTAAAAGACACATAATTATTTTAGATTATTACTACAGTTATATAAATGTAAGAGACACATACTATAATTATTTTAGATTATTACTACAATTATTTAAATGTAAGAGACACGTAATTATTTTAGATTATTCGATATCACTTTTTTTTTTTTTTTTTACAGTTATATAAATGTAAGAGACGCGTAATTATTTTAGATTATTACTACAGTTATATAAATGTAAGAGACACGTAATTATTTTAGATTATTGTTACAGTTATATAAATGTAAGAGACACGTAATTATTTTAGATTATTACTACAGTTATATAAATGTAAGAGACACATAATTATTTTAGATTATTACTACAGTTATATATATGTAAGAGACACATACTATAATTATTTTAGATTATTACTACAGTTATATAAATGTAAGAGATACATAATTATTTTAGATAATTACTACAGTTATATAAATGTAAGAGACACGTACGATAATTATTTTAGATTATTACTACAGTTATATAAATGTAAGAGACATGTACGATAATTATTTTAGATTATTACTACAGTTATATAAATGTAAGAGACATGTACGATAATTATTTTAGATTATTACTACAGTTATATAAATGTAAGAGACATGTACGATAATTATTTTAGATTATTACTACAGTTATATAAATGTAAGAGACAAGTACAATAATTATTTTAGATTATTACTACAGTTATATAAATGTAAGAGACAAGTAGGATAATTATTTTAGATTATTACTACAGTTATATAAATGTAAGAGACAAGTAGGATAATTATTTTAGATTATTACTACAGTTATATAAATGTAAGAGACAAGTAGGATAATTATTTTAGATTATTACTACAGTTATATAAATGTAAGAGACATGTACGATAATTATTTTAGATTATTACTACAGTTATATAAATGTAAGAGACAAGTAGGATAATTATTTTAGATTATTACTACAGTTATATAAATGTAAGAGACACGTACGATAATTATTTTAGATTATTACTACAGTTATATAAATGTAAGAGACAAGTACAATAATTATTTTAGATTATTACTACAGTTATATAAATGTAAGAGACAAGTACAATAATTATTTTAGATTATTACTACAGTTATATAAATGTAAGAGACAAGTACAATAATTATTTTAGATTATTACTACAGTTATATAAATGTAAGAGACAAGTACAATAATTATTTTAGATAATTACTACAGTTATATAAATGTAAGAGACACATATGATAATTAATTGTGATTATTGTTACAGTTATATTAATGTAAGAGACACATACGATAATTAATTTTGATTATTGTTACAGTTATATAAATGTAAGAGACAAGTACAATAATTATTTTAGATTATTACTACAGTTATATAAATATAAGAGACAACTACAATAATTATTTTAGATTATTACTACAGTTATATAAATGTAAGAGACACGTACGATAATTATTTTAGATTATTACTATAGTTATATAAATGTAAGAGACAAGTACAATAATTTTTTTAGATTATTACTACAGTTATATTAATGTTGGTTTTCACAGGCAAACATCGCAAGTTCTTCAAGTCCGGGGACGTGGCTATCGTGGTGACCGGCTGGCGTCCCGGTTCTGGCTACACCAACACCATGAGAGTCGTGCTGGTGCCCTGAAGGAAATGGATCTAATTGAATCTTAATTGACCTGTTAGTATTTCCATTGTTTTTCCTCTTTAAGTGCAACAACTAGAACTGGGACCCTGAGAACATTCAACATGTTATCAAAGGAACTAGATCGTGACAAACATCATAATTCATTAGGAGGTTTAAAACTATTAAAAGAGGTTTAGTAACCAATGTGTTCCTTGTGGTTTGTGACGGTAACAAGGTTCTTCATTCTGATGCCAAACAACGTAGACAAGAATATTGTTTGTTTTCCAGAGAGAAGACAAATTCCTGTTAACCAACCCAAGATGGACAAGTTGCATTGAAACAGGATTCATGGATTTACTTCAAAATGTTTTCCTGTTATAAATATGTTCCTCATTGAAGTATTTCAAGAAGTGATAAATGCATCTCAAAATGCATTGAGTTTAAATTTACCTTCACTTTACATTAATGTTGTATGGAGTGAAAGGTCCAGGTGGATAAATAACAACAAAATTTTTTTAAAGTTGCTTTATTAACCCTTGTGTTGTCTCTGGGTCAAAGGTCAACGACCTCCCTGGCTTACATACATACACATGCATTGGTGGAGGTTATTGACCTTTGACCCAGACACAACTCATGTGTTCAGCTTTCCTACAGGGGGTTGAGTGATATAATCTGTGATGGCACTGATATGAACTGTGTCTGGTGGTATATAAAAGTACTATAAAATAATTATACTTCTATTGATTTATTTTATCATTTGAATAATATAATTGATGGAATTCAGTTAAAAGTTTAGAATTGTTCCTGAATAGGCATTTTCAATAGACATGTTGTCTAAAATGTCATATTTATATTTAAAATCATTTTGTAACTCACAACACATCCTTATAAATATATTTAACACACTCTTCGTATAGCTCATAAAATGGATTAGACACAAGACAATGTTTGTGTCGATTGTTTTGTACAACCTATGCTAATAGTCTTTATTATATTTGCAATCATTATAATATATGTATAATAACCTGTGGATCTCTTATCACGAAAATAATTGTAAGCATTTGATTTAAAATGTCGTTAGATATAAGATCACCACCAGTTAAACTCGTGTTTTATTGCATTCAATTCAATAATCTTCTAAAACAAAATGAAAACAAATAATCGAAGTTAAAAGGCAGCAAAATGAAGTTGAACAAATGATTCTCTTCTCTAGACGAGCTCAGACCCTCATGTGAACTGACGTAATATTTTACACTCAGAGCAGCTGCTTCTGCTGGTGCTGCGAGGATGGAGGGAATAATGAAGGATCCAGTGATAGCATCACTTAACACCAAACCTCTGCTTTGGTCCCTTGACTCTGAAACTGCAGGACCTGTTGTCTGGATGTCGGAGCAAAGTCGCATTTCAAAGTTCTTGACAGATATATCAACAATAAATACATTTTAAAATATAAAATCAAAACGTGATAATACACTGATGTGAATATATTTGTGTCCAACTGCATTTAGCCCTTAACTGGTGCAAGACGATCACAATCATTGTGTCTTCAATCATCGCAAAATTGCATTTTTCACCCGTTGAAGTCCCACAAGTTCACACGTTATTGCATAAGATGGTCTCGAAGCCTGGCTCAGGCCATCATACTGAACACAGGTGTCAGGTGTGCAGTATTGCTGAGTCAACTTTGAAGCC
The DNA here is from genome assembly GCA_016630915.1 of Callionymus lyra. Classification (NCBI taxonomy): domain Eukaryota; kingdom Metazoa; phylum Chordata; class Actinopteri; order Syngnathiformes; family Callionymidae; genus Callionymus; species Callionymus lyra. Next base: position 28,399,312 of record JACEEU010000001.1, on the reverse strand, counting down.
CCAACATTGGTTTCAAAAACAACCAAGAACTGTCAAATTGTCCTAAGAGGGACTGTGATGTCGCAGACCTCCATCAAGGAAAGAAAAAGGGACATTGATTTTTGGTTTTGATCAAAAGTCAATTAATGCAATTCTTACCACAATATAATGCTTAATGCTAAGACAAGGGTTGTACAAACACTGGCATGGTTAATAATATATTACATACAATGTGATGTACAATTTATACCAATATATTCATAGCACACCACAGTATTCAAATATTGCTGTAGAAAAAATATATGATGTTCTGTTACATGTTAAAAAGATCCAGCACTCAACATTCATGTCTCTTAAGTATGACGATCACTAGCTTTTTTGGGAGTAGTCTCATTTTTACAAGTTGGAGGGAAGTTTTTGTTCAGTCTCTAATTTTGGTGCTGATGTGGCGTATCCTGTCACTGACTGGTTCTGAGATTCAGGTCCGAAAAATGCCAAGCTTACAGGGGTTGTGTGGCCCGGATTAGGGCTGTAGGGTGTACTGAAGGTATTGTTAGATGCATCCAATGAGCCACTCATGGCCAAAGGCCGTTGCTGGTTTGTGGAACTAAAAGAGCCTGAGATAGTCTTTATTTCCTGGGTAAAGTGCTCAAGCGATGTCTCTGTGCAGGCGACCCTGGTAGGAGACGATGTCTGCAGGTTGATAGAGTGTTCAAAATTCCTGGAATAAGGGGACTCACTGTGATATATCGTTCCACCCATTACAGGGCTCTGGATCCTGGGACTGTGGACAGGTGGGGTGTAACAGGGTGAGGCTTCCCCAGAGCCATACTGGGCCAGCGAGGCCAGGGCGGAGTGTTCTGGAGGTACCTGTGGTAGGAATGCAGAATGAAGGCCAGACAGGCAATTATGTGCCAAGGATGCTGTTGCTGCAGTTCCACCCCCTAACACATGAGGAATTAATCCACAAGAGGACTGGTTGTTGGTGATGAAGGGGAAATGCGGGAGATTCACAAAGCTGGACACTCTGTCATGACTTGACCCAGTCTGTTGTGTGATGGCGTGAGAGGTCGGCTGCATCTGGCTTATGAACGGGCTGACAGAGCTGGAGATTAGGGGGGTTATTGAATAGGAAGTTGGAGTTGGGAATCTTCCTGCTGACCTTGCTGGTGCCCCTTCCTGAAGCAGACCTACAGGATGTGATGAAATGGTTCTCATACCGTGGAAGTGCTGAGGGCCAAGCTGAGGTGCCCAGGTGTAGGATACAGAGGTATGGCTGACTGGAAACACAGAAGTCATGCCAGAATGTGATGGGTAAAGGGGCTGTTGGTACATGGGTTTTGGTGCCAGAGGCTGCAGGCTGCTGGTGAAGATAGGTTGGGGGTTCACACCCCCAGTAGGGTAATGTTGAGCTCTGATGCCTGCTGGAGTAGATGATTCAGAATAAAATCTGGTGGTACCCACTGGAGAACTAGGGCCTGATCCACAGACACCGGCGCCCACTTGGACTCTCTTTGGAAAGCTCACAGCTTCTCTCTGCAATCCAGCTCCAGCAGCCAGAGGATGATGGAAGATGATTGGGGGGAGCTGGGAGTGAGTGGCTAAGGCCAGTGCTAGAGGGGTGGTGGCAGCAGCAGCCTGGAGTGGTGCCTGGACAAGTGGGGCCCAGATGACCGGGGTATGTGAAGGAGATGGGAGATGAGGGCTAAGGCTCTGTGCATTGCTGGTCTGGATTAGCTGTGCTGTACATTGGGCCATGTCCCGGTCATGCTGGACGATTCTTTGGATGATCTCACTCTCATGGAGGTTTAAAGTGCCAGAGCTCTGATGATGCTGGACTTTGTGTTGAAGCACAGAGTTTCTCTTCCCTTTGTTGGAAACAAGAAGGTATGAAGTTTTCACATTGAGCCCATAGAACATTCACATAGTCTTGCTCTACTGGTGATGTCAATAGAAATCAATACAAACAAGTTTAAAGAAGATAAAATATTATGATGAATAAATTGATGCAATTTTTTTTTTAATATACAGCTGTAGCTACACGTGTTACATTGAATTCTGTAACTGTGACACTAAATATAGATATTGGGAGGATGGAATTCATCTCTTATCCACTCACCTATGCGGTCAAGCCTGTCCAGTGCCACTGTTTCAAAGGCCCGTCGCATCATGGGATATTCCTCCAACACCTCATTGAAATTGTCCACCGACAGAGAGTAGAGGCGGCAGTAGTTATCAGCCCGGACACTGGCCGTCCTCCTGCCTCGAGTCAACAGGCAGATCTCTGCAAGTCACGGAGGATAAAAGATAAAAATCTTGCTCCACTTTGAACATTTCATACTTTCATAAAACAATTGAATAATTATCAAAGTTGGAGGGTGGAACATCAGGGAGAGAAGTGCCGTCTCTGATGTTCCACAGATGGAGCACTTAATGCAATTTCTGCAGCTTACAGTTCGTCCCGACCTCAGCTGTCGTGCCAGATCAGAAAAATAGAATAATGCTGCATTTAAAAAAAAAACGAGACATGTTTTTCAGGAGAGTCGTAATGAGGACGCGGCCGAGTACACCAGAGCCTTCACTCTATTTCATTTTAATTTAATATGTTTATATTATATCACCACAAAGATTAAATCTTTGGATTTTTTTTCAGTCGCCTATTAATCTTGCTGCTAAGGAACTAGGTGTAGAAGATCTTAAATCTAAGACACACTTTTTATGACGCTTCAATGCCATAAATCACTAGATTTGAAGTTTAATATTTGTATAACCAGCACCAAGAACATTTCCCTTTTTATGAAGAAGATGATATATTCTGAGCCTCATGGTTTTCAGCCTGTTGGAAATAATGTGACAGAAGATATGAGACATTAAAACTAATTTCTAACAGTATAGTTGAATGTACAGTAAATACAAATATATAAGTTTATTTTACACAAGCAATCGAGCTATGGGGAGCTTTCAGAATATGAGAATATGTTAAATGTAGTATGTAAATACAAGATAGATAATGTAAAAGTGATCATGTAGAAATGATTCTCAAGCCTCAAGATTTTATTTAAAAAACAATTATATTGGTATTTCTTACAAATTCAACTCTAAATAAAAACCTTTATATATAATCGCAATTAAATGAAATTAAATCCGACACCAATTTGATCTTATAATCTTCTTCTTGACATAGGTTTATTTTTTATTTAATTTATCCATGTTGATAAAAAAAAAATCCGTTTTATAATCATATTTAGGCCCCTATTGTTGGTCCGTTCTTGCTTTTGCCTGAACTGTCACTGTATGGCCCTCTGTAAATGTAACTATAAACCTTGGCCCAGATCATAAAATACATTTCAAACCTTTCTATACCTCTATACCTTAAAAATCAAACCAAAAAAAGGTACGAAGATTGGGTTTCTAACTACAATGAAGGCATTGCAGTTGTGATAAAATATCGGGACTCAGAAATCAGACATATCACATGACTTCACATGGAAGAGCTGAAACATATAACCATTTGTTGAAATCTCTGCTGTTTTCAACTTTAGTCAACCTCTTAAATCTAGAAACAACGTTAAGTTGCTGCCACATATCAGTAGATAAGGAGATGCAAACAGTCTTTAAGAACAAGTGGAGAACGGAAACATATTTTGAGAAAGATTCCACTGTAAAAGCTTGTCTCACTTCCATCTTCTACCATCAACATACCTCAGCATTATATGATTTTTTTTCCACATCAAGCAAAAACAGATCCACTACATGCTTTCATTCAACTCACTGAAATCTTCAGTTGTGGATAAAAACTGCATGACATTACATTTATGTGGCTATTTCGAAAGACAAACCCCGTCCTCAGTATTGGGGCTTTTAAAGGAGATGATGTGATATTTTCTCTCAGTCACAATAGTCGGCGCGTTAATCTGCAGAGTGTTTGAGAAAAATAAATCAAAGCGAATCCAACTACAAGCCCTTCTTCACTGACATCGAGGCTGATCTGCTGCCACCAACCGAGGAGATTAGTAAGCATCATGTGACAGTCAGGGGGAGGGGGTCGAGATATTACCTCCAAAATAAGAGCCATCAGATAGCTTGGTGTCTTTGCTGCTTTTGGTCAGGACACTGACCACACCGTGCTGAATGAAGTACATCTTCTTGCCGATGGTTCCTTCTCTGATGATGTAGTCTGCTGGCTGGAAAACCTCGAATTGGAGTTTGGTCAGCATTGAGGTGACAAAATTTGGATCGGCATTGGCAAATAGAGGCATTGATGCCACCAATTTACGGCAATTGAAGTTTATAATTTCCTGAAAGGTGATAGAAAAGAACATTTTGTTACACCTTCTCTCCAGGATGTATTCATCACTGTGAAAGCAGGCTGGTTAACAGCTTAGTTCTTTACATGAAAGCCGCCATTCCCAGACTGATCCAGCCATTACTAATCAGATTAACAGCTGTTAACATCAGTGAGCAAAGTCAAAGAGCAATATTAGATAAATTAACTGAACCAAACCAGCGTGAACACTGATCAATCAGGGAAATACCGCAGTATTTCTCCTTAGTCAGAGACAAAAAGTATTGTTTTTGTTTTTTTTATCATATAACATTATCAGGATACAGATCATGAAAAAAACAAACAGTGCCTTATCAAAAGAATTAGTTTTTCTGGTTAAGTTACGTTACCATGTAAGTAAGTAAGTAATTTGTATTTATAGAGCACTTTTCCAGACCAGGGTCACAAAGAACTTAAACAATACTCAATAAAGTATATACTTTAAAGGTCAAGATAATACTGATAACACAACAGGAATTAAAGAAAATCAAGGAAAAGCCTGAACAAATAAAAACGTCTTAAGATGTTTCTTGAAGGAGTCAGTAGATCATCAAACACAGATGTTTCTTGAAGGAGTCAGTAGATCATCAAACACAGATGTTTCTTGAAGGAGTCAGTAGATCATCAAACACAGATGTTTCTTGAAGGAGTCAGTAGATCATCAAACACAGATGTTTCTTGAAGGAGTCAGTAGATCCATCAAGTGAAAGAGAGATAAAATCGTTCCAAAGCTTAGGAGCAACAGCCTGGAACTCTGTCTAGACTTCAAGACTCTTGACCCTGTTCTACGATACTGTTTTATTTGGCTCATGAGCTTAAACACTAGGATTTGCAGGACAAAGATTAGTAGATTTTTAGAAGCGGCTTCCTTGCTATGTTAATAGCATACCTAGCCACACAAGTTAGCATTAGCTTAGCATTGAGTTCAACAAGAGTTGGGCTCTGACCTCTCGCAGTGGTTCGTTCAGCTCTTCCAAAATGCTTTCCTCGTCAAACATCTTCCCCTGATAACGATGCTCGTAGTAATCATGGATCCTCTGACGCATGTCGGCAGGAAGCTTGTGGAAGGACATGTATTGTTCCACCTGCTTGTACTGGAGACAACACAGACAGAAGTGATCGAATGATGTTTAGCTGCAAGAGAATAAAAGCAAAGTAGTCTCAGAAACACTATATTAAGCTGATTGATGCCCTGGCTCAGAGGACGACTGTATTTGTTTATTCTATTCACAGTCGACTGTCTGACCATCTGTGAAACCTGCAAACTGTGCATCGCATCTGACAGTCGCTCTCTGTGGGATAATAACATTAACTTCTGTGTCCTTCAGCCCTGAACCCTGGCAGACAGACCCAAGTGGATACTGTCCAGTTGAAATCTGACTGAAAACGTTGCCTAAAAAATGAAAATAAAATAATCAGATGATGTTTAAACAGCTCATCTCTTTGGAGATAAACCAATTGTGTCTATATATGTTTTACAATCCAGAGTAATATAGTGAGTATTCATTATATCATGAGGCTTTGCATCCATAACGCATTTGATTTGTTCCCTGTTTTTATCACCCACGTCAGTTTACGCATCTTGGCAAAGCTTCACCAAATGTTAAGTGAAAAAGAAAACTTCGCTGCTAGATACAGTAAGTTCTAGAAGTTTGGATTTAAAAGATTCTTGGTCGACGAATTTCAAAGATAGAAAAAAACGCTTTGTGAAGTCTTCAGAGAATAGGTTAGGATTTTTGGACAGAGAGAAAATACATATTCCTGACGACAACGTGCAGTGGACGCTGTAGAAAGAACCAATCACAGCCTGCTGTACCAGCCTGTTGCATCAGAGAAGCAAACTATACCTTATGATTGGTTGATATGTGTAATGACAACAAACATTCAATGGATAGTATTGGCTAATTCAAGGAAAGATGGGCTGAGAATTAGAGCGCTGCCTGGCAGCGGTGAGTAGCATCGGTGAGTAGCATCTGACCTATTAAATTGTTCATGTCTTGCAGTTTTGTCTTGTGCTCCTCATCTATACCCGTTATTCTCTTTCAAGCGTGTAAAGTTCTGCGTCCACTGTGGACGATGGTTTGTGAAACTCCAAAACATGTTGAATGTGGGAAATGTTCATAAAGCTTTATATAAGTTTAAAACTTTTAAAAGCTTAAAATTAAAGTCAAATTATTATATGGCTAGAACTTTGCCACTATTCTCTTTCACAAGGGGCTTCGTGATGTCTCCACTGTGACAACCAGATGCTTATAAAGATTAAGCTGAGTTGGAGTTGATGCGAAATGAAGATATAATTAAACATAAAAAATTAGTTTTCTTATATAAATTGATATAGCAAATGAGTTTGAATTGGCAACATGTAATTTTATTTTATCTTTAAAAATCAAAGTCAATCAAGTAAGTTACCCTTTAAATTAGCTTTAGGTAGAATACAATTTCTGCCTTTCCCTCTTTTCAAACTCTTGCAGTTATGTTGTGAACATCTGAACATTGTTCATGTATTTTTAGATTCTGAGGCATCGAAGCAAGAACACCTACCTTCTCTTGATACTGTCTCCTGGAGGAGTCCAGAGACTGGATCAGTGCAGTTGCATGACCGATAAACATGGCGAAGCAGGTCGCGCCCACGATCATGCTGAGGATTGTGAGCCAGACGTCGACCATCCCTATAGGTGGATACAACCCGTAACCGATGCACAACATGTGGCTCATGGCTTTGAAGAGGGCGTAAGAATACTGTTGACCCCAGGTGTCGTTCTGCAGGAGAGACAAGAGTCGGTGAACTAAAAAACTGCTCTGGAATGGAAACGCAACTTTTACAGAGAACTAAAAGAGTTTTATTTTGGAACTTCCAGGATGCCAGGTCGGTGATAGCGCTGTGATTTTCACCTTAGCACCTTGTTTTATCATTTTAATTTCATCATAAATACTTATACTTTAAATGTTTAGGAGTATCATTTAGTTTTTTATATGTTTTCAAAAGACTCTCTAGAACTACATGTTTGATGGTTTGAATGTTGTTTTGTTTGTTTATGTTGTTGCTCACACTTCTACATTGGTCTTCTACAGAGTTGGATGACCATGAGAAGAGGTCAACCTAACTATGACATTGTCACCCTTATATTTGCAGTAAAACAAACAAACAACACTTAACTGTGCATTTCCAGAAATATTTCAGGAGAAGTGATAATGCTAAGCCTTTTCTGCATCTTAGTTTAATTCCTTTGGCGTCAACTTTCTCTCTGTCGCTTCTCTACACTCGAAATATTAATGGCTCGGAAATCAAACAAAATAACAGCAGGAAGATGAGATAAATCAACATTGTTTATCTTCTCATCAAGCCACAATCTTTTAAGAAAATGTTTTGGGTATTTCACACTTTCTAGGTATTTGAACCGGATTTAATCATCTACTCACCACCATCTTGTTTCGAGTGACCCAGCAGTCAGGAGGAAAATCCTGCAGCATGGGAACGAGAAACTGCAGACATCCGTCCCAGTGACAGAGCAGGAGCATCATACCGATCAGATTCATGATACGCACCATGGCGCTAGCCAGGTCATAGGTCATATGGAAAACCTACAACACAGATTATCAGGATGAGAGGCAGCAAAACAATTAACTAATATCTTTTTAAATAAAGATATGAAATTTTAATTTTCTCTAATCTAAGGATTTTCAAAATGGATCTGATTAATGGCATCAAGGCTGAACTTTAATCTTCTATAGAAACAAGAGACTATTGATCGTTACATGATAATCTGCAAGTGACATTATCAGACTCCATTCATAAAGTAAAGATGGTAAATAAAGTAAGTTGTTTGTTTATCATAGAATAAACCAGTGGAAATGTGATCATGAAAAAGAGCACAGTGGTTGTGTAATAACGATATCATTCGCCATCATCTCGTTATTTAAATGATGATCTGATCCTGGCTGATGTACCTCTTCCCACTGGTGGATGTAGCGAATGAGTCTGGAGAGCCGAAGCAATCTGAGCAAACTCAAGATTTTGGTGAAGCGCACAATCCTCAGAGCTCGAGCCGTCTTGTAGAAATCAGAATTAATGCGCGTTTCCACGATGAGGAAGATGTAGTCCACGGGTATGGAGGAAATAAAGTCCACCATGAACCAACTCTTCAAGTATTTGATCTTGATCTTCTGTGGGTCCAGGATGATCTCGGTGTTGTCCTGCTTGACGATACCGGTACGAAAGTTAAGAACCAAGTCCATGAGGAAGAAGGTGTCTGACACCACATTAAAAACTATCCAAGGCGGCGTGTTCTCGTCTTTGAAAAAGGTGATTCCCACAGGAATGATGATGAGGTTTCCGACCATCAGCAGGAGCATCGTCAGATCCCAGTAGAACCTACGAGACATCACAACATTTAGTTTCTATTCATAATGAGAAGTACATCCACTCAAATGTTGTGCTTAGACCCAAGTCACCCTCACTCGTGAACATGATCTAAAGACGATAATACTTGGCATCTTAAAAAATACATATAAAAGTGACAGTATGGAGGTATTTGGATGTTTTTGTCATCTTTTTTGAGAAGATCAACTGGGCTGATTTTGCTTTTACAAACAAACTTGCATTTTTGTCTATAAAAAGAACAGATTACTCTGAAAATATTTCCAACCCTTAGTCGAGCAGAAAATGAATGAAGTTTTAATTTTGGTGAAATATCACTTTAAGAGAATTCAATTCCACTGAAGTCAATGTAAAGACAGAACAAGAGAAATGTCTCTTAGTCTGAAGTCAGGACACGAGAGATGAATGAGCAGAAGATCCTGAGAGAACATCCTGACAGAAGATCTTACAACAGTCTGGAGGAACAAAAGAGTTTCTCAGCATCTAAAGGAAGGAAGTGATGTTTGAAATGTTACGAAGGAGGAAGTCGTTACATTTGTTTCATGTGTGACTTTAATGATCGAACACCAAGATTGTTGACGTTTGTGCAGCAGGAGTCCATGTTGAGAAGATCATTAGTAAGTGATTGTTAAGATGTTGTGGAGCAACAAGTAGAAACTCAGTTTTGTCCGAGTTCAGTTAAGTTTTACACATCCATTGTGTAGATGTTGATGTGTGTGATACAGGACTGTGGTTGTGTAGCTGACAATATGTATGATACAGGAGTGTAGTTGTGTAGCTGACGATATGTATGATACAGGAGTGTAGTTGTGTAGCTGTTGATATGTGTAATACAGGAGTGTAGTTGTTTAACTGTTGATATGTGTGATACAGGAGTGTAGTTGTGTAACTGTTGATATGTGTAATACAGGAGTGTAGTTGTTTAACTGTTGATATGTGTGATACAGGAGTGTAGTTGTGTAGCTGTTGATATGTGTGATACAGGAGTATAGTTGTGTAGCTGTTGATATGTGTGATACAGGAGTGTAGTTGTGTAGCTGACGATATGTATGATACAGGAGTGTAGTTGTGTAGCTGTTGATATGTGTGATACAGGAGTGTAGTTGTGTAGCTGTTGATATGTGTGATACAGGAGTGTAGTTGTGTAGCTGTTCATATGTGTGATACAGGAGTGTAGTTGTGTAGCTGTTGATATGTATGATACAGGAGTGTAGTTGTGTAGCTGTTGATGTGTGTGATACAGGACTGTGGTAGTGTAGCTGACGATATATATGATACAGGGGTGTAGTTGTGTAGCTGTTGATGTGTGTGATACAGGACTGTAGTTGTGTAGCTGACGAAATGTGTGATACAGGACTGTAGTTGTGTAGCTGTTGGTATGTATGATACAGGAGTGTAGTTGTGTAGCTGTTGATGTGTGTGATACAGGACTGTGGTAGTGTAGCTGACGATATGTATGATACAGGAGTGTAGTTGTGTAGCTGTTGATGTGTGTGATACAGGACTGTGGTAGTGTAGCTGACGATATGTATGATACAGGACTGTGGTTGTGTAGCTGTTGATTTTTGGGTTATTGTTATTTATTTGTGATACAGGATGTAGTTGTGTAGCTGACGATATGTGTGATACAGGACTGTAGTTGTGTAGCTGTTGATATGTATGATACAGGAGTGTAGTTGTGTAGCTGTTGATGTGTGTGATACAGGACTGTAGTTGTGTAGCTGACGATATGTGTGATACAGGACTGTAGTTGTGTAGCTGTTGGTATGTATGATACAGGAGTGTAGTTGTGTAGCTGTTGATATGTGTGATACAGGACTGTAGTTGTGTAGCTGACGATATATGTAATACAGGACTGTAGTTGTGTAGCTGATTTCTTTCATCTGCTTCATTGACAAATACACTTGAGTGTCATCAGCAAAACAGTGAAAGTTTATATCTTCTAATCAAGATGTCTAGTGGAAGATATAGAGTGTGAACAGGACCAAGAACATAACCTTAGTGTGTGTCGATGAGAGGTGGTTGACATGTTTCTGTCTGATAGATAATTGATAGATTTTCTGTCAGACTTAAACCAGTGTAGGTCAGTTCTACTTCTACCTATTTGGTTTTCTTGTCTTTGTAAAAGAATGTGGTGATAACAGTGTCAGCAGCACGACTGAGGTCCAGAAGAGATGTAAAGAGATTTGGTGGAAGTACCTACACAAGGGTTACCTGCTGAAGGCTCTGACTCGAACACAGTTGAACCTGTTGGCACTTGACCTTCTAACATTGAGTCAAACTAGTCAATCATGTTCTCTCTCATGTTCCCTTGTTGCCTTTGTAGAAAAACACTGGTCTGGTTGTGCTGCCTTTTATAAGGTAAATCCACTGTTATCTCCTGTGAATCCTCGCCATTTCCAGAAGTCACATCCCATTAGCCAGATGTTGAGTAGTTAGCATTACTGCTCTGCACACGTCAACCTGCTGCCGAACACTGGAACATCTGGACAACAAAGGTCTACAGAGCACATTAGATGCTCCTACAAACCTCCCTGTTCGTCTGGAGCCGACTGTACTCTCAGTCAGACCTGGGACGAGCATCTTTCTGGTGTAATCTGGTGATACCATCAAAATAAATCTGACAGTTGGGGCGGGGGTTCTGGTCCTCTCGTGGTCCAAAGAGGAATGAATCTTGCACGATTTGGGTCAGAGTGCAACTCTGTTAAAGAGCATGAGAGCACAAAGAGAGGGGAGTTATAAGCAAAGTGAACACAAAAAGGCTTAAAACGGTGAAAGGAGCTTAGATCAATCAGGACAGCTGAAAAAGGGATGACATTTGTACCCGAGATACTTATCTCTCACTGCCAGTGAAGCGCAACAGCCTGCATGCAGCTCAATGGCTTAGTACACACCTGTAACGCTGGCCAGTCAGCAATCATATTAACCATATTTACATCATGTGCCAGTCAGACATGTTTAGTGTCAGAAAGCTTTAACAGCAGTTTCTCATTACGTTGATCAATTTGGAAACTGACATGGTTAACATTTGGGTAGAAAAAGGCTTTTTTTGGCTGCAACTGAGGAGGCGACACAGTCAGGATACTATGAGCAACATTTGTAACTGTCGACCTACTCACTGAACTGATGATTTGTCTGCAGGACTCTAGAGGCTTTGACAACCATGGAGGCAGCAAAAAAACAACACAAACTAATTTCAACCAACAGTGTGTCCAGATCAAAAGTGTAGGACTATCCTACTTATGTCTCCAAATTAGACTTGCAGTCAAGACCAAGACCAGGCTTCCAGATCCAGATCAAGACAGACAACAAAAGCAAATACAAGTGCATTTAAAAAATAAAAATATAGAATACACGATTTATGTTTTTTATGTTTTATATTTTATGATTTATTTAATGCTAGAAATCAAACCATGTATTTTCATAAGATAGACATAGTCAGTGTTCAACATTCGCCACACAACACACTAGAAGTTGACAAGCATTTTGAAGATGCAAGTTTTTAGTTGCAAAAACTCTACCGTCAGGGGTCACCGACGTGGTCGTCCACAGGCACCGAAGGCCCTTTGCCTGTTTTTCATCAATCGTATAATATTTATTTTGTGTTTCCTTGCTTGTTACTCTGTTGGCCGCTGTTTAAGAATCACTCATTTGATCATTGTATAAGTGGACAACCAGTTATTATCAATAATAATACATATCAAGTTGTTTGTAACACGCTGATGGTAACCTTCGGGTGATCTTAACTACTAAACTAAAACTAAAGGATCTATGTCAGCATTATTGACAATCAACATACATTATCTCCTTACAATGTTGGTATAAACTGTCTGCATGCAAGTCTTCATAGAGAAAACTGAGAAAAAGAAATAAAGTGAATCGTTTTTATAGATCTAGATGAAGAACAAAGAGAAGGTTCATGTAGTGTCAGGAGGTCTAGATGAAGAAAAAAGAGAAGGTTCATGTAGTGTCAGGAGGTCTAGATGAAGAAAAAAGAGAAGGTTCATGTAGTGTCAGGAGGTCAAGAGTAAGAACAAAGAGAAGGTTCATGTAGTGTCAGGAGGTCTAGATGAAGAACAAAGAGAAGGTTCATGTAGTGTCAGGAGGTCTAGATGAAGAACAAAGTTAAGGTTAATGTAGTGTCAGGAGGTCTAGATGAAGAAAAAAGAGAAGGTTCATGTAGTGTCAGGAGGTCTAGAGTAAGAACAAAGAGAAGGTTCATGTAGTGTCAGGAGGTCTAGATGAAGAACAAAGAGAAGGTTCATGTAGTGTCAGGAGGTCTAGATGAAGAACAAAGAGAAGGTTCATGTAGTGTCAGGAGGTCTAGATGAAGAACTAAGAGAAGGTTCATGTAGTGTCAGGAGGTCTAGAGGAAGAACTAAGAGAAGGTTCATGTAGTGTCAGGAGGTCTAGATGAAGAACAAAGAGAAGGTTCATGTAGTGACAGGAGGTCTAGATGAAGAACAAAGAGAAGGTTCATGTAGTGACAGGAGGTCTAGATGAAGAACTAAGAGAAGGTTCATGTAGTGTCAGGAGGTCTAGATGAAGAACAAAGAGAAGGTTCATGTAGTGACAGGAGGTCTAGATGAAGAACAAAGAGAAGGTTCATGTAGTGACAGGAGGTCTAGATGAAGAACTAAGAGAAGGTTCATGTAGTGTCAGGAGGTCTAGATGAAGAACAAAGAGAAGGTTCATGTAGTGACAGGAGGTCTAGATGAAGAACTAAGAGAAGGTTCATGTAGTGACACATGTGTGAGAGACACAGAGAACAGGTTTAGATGGAGGAGATTGTTTCGCTGCAAGAGCATTTCAAAGGAAAATACATTTTTAACTTCTTTCTTTTTTTAAATGTGTTCTTTCATCTGTGAGTAAAGAAACACTTAATCGATCTATATATACTACTACTATACTACTACTATACTACTAGTATATGATCATTCTTCTAGTCACAGATTTACTAGAGATTTGATGATACTGAACAATATCGAGCGTCGGATGAATGATGCGTTGAATCACCTAAACCTGACATGAAATCGAGTTAGAAAAAGCTCATTATTAGATGTCGGGTCAGAGCAGATGATAAAAGGTTGATGGTCTCGTGCAGGAACCTGTAACATCAGATCTGCTAAGCGTTCCACTTTGATGCCAAATCCCTGATTTTGACCCATGAAGTCATGACACCTCATATATGTGGAGCTCAGCGAACATCTGGATGATTCCTCACATCATTTCAATCTCTCTTCCTGTCTGACTGTGTTTGTGTCTGTGTGAGTGTGTGTGTGTGAGTGTGTGTGTGTCTGTGTGAGTGTGTGTGAGTGAGTGTGTGTGTGTCTGTGTGAGTGTGTGTGTCTGTGTGTGTCTGTGTGAGTGTGTGAGTGTCTGTGTGAGTGTGTGTGTGTGTGTGTGTGTGTGTGTGTGTGAGTGTGTGTGTCTGTGTGAGTAGTGTGAGTGTCTGTGTGAGTGTGTGTGTGTCTGTGTGTGTCTGTGTGTGTCAGTGTGAGTGTGTGTAGGAAACGCTGCCATCTACACCATCTCTGCTCCATTAGACTAATTGTGCTTTAATAATCTCCACTGATGTTGCTTCTAATATCGCCAATGTTACCCTACTTTGATTACCCCATTTCCAAGCTGCTGCCTCTCGCTAATCCAGGGCCTTCGCTAAATGAAATAAAAAAAAGTCTAATTCAGATGAGAGTGAAAAACCTGCAGTGACACACATTGATGCCGACAGATGCTGTTTGAGCCAAAGATGTTCAACATCATTTTTGAAGGTTTTTAAATTTCAACGGAGATCATTCAAAAGCTGCATTTAGGGTGAAATGTTGACTCGGCCAGTGCAGTAAAATAGTTAATAAATGTTTAATCAACCCTTGAAGAAAATAAATGATATTAAAAATGTTCTCAGTTAAATTACAATTAATAAATGCTTTTTATGTATCAACGTTTGAACAGTAATTATTTTATTTTGTATCAGTAAATGTGTTTCTTTAAAACTTTAAAACTTGGTCACCGTGAGTCAGTGTGAGTCAGTGTGAGTCAGTGTGAGTCACCGTGAGTCAGTGTGAGTCAGTGTGAGTCAGTGTGAGTCACCGTGAGTCAGTGTGAGTCAGTGTGAGTCATTGTGAGTCAGTGTGAATCAGTGTTAGTCACCGTGAGTCAGTGTGAGTCAGTGTGAGTCATTGTGAGTCAGTGTGAATCAGTGTGAGTCAGTGTGAGTCATTGTGAGTCAGTGTGAGTCAGTGTTAGTCACCGTGAGTCAGTGTGAGTCAGTATGAGTCAGTGTTAGTCACCGTGAGTCAGTGTGAGTCATTGTGAGTCAGTGTGAGTCAGTGTGAGTCAGTCTGAGTAAGTATAAGACAGTGTGAGTCAGTGTGAGTCAGTCTGAGTCCGTGTGAGTATGTGTGAGTCAGTCTGAGTCGGTATAAAACAGTGTGAGTCAGTCTGAGTCAGTGTGAGTCAGTGTTAGTCACCGTGAGTCAGTGTGAGTCATTGTGAGTCAGTGTGAGTCTGTGTGAGTCAGTCTGAGTCAGTGTGAGTCTGTGTGAGTCAGTCTGAGTCAGTATAAAACAGTGTGAGTCAGTGTGAGTCAGTATAAGACAGTGTGTGTCTGTGTGAGTCAGTATAAGACAGTGTGAGTCAGTATAAGGCAGTGCGAGTCAGTCTGAGTCAGTATAAGACAGTGTGAGTCAGTGTGAGTCAGTCTGAGTCAGTATAAGACAGTGTGAGTCAGTATAAGGCAATGCGAGTCAGTCTGAGTCAGTATAAAACAGTGTGAGTCAGTGTGAGTCAGTCTGAGTCAGTACAAGACAGTTTGAGTCAGTATAAGACAGTTTGAGTCAGTCTGAGTAGATATAAGACAGTGTGAGTCTGTGTGAGTCAGTGTGTGTTATATATGTGTGTTTTATATATGTGTTATATATGTGTGTCATATATGTGTGTGTTATATATGTGGGTTATATATGTGTGTTTTATATATGTGTGTTATATATGTATAGTTATATATGTGTGTTGTATATATATAGTTATATATGTGTGTTATATATGTATAGTTATATATTTGTGTTATATATGTATAGTTATATATGTGTGTAATATATGTGTGTTATATATGTATAGTTATAATTGTGTGTGTTATATATGTATAGTTATATATGTGTGTAATATATGTATAGTTATATATGTGTGTTATATATGTATAGTTATAATTGTGTGTGTTATATGTGTGTGATATATATGTATAGTTATATATGTGTGTTATATATGTATAGTTATATGTGTGTGTTATATATGTATAGTTATATACTGTATGTGTGTAATATATGTATAGTTATATGTGTATCTACTAGTTATACCACAAATCTCTAAATGTAGATTCGGAGCCAGGGCCTTCAGTTTTCAAGCCCCTCTGCTGTGGAACAAACTACCGGCTTCAGTCCGGAGGGCAGACATCCTCTCTATGTTTAAAAATAATCTTAAAACCTTACTTTTCGATAAAGCCTATAATTAACTTGACTGTTTATCTCTAGCTGTCATAACTAACAAAACTGTTTATCTTAGCTGCTATAGGCTGAGAATGCTGGAGGAGTTTTAGTTTTAGTTTTAGACACCGAGCTCTGTATATCCTTCTTTTCTCGCCGGGGCCGTTCTGGCTTGGCCGGTTCGGGTGTGGGGGGCCCGGCGGGTGGGGCCTGTGGGTGCCTTGGGCCTGGTGGTGGTGACCGCTGGTGCCGCGATGGCCCCGTGTGCGGGGGGGGGGTGGCCCGCTTCCGGGGTTTTTTTGATGGTGCGTGGGGGCTGGTGCTGGCGGTAGTGGCTGGGGTGGTGGATGGGGGGTTGCGCTGGGGGCGGTGCTGGGGCTGGGGGTTGCTGGTCCCGCTGACGGGGTTGGCGGGTGAACCGTTAGGGGTGGGGCTGGGGCTGGCCAGGTGTTCTGGATGACCTTCCGGCCCCGATGGCTTCGCCTGGTCTGTGGTGGGGGGCCTGTCTTGGGGTGGGTGTCTGCTGCAGCGGTGGCTGTGGTCCTCTACCCGCCCTGTGTGGCATGTGATGTGGTCGGGGAGTTTGTCGCCCTTGGTCCTGGGGGTTCGTGGCCGGGTTGGTCGGTCTTTCGGGGGCTTCCCGGGTGGGGGGGGGCACACTGAGGGACGGCGGAGGCATTGGGCGGACCCATGTTACCGTAGTGACCATGTACCGCCCATGCAAGTGCTGCTGTCCCCCTGGGTGCTGCATGGTGGGTGGGGGCGGGGGCTGGGGGTCAGTACGTGTGATGGACGGGGCCTCTGCACCTTAGAGACCGTGGACCGCCCATGGAATACTGCTGGCCCCCCAAACTTCCCTCATGGGGGAGGTGGGCTGCGGCTGTTGGGGACGGTCTACAGTTCAAAGATTGGGGGCCGTTCCCGGACGGCTGCAGCCCCATTGCCCCCGCCCTGCCCGCACAACCGTGGCCCCCATGACCCGGGGGACTTGGGCCGGTGCCTGGCCATTGCTCCCCCGGGCTCATGCGGTGGCACTCGACCCGGCTACTGGCCTTTTCCGCAGGGTATTGGGGGGGGCTCCGCCGCTGCTGTGGTGGATCCCTATCTCCTTGACTCGGTCCCCTGCTATGGACTTGGTGGCAGCCTGACGGTCTGGGGGTCCTCCGTCGCCCGGCCTGGCCCCGGGGCCCTATCCCCTGACTGGTTCTTCTGGCTGCCCCTCTGCCCCGGTGCCTGCGCCTGGTGCCTCCCCCTCTCTGCTTCCTCGGTCGTCCTCGCCTGTGCTTGCCCTCTCGCGCCCCCGGTGGTGGTCCGCCTTCTCGCTGGTGTTTGGGGTCGGCTCTGGTGGTTATCTCGCCTGCCGGGTCCTGGTTTTTCTTATTTCCTGCTACCAGTTTTCTGATGTAATCAAATCTAGCAGTTTCCACCATCTCATTGTAAGAAGTCATCAGATCCCTGAGGTGTAGTCTGTGCACCTCAAGTTTAGTGGACTTCCAGAGACGCTCAGTCTTTCGACAAAGTCTCTTCAGACTCAGGAGATCTACATTTGTCCAAGGGCACCGTTTTTTTCTGAATTTTCAAGTTCGATTTAACAGGTGCCACTTGATCCAGTATTTCAACACAATGAGTAGTGAAACAGTGGATCAAACTGTCCACCTCCACACATTCTGAGCAAGGGGAGGATTTCATCTTTTTCACTAGTGATGAAATATCCCCCAGAGATACAGCAGTGAAGGAAGACCAAGAGGAGGAGAGAGGCATTTTTAAATGCATTGGGAAAAACCCTGTGGAAAGGGAGAGGATACTTTCATCCTCAGTCTTTGAGGTGTTCAAGAGGTTCCTCTCACTCCAGTCCACAAAGTCACATATTAGACTCATGTACTCGTCCTCGCTGTTGTCGCTGTATAATATGTTATATATGTATAGTTATATATGTATAGTTATATATGCATAGTTATATATGTGTGTTATATATGTATAGTTATATATGTATAGGTATATATGTGTGTTATATATGTATAGTTATATATGTATAGTTATATATGTGTGTTATATATGTATAGTTATATATGTATAGGTATATATGTGTGTTATATATGTATAGTTATATATGTATAGTTATATATGTATAGTTATATATGTGTGTTATATATGTATAGTTATATATGTATTTGTATATATGTGTGTTATATATGTATAGTTATATATGTATAGTTATATATGTGTGTTATATGTGTATAGTTATATATGTATAGTTATATATGTATAGTTATATATGTATGGTTATATATATAGTTATATATATATATAGTTATATATGTATAGTTATATATGTATAGTTATATATATATAGTTATATATATATAGTTATATATATATAGTTATATATATATAGTTATATATGTATAGTTATATATGTATAGTTATATATATATAGTTATATATGTATAGTTATATATATATGTATAGTTTCACTTGTGTACTGTTGAACAAATACATTTTGAGATCATGATTTTAATAACTTATTCAAACAGTGTTGAATTAAAGCCTCAAAGTTGCTTTTTAAGCCATATTTTCATTTCGTTTAAATCTTAACACTTGAATCTCAGATGTTTTTGGAAATTAAACTTATTTTACTTTAAGGACTATTTTGTTTTGACAACACAGCAGTAACTGTTGACTCTGTGAAGTTTGTAAATCATCCATAAAAAGTCATGTTTTAAGTTCAGTGAAGATATAAAGTATTTGATGATACAGTTAAAGTACTTCCTTCACCTGAAGTCGCTGTACGGATGGATGATCCAGAATCCCGCGGACTTGACGCGCTCCCGCTCGTGCTCCACCGCGCGCTCGCTGCCCAACATCCGCAGCGAGAACTTGTTGACTCCAGGCTGGAGCATCGCCCCGAACTGCCGGTGCATGAAGCCCGCCTGGTAGAGTCTCTCGTCCTCCAGGATCTGCTCGCTGCCCTCCAGCTTGATGAACGTCTGCTCGAACACTGACGCTCCCTCTGCGGGCTCAAGGGGCTCCAGGGGCTCCAGGGGCTCCAGGCTCTGCTCCCCCGGGAAGCGCTCGTTCATCTCGGCTTCAGCCTCAGGGATGAGTCGCTGCTGCTCCGCCGGGTCCGAGCCTGAAGGACGTGGACCCGAGAGCGAGGAGATCGAGCCTCGGAACCGGCGACAGTCTCCGTTCAAGCTGCTCTTCAGCTCGTCCGTCATGACCTCGCTCCTGGCGGGAGACTTGAGGAGCTTCAGCAGGATGTTCTTCTGATCCTCGACCTGCTCCGAGCCTTTGATGTTCGGCGGCGAACTGTAGATTCTTTTGCGCATCGAAGACTGAAGCTTCTCCATGATGGAGGCGCGCGCTCAGGATCAGGAGCATCAAGAGTCTGGACCAACATCCGCACGTGCGTCAATGACGAGCTGCGACCACTCGTGAGAGAGAAGAGGAGGAGGAGGTGTGTCATCCCTTCATCCCTTCATCACTCCATCACTCCATTCCTTCATCACTGCATCCCTTCATCCCTTCATCCCTTCATCACTCCATCACTCCATCCCTTCATCACTCCATCCCTTCATCCCTTCATCACTGCATCCCTTCATCACTCCATCACTTCATCACTCCATCACTTCTTCACTCCATCACTTCATCACTCCATCCCTTCATCACTCCATCACTTCATCACTCCATCACTTCATCACTCCATCACTTCATCACTCCATCACTCCATCCCTTCATCACTCCATCACTCCATCCCTTCATCACTCCATCACTCCATCACTCCATCCCTTCATCACTCCATCCCTTCATCACTCCATCCCTTCATCACTCCATCACTTCATCACTCCATCACTCCATCCCTTCATCACTCCATCCCTTCATCCCTTCATCACTCCATCCCTTCATCATTCCATCCCTTCATCACTCATCACTCCATTACTCATCACTCCATCACTCCATCCCTTCATCACTCCATCCCTTCATCACTCAATCACTCCATCCCTTCATCCCTCCATCACTTCATCCCTCCATCACTTCATCACTCCATCCCTTCATCACTCCATCACTCCATCACTTCATCACTCCATTCCTTCATCACTGCATCCCTTCATCCCTTCACCACTCCATCACTCCATCCCTTCATCACTCCATCCCTTCATCACTGCATCCCTTCATCACTCCATCACTTCATCACTCCATCACTTCTTCACTCCATCACTTCATCACTCCATCCCTTCATCACTCCATCACTTCATCACTCCATCACTTCATCACTCCATCACTCCATCCCTTCATCACTCCATCCCTTCATCACTCCATCATTCCATCACTCCATCCCTTCATCACTCCATCCCTTTATCCCTTCATCACTCCATCCCTTCATCACTCCATCACTTCATCACTCCATCACTCCATCCCTTCATCACTCCATCCCTTCATCCCTTCATCACTCCATCCCTTCATCATTCCATCCCTTCATCACTCATCACTCCATTACTCCATCACTCCATCCCTTCATCACTCCATCCCTTCATCACTCCATCCCTTCATCACTCCATCACTTCATCACTCCATCACTTCATCACTCCATCCCTTCATCACTCCATCACTCCATCCCTTCATCACTCCATCCCTTCATCACTCCATCCCTTCATCACTCCATCACTCCATCCCTTCATCACTCCATCACTTCATCACTCCATCACTTCATCACTCCATCACTTCATCACTCCATCACTCCATCACTCCATCCCTTCATCACTCCATCACTCCATCACTCCATCACTTCATCACTCCATCCCTTCATCACTCCATCACTCCATCACTCCATCCCTTCATCACTCCATCCCTTCATCACTTCATCACTACATCCCTTCATCACTCCATCACTCCATCCCTTCATCACTCCATCACTCCATCACTCCATCCATTCATCACTCCATCCCTTCATCCCTTCATCACTCCATCCCTTCATCACTCCATCACTCCATCACTCCATCCCTTCATCACTCCATCACTCCATCCCTTCATCACTCCATCCATTCATCCCTTCATCACTCCATCCCTTCATCACTCCATCCCTTCATCACTCCATCCCTTCATTACTCCATCACTCCATCACTCCATCCCTTCATCACTCCATCCCTTCATCACTCCATCCCTTCATCCCTTCATCACTCCATCCCTTCATCACTTCATCACTCCATCCCTTCATCACTCCATCCCTTCATCACTCCATCCCTTCATCACTCCATCCCTTCATCACTCCATCACTCCATCCCTTCATCACTCCATCCCTACACCACTTCATCCCTCCATCACTTCATCACTCCATCCCTTCATCACTCCATCCCTTCATTCCTTCATCACTCCATCACTCCATCACTTCATCACTCCATCCCTTCATCCCTTCATCACTCCATCCCTTCATCACTCCATCACTCTATCACTCCATCCCTTCATCACTCCATCCCTTCACCACTTCATCACTCCATCCCTTCATCACTCCATCACTCCATCCCTTCATCACTCCATCACTCCATCCCTTCATCACTCCATCACTCCATCCCTTCATCACTGCATCCCTTCATCACTCCATCACTTCATCACTCCATCCCTTCACCACTTCATCACTTCATCACTCATCCCTTCATTACTCCATCACTCCATCCCTTCATCACTCCATCACTCCATCCCTTCATCACTCCCCATCACTCCATCCCTTCATCACTTCATCACTTCATCACTTCATCACTCAGCCCTTCATCACTCCATCCCTTCATCACTCCATCACTCCATCACTCCATCCCTTCATCACTTCATCCCTTCATCACTCCACCCTTTACCTTTTCATCCAATGACCTCTTCACTCTTTCATCACTCCACCCCTTTACCTCTTCATTGTCATGTTTATGTTCCTTCCTGTTTTATTTTGAAGTTGTGTTTCCGTTTTGGTACGTGTCCTCTGTTTTGTCTTGACAGACGCTGGCAGGTGCGCGGCTGGGGATGATTGAATGGCGGGTTCTTCCCACAGATAAGGAGCATCTCTACCCGGAAGAACTCGCCAGAGTATTCAGTTTCTTGACCAGGTTGGCATCTCCGATCTCGCTCCGCGCTCGCATTCATATGTACCGTCTTGTGAAGACCCCTAACGTTGTCAGCGATTTAAGAATAAGAATACTCTGGCCACCAGATGGACCCAGCGGAAGTCAAGGAGCTCCGCCGAGCCCTCGGGTCTCAAGGAACCAGACTTTGTTCTCTCGAGGAGGTGACACGGGACAGTCACGCCGCGCTCGTCCAGCTGTCAGCCGCCGTGGGTGAGCTGACTCTTCGTTTGGCCCCTCCCGCACCTGTTGCAGCCGCCGCAGCCTCTGTGCGCGCGCCGACTGTCTCCGCTCCTGCTCAACCTGAAAGACTGCCGGCTCTACGCGAACCCACAATACCCACGCCGGAACATTATAGTGGGGAAGTGGGTGGTTGTGCACGTTTTTTGCTCCAGATCCAGTTAGTGTTTAGCCAGCAGCCCTCCTCGTTTTCCACGGGTCGCGCCCAGATCGCGTATCTGATAAATCTCCTCCGGGGTAGAGCAGCGAACTGGGCTACTTCTCTGTGGGAGTCTAACTCTCCGGCTCTAGCTAATTATGAGGGTTTTACTGACGAGATGCGCCGGGTTTTCGACCTGCCACATCGCTCTCCCGCTGTGTCCTCTCGCAAGTTACTTAGGTTAAGACAGGGAGATGAGTCTGTGGGGCATTACTCTGTAGATTTCCGTATATTAGCCGCCGAGAGTGGTTGGAATGAGCCCGCACTTATAACCGTGTTTACCCAGGGGTTAAGTAGCTCCGTCAGGGATCAACTCGCCACACGGGATGAACCAGAGGGGTTAGAGGCTCTTATCAGCCTAGCTATCAAAATCGATAATAGGTTGAGGGAACGCCACAGGGAACGTGGCAAGGACGTTTTCTCTCCTCTTTTTTCCATCTTTGACCGACCAGCTCCTCAGTTGACTCCTGCGACTCCGACGCCGCCACCCGACGAGCTGATGCAGCTGGGTCGTACACGTTTGTCTCCCGAACAGCGCTCCCACAGGCTCACGAGGGGATTGTGTTTGTACTGTGGCGAGCCTGGTCACCTACTACGTGTCTGCCCAAGTCGTCCTAAGGTTAGTGCTCGGGTGGGACACACCCGCTCTTCTCATGACCCCACTCACCGGATCACTCTACCTGGACTATTGACTGTTGACATGACTTCGACTGCTGAGGTTGTTCTGATCGACTCTGGCGCTGACGACAACTTCATTTACCGAGACTTCGCCCTTTCCCTTAACATTCCCCTGGTTAGACTGGATGTTCCCCGCCCGGTCTGCGCCATAGAGGCCGACCGCTCCTCGACGTGACTCACCAGACCACTCCCCTTTCCCTCACTATTTCGGGTAACCACTCTGAGGTCATTTGTTTTCTTCTCATTTCATCTCCCTCTTCTCCTATAGTTCTCGGTCTCCCCTGGCTTCGTATCCATAATCCTCACTTTGACTGGGTGAACTCAACGGTACTTGGTTGGAGTCCTCATTGTCATTCACAGTGTCTCCGGTCTGCACCCACTACCTCTCGTCCTCCACTTCCCATTTCTCCCCCTCCTGATCTTTCCTCCGTTCCTCCGGAGTATCACAGTTTGGGTGAGGTTTTTAGCAAGGAGAGGGCGCTATCCCTACCACCGCACCGTCCTTATGACTGCACCATCGACCTACTTCCTGGTTCTCCACTTCCCTGTAGTCGACTGTACAAGGTTTCTCGTCCTGAGCGTCAGGCCCTCGACACTTATATCGGGGAGTCACTGACCGCCGGTTTAATTCGCCCCTCTTCTTCGCCTCTTGGTGCAGGGTTCTTTTTTATTAGTAAGAAGGACAAGTCCCTGAGACCCTGTATAGACTACCGGGGGTTAAACAGCATAACCGTCAAGAATCGTTATCCCCTCCCACTCATAGACCCATCCTTTGATCCTCTGAACAAGGCCATGATCTTCACAAAACTGGACCTTCGAAGTGCGTATCACTTGGTTCGTGTTAGAGAGGGCGATGAGTGGAAGACGGCTTTTAAGACCCCCCTAGGACACTTCGAGTATCTGGTCATGCCGTTTGGCCTGACCAATGTGCCAGCGGTTTTCCAGAGACTCATTAATGAGGTCTTAGGGGACTTCTTAAAGGATTTTGTGTATGTTTATCTTAACGACATTTTGATCTTTTCCAGTTCCCATGATGAACACCTCAGCCATGTCCGCCGCGTTCTCCAACGGCTATTAGAGAACAGACTTTTTGTCAAGGCAGAGAAGTGTGAGTTCGGAGTTTCCACCGTGAGTTTTCTGGGTTTTATTCTAGGGCAGGGTCAGCTGCAACCAGATCCCATGAAGGTGGAGGCAGTGTCCCAATGGCCGGTGCCTGTTAGCCGCAAGCAATTGCAACAGTTCTTGTGTTTTGCTAACATTTATCGTAGGTTCATTTGGGGTTATAGCCAGGTTGCCGCTCCACTAACCCAGCTTACCTCCACTAAGAGTGCTTTCACCTGGTCCTCCGAGGCGGAGGACTCCTTCAACCGGCTGCGCTGCTGTTCTCCTCTGCGCCTATCCTACGACACCCTGACCCAGTCTGTCAGTTCATCGTGGAGGTGGACGCTTCGGACACCCGCATAGGGGCAGTGCTGTCTCAGAGGTGCGCCAAGGACGACAAGGTGCATCCCTGTGCTTTTTATTCCCGGAAGCTGTCCCCAGCGGAGCGGAACTATGACATTGGCAACCGGGAGCTCCTGGCGGTGGTGGCTGCACTTCAGGAGTGGAGGCATTGGCTGGAGGGCTCAGAGGTACCCTTCTTGTTTTTAAGGATATCAGGAGATTTCTCTCCTCACAGGAGGCCCCTATTATTATGTGTCATTATTATATAATTATATGTGTCATTATTATATCATTATACATATCATTATTATATTATTATGTGTCATTATTATATTATTATACGTGTCATTATTATATTATTATGTGTCATTATCATATTATTATACGTGTCATTATTATATTTGTTATTATTATATTATTATGTGTCATTATTATATCATTATGTGTCATTATTATATTATTATACATGTCATTGTTATATTATTATACGTGTCATTATTATATTATTATACGTGTTATTATTACATGTGTCATTATTATATTATTATACATGTCATTGTTACATTATTACACGTGTCATTATTATATTATTACACGTGTCATTATTATATTATTATACGTGTCATTATTATATTATTATGTGTCATTATTATATTATTATACATGTCATTATTATATTATTATGTGTCATTATTATATTATTATACGTATATTATCATTATTATATTATTATACGTGTCATTATTATATTATTATACGTGTCATTATTATTATTATTATATTCGTGTCATTATTATATTATTATACGTGTCATTATTATATTATTATACGTGTCATTATTATATTATTATACGTGTCATTATTATATTATTATACGTGTCATTATTATATTATTATACGTGTCATTATTATATTATTATACGTGTCATTATTATATTATTATACGTGTATCATTGTTATATTATTATACGTGTCATTATTATATTATTATACGTGTCATTATTATATTATTATACGTGTCATTATTATATTATTATACGTGTCATTATTATATTATTACACGTGTCATTATTATATTATTATACGTGTCATTATTACATTATTACACGTGTCATTATTATATTATTACATGTGTCATTATTATATTATTATACGTGTCATTATTATATTATTATACGTGTTATTATTACATGTGTCATTATTATATTATTATACATGTCATTGTTACATTGTTACATTATTACACGTGTCATTCTTATATTATTATACGTGTCATTATTATATTATTATACTAGTCATTATTATATTATTATATGTTTCAACAGATGTGATAAATCTGTGATGAAACTAAATCCCATCCCGGGTTGAATTTCATAAAAAAAAAAAAAAATTTTTTTCTCTTTTTGGGCCCACAACTTTGCGGGGTTTTTTTTTGGGGGGGTTTTTTTTTTTTTTTTTCCCACCCCAAACAAATAAATATTGTGTTGCCATGGATGTTGCAACACACACAACACACAGCAGAACAACACACACAACACACAGCAGAACAACACACACAACACACAGCAGAACAACACACACTTGAACTTTGAACACTGTTTGGATCAACACTCACTATTATGTTCTACACAAAAAAAACATTTATTGTGTTCACAGGAACTTCTTTATTGCATCTTCCAAGGAGTGAAGGCCATTCATGTTCATTCAAAAATTAAATTATTTATGAATAATAACTTGTAATTAATTAATATTAAAATAGTATAAATGTATGTTTTGGTATAGATTGAAGTTCGTCCAAATTGTTGTTCTGTTTAGTAGTGTTTGTATTTTGTTTTCGCTTTGTGTGTTTATTACTTTTTATATTAAGTTCTGGCTCTATTTGTTTTGTTTGTGTTTTGTGTTTTTAGAGATGCAGGAGCTGTGTGTGCGTCAAGAGCATCACTTCATGTGTATTGTCTGTTTCAACAGTAAAGAGATCTGCAAGCCTGAATTGTGTGGACTTCCTCCTTTTGAAGCGTGAACGATTTGAAGGGGTTACATAAAGATTGTAAATATATTACATAGTTACAAAATTAGAGTAACACTGTCTGAACACACAAAGAGACTGAATAAGACATAATAATAATAATAATAATAATAATAATAATAATAATAATAATAATAATAATAATAATCATAATAATAATAGATAAATCAATGATATTTTCTGTTTTACCTCTTGTTTGTCTGGATTTTATTGATTTCTCTTCGAGGTCTTTATTATCAACTGTTGTATTGTTTTTCGAGTTATTACAATTATTACTATTATTCTCTTTATATTATTGTAGTATTCTGTACAAACACAGGCGGTAGAAATATTTTGCTGATATTCCTGCCATTGTTTTTCAAGTGGTCGTAATGTTGTGACGTCACCACAAGATGGGGCCGTCGTTAGTTGTCATCAGTGAAAATGAAACAGTGGAGAAAGAAAAACAACCAATAGTTTTTTTCTATGAAAGAATCTGAACCTTGACTGTAGAACATTTAGAGATGATTCATCTGCTTCTTAATCCTGCGTCGCTGATGAATGTTTGTCATTTAATGGACGTTTGACTTTTCATCTCCACTCAACCATAATCCTGCAGATAATGCAGCTTGAATAATAACTTTGAATAATAATCACTTTTAGCACCTTCACCATTTTAATAATAACTTCAAATAAATATTTAATCACTTTAAGCACCACCTTCACTATTTTAATAATAACTTAAAATAAATATTTAATCACTTTTAGCACCACCTTCACTATTTTAATAATAACTTAAAATAAATATGTAATGACTTTTAGCACCACCTTCACTATTTTAATAATAACTTAAAATAAATAATATTTAATCACTTTTAGCACCACCTTCACCATTTTAATAATAACTTAAAATAAATCATACTGTCTCTGAGCCCCTCTCCTCCTCTTGGTCTTCCTTCACTGCTGAATCTTTGGGTCATATTTCGGCACTAGTGAACAAGATGAAACCCTTCTCTTGCTCAGATGATGTCCTACCTTGTAGGCTTTTTTTCAAAGTATTTGATGTAATTGGCCCCTGGGTTACCAATATGGTGAACCTCTCCCTTTCCACAGGGTTTTTTCCCAATGCATTTAAATATGCCATTGTGGAGTCTCTGCTCAAAAAGCCAGACTTAGATCCAACTGACCTCAGTAATTTCAGGCCTATTTCTAAGCTCCCTTTCTTGTCCAAGATCTTGGACATGGTTGTGTCTGAGCAGCTGTTCCTGGATCAGAGCGACATCCATGAGAAGTTTCAGTCTGGCTTCCGTAAACATCACTCTACGGGGACAGTTTTACTGAAAGTGTCCAGTGACATCAGGATGTCGGCTGACTCCTCAGCCTTTCACACAGTTGAACCAGATCCTGCTAAGAAGACTGAGGGATGAAGACTGTCTGGGTCTGTGTTAGAATGGTTCTCATCTTACCTTTCTGGGCAGTTTTAGTGTATCTGCCAATCAAATGAGGTCTGAATCGGCAGATCTGTTGTGTGGAGTCCCTCAAGGTTCTGTTCTGGGTCCTTTATTGTTTTTGCTGTACTTGATTCCCCTCGGTAAAATCATTCAGAGATTTCCAGATGTTTATTATCACATGTTTGCTGATGACATCCAGCTCTACTGCTCTTTTGATCCAACTGAGCCCCAGAGGCTGAACTTAGTCAATTGTTGCTAGAAATCATACAATGAGTGAAAACACTTTGAAGCTAAATGTGGACAAAACTGAAACTCTGGTGATTGTTGATGATAAAGTTCAGGGTTGAGTCAGTACTTGAGTGACTTAAGTCATTCTGTCAAACTGAGCCTGAGAAACCTGGGTGTTGTATTTGATAAAGACATGTCTCTTGTTCAACACTGTAGAAAACTGACCAGAAACTATTTCCTTCAACTGAGAAAAATCTCTAAACTTATGAATATGTTGTCGGAACATGATCTGGATCTTGTACTACATGCGTTTGTTTCTTCTCGTCTGGACTATTGTAACAGTTTGTTTTCATGTCTTAACAAGAAGGATCTGTCTCGCCTGCAGTTGATTCAGAACTCTGCAGCCAGAATTCTGACCCGCTCTAGTAGAAGAACTCACATTTCTCCGATCCTTAAAACTCTTCACTGGCTTCCAGTTTCTTTCAGGATCAACTTTAAAATTCTGGTTCTTACTTTCAGATCTATTCATGGTCAGACCTTCATTATCTGATCCAGCCTTCCATCCCATCTCGGGCTCTGAGGTCTGTGGATCAGAATCTACAGATGGTTCCTCGCACACGGTTCAGGACCAGAGGAGAGAAATCCTTCCAGTCTGTTGCTCCTAAGCTTCTCTCTCTTTGCGCTTTATGATCTACTTACTCCTTCAAGAAACATCTGTGTTTGATGATCTACTGACTCCTTCAAGAAACATGTGTTTGATGATCTACTGACTCCTTCAAGAAACATCTTAAGATGTTTCTATTTGTTCAGGCTTTTCCTTGATTTTCTGGAACTCCTGTTGTGTTCTCAGTTTTATCTTGATCTTTAAAGTATATACTTTATTGAGTATTATTTTGAAGTTCTTTGTGACCCTGGTCTGGAAAAGCGCTGTACAAATAAAAATAACTTACTTACTTAATTACCTTCACCTTTCATCTTGTCTGACCAGTTGATTTATGACCTGGAGGGTCTAATGTAAAAGAAGATCACGTCAACATTTTTACAAACTCATGGATATTATTATTCTTCGTAAACCACTTATTCAATTCAATCAATGAATCATCTATAACAGAGATATTTATATTTATATTTATATATATATATATATATATATATATATATGTATATATATAACAGAGACATTTATATAGATATATATAAAACAGAGATATTTATATTTATATATATATATATATATATAACAGAGACATTTATATATATATAACAGAGATATTTATATTTATTTTATATATATATATATATATATATATAAAACAGATGTACAGATCAATCTTGATTCGTCATCCATTTAAAAATGCAGCTAAAACTCTAAAGTTAAGTTAACTGTGTTGTTGTCAAAGTTTCATTTTAATCTAATCTCTTGATATCACATAGATTCAGAGAAATGTTTTCACCACAGATGTCACACACAAGGTGGCGCTGTTTCCAACAAAATGAGTCCACGTGAGTCAAGAAATGTTTCAGTTTTATTGATAAAAATGATTCTTACATGATCTTCACAAGTTTAAAGCTTTTGTCAGAGAAATAAAAAATGATTCATGACTTGATTCTTGCATAGGTTCGAGTCATGATGAGTCAAATCGTAATATATTCTTATCCTGATGTCGTTCATACAGTCATGATTAAGAGGACATTGCAAAGCCCTTGTTATACACACACAGATGTATATATATATATATATATATATATATATATCTTTATTTATAATGATCTCATTAAATTACTGAGATTGTAAAATGGTGCCAGAAGATAAAACTGTACAATGATATTATTATTAATATTATATCTTCTAGAACATCCAAGAATCTACATCAAGCTTCAGGAAAATAAGCCTTTTCTGTGGAACAGAAGGTCGAGTCTTGCATGCGTAGCTCAAGGACGTCAGAAGCAGCAGAACATGCAGCAACAATGTGGATCATGAAGTTAAAGTCATGCCTCGTCCCTCGACGACCTTCAACACGAGGGTCAACGATCGAGAACCTGAAACACATCAAATCTTTAGTTTCTTCATCAAAAGATCTTCTTCATCTTCATTCAAGTCCAGCGTCGACAAACGTCGAGGAAACTCTTGCTCATGCAACTTGACCTTGACTTTGACCAAACTCTGGGAGTTTTTAAGGAGGAAACCAGAGTTCTCAGCCTTCTTGTTGTGAGGCTGCAGCACTGACCACTGCAGGACCTTCATGACATGTGACTTCTCTGTGAGAACATCTTCACAAGCGTTTGAATTCTTTCTCTGTACAAGATGAAGTCCCAGTTCCCCGGGGCCACAGCGGTCAAACACTCAAATTGACCTCTGTATGTTCAGGGCTGCGGGAGGAAACCTGAGTTCTCACAGGTACATGAAGAACCTTCAAAACTAGATGTTTCCCTCAAGCTGGACTTGAGATGAACTTTCTGAGGAGGATCATTGAACATCTGCAGGAAGATCCTCTGTATGTTCACCAGTGTGTGGTGGACAGTGTTCTATGCTGTGGTGTGTTGGGAATGTGTCCAAGAGGAGGTCAACAGGTCAACAGGTCAACAGGTCAACAGGTCAACAGGTTGATCAGGAGCACTGAGGTTGAAGCTGGACTCACTGGTGACATCACTGAACAAACTACTGTCATCATGATCATCCTCCCCCCCCCCCACTGTCATCAATCCACCTCAGTGCAACACTGTCATCAGTGAACACATGGAGCACCAACGCTCCTCCCATGATGCAACACTCATAGACTCAGGGACTAACCCTTTCCTTGTGTTATTAGAATGTTTGAGTTTGGGGGCAGAAGCGAAAAGATGATTCTTTCTTAATCTTTTTATCCTTTTTCTTTGTTATTTATCTTTGATCTTGTTCTTAATACTTGCTCTTTGTTCTTGTTCTTGTTTTTATGAAACTATCGTCTGATGTGAACTTGAAACCCAATTTTTTGAAGAGGATCTCCTGAGATCCAAGATACTGATACTTGCAGTACAGCTTTCTAACACCAGGCGTCACTACTGAGTTAAACATCTTCTTTTGTACTCACTGAACACGTGACTCAGTTCGTGTTCCTCTGCCGGAGGTTCTTGTCCTTGTGGTTGTTGGTAGAGTTGGTTTTCCTGCAAGTCAAAGTTCAGAGGTCAGAGGTCAAGCTCCGGACCTTCAATGAACATGTGGTCACTGAACATTTTTCATCACTAACACTACTGTGTTACATTTTTTAATGCGGATGAAAAGACGATTAAACTATTGTCCGTCATAAAAACACAATCTTACTATTATCTCGTCGTATATTCGAGGAAAATATCTTTAACTACTCGACTGGTTTTATCCATAAACCAAATCCTTTATAAAACCAAACGACAAAAAGTCACATAACATTATTTTATATTTTCATAAAAGTCTTATTATTCCCATCGTTTCACTTTAGTCTGTTTTTTACTGTCAAGAAAACTTCATTTAAACAATATAAACAAATATTCTGTTCATTGACTTAAATAAACAGTATTTCTCAGGCGTGACTTTTATTCTAATCTTGATTAAAAAAACTCACGCTGGTCCGACTGGTTCGTCATCTGCAGGAAAAAGAGTGAAAAATTGAATCACATGATCTTCACTCAGTTATATTTGACAAAGAGGCAGAAAAGTGCAGAAAAAAACATGCTGTGAACAAAAACAAATGAGTACATGCTGAAGTATCACAATACTATGAAGTCTAAAAGTTAAAAATGTCAAAAAGAAGTTTCTTTATAGTTATTATTCAAAGTGTGACGTTTACATTCGTACTTCAGTGACGTCGACGACTCTTTTGTTAATAGTTAACAAGTAACTAGTCTTGACTAGTCTTGATGTATCGTTACTGTGTTGCAGAAGGAAATAAAGAGTTTATCGAGGGAAAGAAGTCGATCATAATTTAAACTATTTATGTGTAAAAATATGGAGCAAATAGTGAAGTTTGTGTTTCATATGTTTGAAGTAAAGTTTCAACAGTTCATGCATCAAAGACTCACCAGCGTCAGGTTGGTTTGCAAAGAAAAGATTAAGAGACAGAAATAAATCACAAGATTTGATTTTACGTGTTATTGCACTATTACTATTCATGCTTTTATATTCCAACTGATTTAAAGTCCTTTTATTTATATACAGTTATATATATTCTAATAAGATTGCATTTCTTTTGTGTGCTTCCCATTTTTCTTCATTGGTTTATAGTGAGGTTTAAGTTAAAATATAATAATAAAATAATCTAATAATTGACCTTGAACTCATGTTTTTATTCAACAATTTGGATGAATTGTTGGATATTTTCATGAACAAGTTCTAGAAACAGTTTTCATTGTTGATGTTCAAAGAATATTTATATGTTTGACTGCAGGTCAGCAAACGTTCAGTATCTTCAACAATGAATAAAACAGTCAAACGGGCTCGAACTACTGCGAGTCCAGGTCGACTGAAGTATTCAAGGCTTCAGTGTCAGGTGACCACGAGTCTGGTGAGCAGGTGTCAGGTGACCAGGTGTCAGGTGACCAGGTGTCAGGTGACCAGGTGTCAGGTGACCACACTGGCTTCAGCAGTAAAAGAAACTTCAAATAAAAGTCGGTTGTAATTGTTCACGTCTCTGCTGTAGTTTAAACTCAGGTTATAGTTTCTTCATGTATTTGTCATTTTTTGTATATTCATTAATTTTTCTTCCTTGAATCTCTTTCAACTTAAAATGATTCACGGCTTCCTGATGTTCTGACAGAGTTGATACTAGTTGATGTTTAATGACACCAGAGTTGATACTAGTTGATGTTTAATGACACCAGAGTTGATACTAGTTGATGTTTAATGACACCAGAGTTGATACTAGTTGATGTTTAATGACACCAGAGTTGATACTAGTTGATGTTTAATGACACCAGAGTTGATACTAGTTGATGTTTAATGACACCAGAGTTGATACTAGTTGATGTTTAATGACACCAGAGTTGTGTTAAACACCAAGTTTATACTATTTTGTTTTTAAAACCACCCGAGGTTTTTTTTTGTTGTTTTTTTTAACCCCCCCAGGGTTTTCTTTTTGGGTTTTTTTTCCCCCCCGGGGGGGGGTTGTTGGGTTTTTTTTCCCCCCCCGGGGGGGTCCCTGTGGGGTTTTTTTTCCCCCCCGGGGGGACCGGGGGTTTTTTCCGGGGGATACTAGTGTTGGAATGTTATGACTGTGATTCTCTGTTCTTTGTGTATTTGTTTACAAATCAAGATAAAACTTTGGTCACATGACTCTGTTCAGATCATCAACAAGAGGTTAAACATCAAACCTTCATGACTCACCGTCCTGAAGATCCTCCGGCGTCTTGCGCTTCTCGTAGACCACGATGATGACGACCAGGATGATGATCTCGGCCAAGACCCCCAGCAGGGGCCACAGGGGGGCCAGGTGGCTGCGGACCCTCAGCACGGAGCGCTGCTCGCTGGTGCCCATCATGTTGGTGGCGTTGCACTGATACTCGCCAGGATCCAGGTTGATGTCCAGCTTGACGATGCTCAGCTCCGTGAAGTTGTCTCTGCTGCTGATGAAGAAACGTCCGGAGCTGTTGTCGATGTCCTGGAGAAGTGATGAAGACAAGCCACGTCAGGTCCTTCAACCTTGACACTTCAACACAGGATCCTACGAAGCTCTCATTGGTCGACTCGTCTTCACTGGCCTGACATGATGGATCGATTTCAAAGAAAGATCTTTATGTTAAGGTCACGATGAGTCCTTGACTTGAACTTGAACAAACAAAACCATTTTAAATACCAGCATTTAATATTCAAATGAGCTCATCCAAGAACATCATGTTTCATCTTCTCTTTCGGATTCGTTTCAGGGTCACCAGAACCCTTGAAGACACCACAGGAGGCTCCACAGGACGAGACCCTGAGGCTGCAAGAAGCTGCTAAAAGACTTCTTGAAGAGGCTGCTTAGATGTTTCACTGAGGCTCCAATTTGGTTTAGAACTTTGGAATGAGAAGAAGATGTCGAGTCAATTGTCCTTTAGACGAATACGGCCACAAAGTAAAGATCATCTCAGTCCAGAAATGGATCCTTCACGTTTTAAGAAGATCTCTGAGGCGTGAGAAGCAAGTCCTTGAAACTGTTGCTCTGCTCCACACTGAGAGGAAGTGGGTGTAGAAGGACTCACCCTGAATACTCCGTTCTCCATCTTCCTCCAGGTCCAGACGGGGTGAGGGAAGCCCACGGACTTGCAGTGCAGGACGGCTCGCTGACCCTCGTTCTTGTTCTCGCTGCGCTTGTGTCCCGTGATCTCAGGAGACGCTGAAGATAAAGAAAAACTAGATAAACATGAAAGAAACAAACGTTTCTACTGACATGAAGAACAATAGTTTCATCTAAATTAATATCAGCGTTTGGATCGATAGTTACTCATCCTGTCGACCATAAGTGTGACAATCAAATCATCGACGGCACGAGGCCGTAACGCAGCGCAGCAGCTGAAGCCAGAAGTCGATCCAGAAGTTTCTGGTTCTTCATCAGCATCAGAGTCTAAAGTCTCAGGAGACGCTGGAGCTTCTGAGCGGCTCTTGAGTTTCTTTAAGTTACAAAGGTTTCGTGGAAAATTAATAATAAACTTCAAATTCCTCTTTAGCTTCGATCGTCTGTGAGGATTTTTATTTATCAACTGATATGACAGCGATGTTAGGATGATTGACATCTGTCACCTGCACTCTTGACCTTGAACAATGATACAAAATGTATATATACATATATATATATATATATATATTGACTTCAGCCATAATAATAATCTCTGCTTCTCTGTTCGTTTGTGATTGACAGGTGGACAGGATCTTCTTCACCTCCTTATATGGTCATTCCTGGTGTAGGTGTATGACTCAGGTGAGCTGCTGTAGATCATCAGTCACACGTTCACCTTCACACGTTCACCTTCACACGTTCGCCTTCACACGTTCACCTTCACACGTTCACCTTCACACGTTCGCCTTCACACGTTCACCTTCACACGTTCACCTTCACACGTTCACCTTCACACGTTCACCTTCACACGTTCACCTTCACACGTTCACCTTCACACGTTCACCTTCACACGTTCACCTTCACACGTTCGCCTTCACCTTCACACGTTCACCTTCACACGTTCACCTTCACACGTTCACCTTCACACGTTCACCTTCACACGTTCACCTTCACACGTTCGCCTTCACACGTTCACCTTCACACGTTCACCTTCACACGTTCACCTTCACGTTCACCTTCACACGTTCACCTTCACACGTTCGCCTTCACGCGTTCGCCTTCACGCGTTCACCTTCACACGTTCACCTTCACACGTTCACCTTCACACGTTCGCCTTCACACGTTCACCTTCACACGTTCACCTTCACACGTTCACCTTCACACGTTCACCTTCACCTTCACACGTTCACCTTCACACGTTCGCCTTCACACGTTCACCTTCACACGTTCGCCTTCACACGTTCACCTTCACACGTTCGCCTTCACACGTTCACCTTCACCTTCACACGTTCACCTTCACCTTCACGCGTTCACCTTCACACGTTCACCTTCACACGTTCACCTTCACACGTTCACCTTCACACGTTCGCCTTCACACGTTCGCCTTCACACGTTCGCCTTCACACGTTCACCTTCACACGTTCACCTTCACACGTTCACCTTCACACGTTCACCTTCACCTTCACGCGTTCACCTTCACACGTTCACCTTCACACGTTCGCCTTCACACGTTCACCTTCACGTTCACACGTTCACGCGGTTCGCCTTCACGCGTTCACCTTCACACGTTCACCTTCACCGTTCACCTTCACCTTCACGTTGCTTCACCTTCACGTTCACGTTCACCTTCACCACGTTCACCTTCACACGTTCACCTTCACACGTTCACCTTCACCGTTCACCTTCACACGTTCACCTTCACCTTCACCTTCACGTTCACCTTCACACGTTTCACCTTCACACGTTCACCTTCACGTTCGCTTCACACGCTTGCCTTCACACGTTCACCTTCACACGTTCACCTTCACACGTTCACCTTCCACGTTCACCTTCACACGTTCGCCTTCAGCGCGGGTTCACACGTTCACCTTCACACGTTCACCTTCACACGTTCGCCTTTTGGCGCACCTTCACACGTTCACCTTCACACGTTCACCTTCACACGTTTGGCCCCCGCCCCTTCACACGTTCGCCTTCACACGTTCACCTTCACACGTTCACCTTGACACGTTCACCTTCACCGTTCACCTTCACACGTTCACCTTCACCGTTCAAGCCTTCACACGTTCACCTTCACACGTTCGCCGTTCACCTTACACGTTCGCCTTCACACGTTCACCTTCACCACGTTCACCTTCACACGTTCACCTTCACACGTTCACCTTCACACGTTCACCTTCACACGTTCGCCATTTTCACCTTCGCACCGTTCACCTTCACACGTTCACCTTCACCTTCACGTTTCACCCGGGTTCACCGTTCACCTTCACACGTTCACCTTCACACGTTCACCTTCACACGTTCACCTTCACACGTTCGCCTTCACACGTTCACCTTCACCTTCACACGTTCACCTTCACACGTTCACCTTCACCTACGTTCACCTTCGTTCACCTTCACACGGTTCACCTTCACCTTCACACGTTCACCTTCACCGTTCACCTTCACCGTTTCACGTTCACCTTCACGTTCGCCTACACGTTCGCGTTCACCTTCACCTTCACACGTTCACCTTCACACGTTCACCTTCACACGTTCACCTTCACACGTTCACCTTCACACGTTCACCTTCACCTTCACGCGTTCACCTTCACACGTTCACCTTCACAAGTTCACCTTCACCTTCACACGTTCACCTTCACCTTCACACGTTCACCTTCACACGTTCACCTTCACCGTCCGCGGTTCACCTTCGCCTTCTTCACGTTTCACCTTCACCTTCCGCGTTCACCTTCAC
This sequence comes from Callionymus lyra, assembly GCA_016630915.1. Taxonomy (NCBI): domain Eukaryota; kingdom Metazoa; phylum Chordata; class Actinopteri; order Syngnathiformes; family Callionymidae; genus Callionymus; species Callionymus lyra. The sequence goes on along the minus strand of JACEEU010000001.1, from coordinate 28,361,805 downwards.
ACGTTCACCTTCACACGTTCGCCTTCACACGTTCACCTTCACACGTTCACCTTCACACGTTCACCTTCACACGTTCGCCTTCACACGTTCACCTTCACACGTTCGCCTTCACACGTTCGCCTTCACGCGTTCACCTTCACACGTTCACCTTCACACGTTCACCTTCACACGTTCACCTTCACACGTTCGCCTTCACACGTTCACCTTCACGTTCACCTTCACACGTTCGCCTTCACGTTCACCTTCACACGTTCACCTTCACACGTTCACCTTCACACGTTCACCTTCACACGTTCACCTTCACCGTTCACCTTCCACACGTTCACCTTCACCGTTCACCTTCACACGTTCACCTTCACACGTTCACCTTCACCGTTCACCTTCACACGTTCACCTTCACGTTCACCTTCACCGTTCACCTTCACCGTTCACCTTCACCGTTCACGCTTCACGCTTCACCGTTCACGCTTCACTTCACGTTCACCTTCACACGTTCGCCTTCACACGTTCACCTTCACACGTTCACCTTCACCGTTCACCTTCACACGTTCGCCTTCACCGTTCACCTTCAGCGTTCACGTTCACCTTCACCGTTCACCTTCACCGTTCACCTTCACGTTCGCCTTCACACGTTCACCTTCACCGTTTCACGCCTTCACCTTCACGTTCACCTTCACCGTTCGCCTTGCGTTCACCTTCACCGTTCACCTTCACGTTCACCTTCACCGTTCACCTTCACACGTTCACCTTCCGTTCACCTTCACGCGTTCAGCCTTCACACGTTCACCTTCACCGTTCACCTTCACGTTCGCCTTCACCTTCGCCTTCACCGTTCCTTCACCGTTCACCTTCCACGCGTTCACCTTCACCGTTCACCTTCACACGTTCACCTTCACCCGTTCACCTTCACACGTTCGCCTTCCCGCGTTCACCTTCACCACGTTCACCTTCACGTTCACCTTCACACGTTCACCTTCACACGTTCGCCTTCACACGTTCACCTTCACCGTTCACCTTCACACGTTCACCTTCACTGCGTTCACCTTCCGCGTTCGCCTTCACCACGTTCGCCTTCCACGTTCACCTTCACCGTTCGCCTTCACCGTTCACCTTCGTTCACCTTCACCGTTCACCTTCACCGTTCACCTTCACCGTTCACCTTCACGCGTTCGCCTTCACACGTTCACCTTCACGCGTTCGCCTTCACCACGTCGCCTTCACACGTTCCTTCTGCACTTCACCTTCTGCGTTCACCTTCACGCGTTCAGCCTTCCACGTTCACCTCTTCACGTTCGCTTCACTGCGTTCACCTTCCTGCGTTCACCTTCACGTTCACGTTGCCTTCACCGTTCACCTTCACCTTCAGCCTTAAACACGTTCCCCTTCACCGTTAACCTTCGCGCGTTCACTTTCACGTTAGCCTTCCGCGTTCACCTTCACACGTTCACCTTCACCACGTTCACCTTCACGTTCGCGTTCACCTTCACCACGTTCACCTTCACACGTTCACCTTCACGGTTCACCTACGTTCACCTTCACGTTCCCTTCACACGTTCGCCTTCACATTCGTTCACCTTCACCGTGCGTTCACCTTCACCGTTCACCGTTCACCGCGGGTTCTTCACGTTACCTTCACCTTCACCACGTTCGCCTTCACACGTTCACCTTCACCGTTCACCTTCCGTTCACCTTCGTTCACCGTTCACCTTCACGTTCGCCTTCACGTTCACCTTCGCGTTCACCTTCACTCACGTTAGCCTTCACCGTTCACCTTCACCGTTCAGCCTTCACACGTTCGCTTCCTGCGTTGGCCTTCACCGTTCACCTTCACCGTTCACCTTCACATTCGCCTTCACCTTCTGCGTTCGCCTTCACCGTTCGCCTTCCTGCGTTCACCTTCACCGTTACCCTTCGCACGTTCCCTTCACCGTTCACGGCATTCTTTACGTTCACCTTCACCACGTTAGCCTTCTACGTTTCACCGTTCACCTTCACCTTCACCGTTCACCTTCACGCCGTTCGCCTTCTGCGTTCACCTTCACCGTTTCACCTTCACGTTACTTCACGTTCACCTTCACACGTTCACCTTCACGTTCACCTTCTGCGTTCACCGTTGCCTTCACCTTTCGTAGCCTCGTTGCTTCACGGTTTCACTTGCCCGTTCGCCTTCACCACGTTCACCTTCACGTTCACCTTCACGTTTTCTACGTTCACCTTCACACGTTCACCTTCACACGTTCACCTTCCACGTTCGCCTTCACCGTTGCACCTTCACCGTTCACCTTCACGTTCACCTTCACACGTTCACCTTCACCGTTCACTCTTCACTGCGTTCACCTTCACCGTTCACCTTCACGTTCACCTTCACACGTTCACCTTCTTACTCGCTCTGTTCACCTTCACCACGTTCACCTTACACGTTCGCCTTCACACGTTCACCTTCACCGTTCCCTTCACCGTTCACCTTCACACCTTCACCTTCACGTCACGTTCACCTTCACCTTACTTCGTTCGCCTTCACACGTTCACCTTCACCGTTCGCCTTCACCACGTTCACCTTCACCGTTCACCTTCATACGTTACGCTTCACGTTCGCTTCGACAAGTTCACCTTCACCGTTCACCTTCACCCGTTCACCTCACGTTCACCTTCACACGTTCACCTTCCCGTTCGCTACCTTCACCGTTCACCTTCGTGCGTTCAGCCTTCACTGCGTTCACCTTCACACGTTCACCTTCACCGTTCGCCTTCACGCGTTCACCTTCCATTCAGCCTTCACGTTCAGCGCTTCACCTTCACGCGTTCACCTTCACCGTTCACCTTCACCGTTCACCTTCCGTTCACCTTCACACGTTCACCTTCACCGTTCGCCTTCACGTTCGCCTTCACGTTCGCCTTCCTGCATTCACCTTCACCGTTCGCCTTCACACGTTTCACCTTCTCACGTTCACACCTTCACCGTTCACCTTCACACGTTCACTCACTGCGTTTCATTCACCATATTCGCCTTCACGTTCACCTTCACACGTTCACCTTTCACGCGTTCACCTTCACACGTTCGCTTCACACGTTCACCTTCCCACGTTCACCTTCACACGCGTTCACCTTCACCGTTCACCCTTCCGCGTTCGCCCTTCCTACACGTTCGCTTCACCCGTTCCACCTTCACCTTTTCACGTTCGACGCGTTCACCTTCACCGCATTCACCGGTTCGTTGGGCTTTCACGCGTTGGGCGTTCGGCGGTGGCACCCGGTTGCACCTCGTTCATCTTTCGCGGTGGGGGGCGTGTCGCACGTTCAGCCTTTCACGGGTTGGCAGGCGCCTTCATATGTTCACCTTCTGTTTTACACGTTCGCCTTCACCGTTTACACCTTCACCTTCACCGTTCACCTTCATGCACGTTCACCTTAGCCTTTCACCTTCACCGTTGGCCTTCACCGTTAGCGCTTTTAGCCTTCACACGTTCGCCTTCACACGTTCACCTTCACCACGTTTCACCCTTCTATTCAGGTCATAGCCTTGACATTCGCCTTACACGTTCGCCTTACACGTTCGCCTTCACGCGTTCACCTTCACCGTTCACCTTCCACGTAGGCCTTCACCGTTTCTGTTTACCTTCACACGTTCGCCTTCTGCGTTCACCTTCACCTTCACCTTCACGTTCACCTTCACCGTTCACCTTCACCGTTACTTCACGTTCTGCCTTCACCGCGTTCACGTTTCAGCGTTCACCCGTTCACCTTCACGTTCGCCTTCACGCGTTCACCTTCACGTTCACCTTCACGTTCAGCCTTCACACGTTCGCCTTCACTGTTCACCTTCTTGCGGTTCCCGACACGTTCACCTTCACACGTTCACCTTCACACGTTCGCCTTCACACGTTCACCTTCTTGGTCTTTCCTTCACACGTTCGCCTTCACACGTTCACCTTCCACGTTCGCCTTCACACGTTCAGCTTCACTCGTTCTTACCTTCACACGTTCGCTCTTCACACGTTCACCTTTCACACGTTCGCTTTCACACGTTCGCTTTTCACACGTTCTGCCTTCACGCGTTCGCCTTTGGTTCGCACCTTCACCTTCACACGTTCACCTTCACCGTTCGGCCTTCACGTTAGCCTCGTTCACCTTCACGCGTTCGCCTTCACGCGTTCACCTTCACACGTTCGCATTCACCGTTCGCCTTCACCGCGTTCACCTTCTGCACATTCGCCTTCTGCACGTTCACCTTCACGCATTCACACGTTCACCTTCACGTTCACCTTCACACGTTCACCTTCCTGCGTTCACCTTCACACGTTCTTCTCACGTTCACCTTCCACGTTCACCTTCACTGCGTTGCCTTCACCGTTCTGCCTTCACACGTTCACCTTCACGCGTTCGCCTTCACGTTCAGCCTTCACGTTCACCCCACACGTTCACTTCGTGCAGTTAAGCGTTCATATAACGTTCACGTTTAATTCACGTTCCTTCGCATTCCACGTTCACATTCACCGTTCACCCCTTCACCATTCACCTTCTGCACGTTCACCTTCACCGTTAAGCCTTCTGCGTTAATTCGCCGTTCCTTCTGCGTTAGTAACCTGCGTTCTTCATTACATACTTCGGCCTTATTCGCGTTACTTCACCTCACTCACCGTTCGCCTTCACCGTTAAGCCTTCCACGTTGGCCTTCATGCGTTCACCTTCACCGTTCGCCTTCTGGACGCTTCACCTTCACCTTCTGCGTTCACCTTCAAGCCTTCACACGTTCAAATCTTGCACCGCATTCACTTGTCACCGCCTGGTCTGCGCGGCATTCACGTTATTCTTCACCGTTCACCTTCGTTCACCTTCCTACGTTCACCTTCACGTTCGCCTTCACCGTTCACCTTCACACCTTCACCTTCACCCGTTCACCTTCACCGTTCACCTTCCGCATTCACTGCCTTCACCGTGTGGCCTTCACTGTTAAACCGTTCACCGTTCGTATCCTGCACCAAGTATCCTTGCGTTAAGCCTTAACGTTCGCCTTCACGTTCACCTTCCACGCGTTCACCTTCACCGCGTTCACCTTCACGTTCACCTTCACCGCGTTCACCTTCACGTTCGCCTTCCGCGATTCTTAGCCCACCGTTCGCCTTCTACGTTAGTATCCAACCGTTGGCCATGCGTTCACCTTCACACGTTAACCTTCACATTCGCCTTCCACGCTTACCTTCACACGTTCAGCCTTCACATTCCTGCACCTTCACACATTCACCTTCACACGTTCACCTTCACACGTTCACCTTCACCGTTCATCTTCACGTTCACCTTCACGTTAAGCCTTCACGGTTACCTTTCATTCACCGGTTTTCACCGCTTCGCATTCGCCTTCCACGCCTTCATCGTTCACCTTGCACGTTCACCTTCTTCACACCGTTTCACTTCACACGTTCGCCTTCACATTCACCTTCACTTACACCTTTCACCATTTGTTACCTTCACGCTTCACGTTAGCCTTCCGCCCGTTCACCTTCACGTTCACCTTCACACGTTAGCTTCACCTTCATTCACCTTCACATTCACCTTCACACCTTCACCTTCACCACGCTTCGCCTTCACATTCACCTTCACCTTCACCTTCACACGTTTCACCTTCACCTTCTTCGCTTTTCACATCGCTTCACCGTTCACCTTCACCGTTCGCCTTCACCCGTTCACCTTCACCTTCACACGTTCACCTTCACGCGTTCACCTTCACCTTGCCGTTCACCTTCACCGTTCACCTTCACCGTTACGTTTCACGTTTCACCTTCACCGTTCACCTTTCATTCACCTTCTTTTCACGTTGCCTTCACGTTTAAGCCTTCACACGTTAGCCTTCACACGTTCACCTTCACGTTCACCTTCACCGTTAACCTTCACGTTCACCTTCACCTTCACCTTCGTTCACCTTCACCTTCACCGTTCACCTTCACGTTCACCTTCACCACGTTTCGCCTTCACACGTTCATGCCTTCACGCTTCGCCTTCACCGTTCACCTTCACGTTCACCTTCACGTTTCACCTTCCACCTTCACCGTTCACCTTCACACGTTTCGCCTTCACACGTTCACCTTCTACGTTCACCTTCTCACTGCGTTCGCCTTCACCGCGTTCACCTTCCTGCGTTCACCTTCCGTTACGCCTTCCTACGTTCACCTTCACACGTTCACCTTCGCCTACAACGTTCACCTTCACCGTTGGCACTTCACCAGTTCACCTTCACACGTTCGCCTTCACACGTTCGCCTTCACACGTTCACCTTCACACGTTCACCTTCACACGTTCACCTTTCACACCTTCACCGTTCACCTTCGCCTTCACACGTTCACCTTCACACTTCACCTTTCGGGCTACCTTACCACACGTTACCTTGCACACGCTTCGCCTTTCACACGTTTTCACCCTTCACACGTTACCTTCACCACGTTCACCTTCACCGTTCGCCTTCACACGTTCACCTTCACCTTCGTTCACCTTCACATTCACCTTCACGTTCACCTTCAGCCTTTCACACGCGTTCGCCTTCACACGTTCACCTTCACACGTTCACCTTCACCTTCACGTTCAGCCTTCAAGCCTTCCCGCCTTCACGCGTTCACCTTCACCGTTCACCTTCACACGTTCACCTTCACCGTTTCACCTTCACCGTTCACCTTCACTCGTTCGCCTTCACGTTCGCCTTCACGTTCACCTTCACACGTTCACCTTTCACCTTCATCACGTTCACCTTCACGTTCGCCTTCACACGCTTCGCCTTCACACGTTCACCTTCACACTTCACCTTCACGTTTCACCTTCACACGTTCACCTTCACGTTCGCCTTCACACGTTCACCTTCACACGTTCACCTTCACCTTCACACGTTCACCTTCACACGTTCACCTTCTTACACGTTAGCCTTCACACGTTCACCTTCACACGTTCACCTTCACACGTTCACCTTCACGGGGTCACCTTTCACCTTCACCTTCACCTTTCACCTTCACCGTTCACCTTCACACGTTCACCTTCACCTCCACGTTGCCTTCACGTTCACCTTCACCGTTCCTTCCCGTTCACACGTTCACCTTCACCGTTCAGCCTTCCCACGTTCACCTTCACCACGTTGGGCCTTCACGCCTTTCACACGTTCAGCCTTCACACGCGTTCACCTTCACACACCGGTTCACCTTCACACGTTCACCTTCACACGTTCGCCTTCACCGTTCGCCTTCACACGTTCACCTTCACGTTCGCCTTCACACGTTCACCTTCACACGTTCACCTTCACACGTTCACCTTCACCGTTCACCTTCACACGTTCACCTTCACCGTTCACCTTCACCTTTCACACGTTCACCTTCACACGTTCGCCTTCACACGTTCACCTTCACCGGTTCACCTTCATTCACCTTCACGTTCACCTTCACACGTTCACCTTCACACGTTCGCCTTCACCTTGCCGTTCACCTTCACGTTCACCTTCTGCGTTCACCTTTCACCGTTGGCCTTCACCATTCACGTTCACCTTCACGTTCACCGTTCACCTTCACCTTCACACGTTTCGCCTTCACACGTTCACCTTCACACGTTCACCTTCACACGTTCACCTTCCACACGTTCACCTTCACACGTTCACCTTTCACCTTCCGTTCACGTTGTTCACCTTCGCCTTCACACCTTACACACGTTCACCTTCACACGTTCACCTTCACACGTTCACCTTCACCACGTTCGCCTTCACCGTTCTCCATTCGTTCACCTTCACACGTTCACCTTCACCTTCGTTCACCTTCACGCGTTCACCTTCACACGTTCACCACGTTCACCTTCACCTTCACCTTCACGTTCACCTTCACCCTTTCACCTTCACCGTTCACCTTCACGTTCACCTTCACCGTTCACCTTCGCCTTCACACGTTCGCCTTCACACGTTCACCTTCACACGTTCACCTTCACACGTTCGCCTTCACCGTTCACCTTCACACGTTCACCTTCGCCTTCACCTTCACCTTCACGTTCACCTTCACACGTTCGCCTTCACGTTCGCGTTCACCTTCACACGCTTCACCACCTTCACACGTTCACCTTCACACGTTTCACCTTCACCTTCACCTTCACCTTCACACGTTCACCTTCACACGTTCACCTTCACACGTTCGCCTTCACACGTTCACCTTCACCTTTTCGTTCACCTTCACGTTTCACCTTCACACGTTCACCTTCACGGTTCACCTTCACCCGTTCACACGTTCACCTTCACACGTTCACGCCTTTCACCTTCACCTTCACACGTTCGCCTTCACACGTTCACCTTCACACGTTCACCTTCGCTTCACGTTCACCCTTCACCTTCACACGTTCACCTTCACCGTTCACCTTCACACGTTCGCCTTCACAACGTTCACCTTCACACCGGTCACCTTCACTTCGCCTTCACCTTCACACGTTCACCTTCACACGTTCGCCTTCACCTTCACCTTCACCCGTTCACCTTCACCTTCACGTTCACCTTCACCGTTCACCTTCCACGTTCACCTTCACACGTTCACCTTCACGTTCGCCTTCACACGTTCGCCTTCACCGCGCCGTTCACCCCTTCACGTTCACCTTCACGTTCACCTTCACACGTTCACCTTCACACGTTCACCTTCACGTTCACCTTCACACGTTCACCTTCACCGTTCACCTTCACCGTTCACCTTCACCTTCGTTCACGTTCACCTTCACCACGTTCACCTTCACACGTTCACCTTCACACGTTCACCTTCACGCGTTCACCTTCACACGTTCAGCCTTCACCGTTCACCTTCACCTTCACCTTCACGTTCACCTTCACACGTTCACCTTCACACGTTCACCTTCACGTTCACCTTCGCACGTTCACCTTCACGCGTTCGCCTTCACCTTCACGTTCACCTTCACACGTTCACCTTCACACGTTCACCTTCCATCGTTCACCTTCCACCCGTTTCACCTTCACCGTTCACAGGCGGGGTTCACCTTCACACGTTGCCTTCACACGTTCACCTTCACCTTGAGCACGTTTCACCTTCGACACGTTCACCTTCACACGTTCACCTTCACACGTTCACCTTCACACGTTCGCCTTCACCGTTCACACGTTCACCTTCACACGTTCACCTTCACCGTTCACCTTCACCGTTCACTTTCAGCTTTCACACGTTCACCTTCACACGTTTCGCTCTTCACACGTTTCACCTTCACACGTTCACCTTCACCTTCGCCTTCACACGTTCACCTTTCACGTTCACCTTCACCTTCACACATTCAAACCATTCACCGTTCACCTTCACGTTCGCGTTTCACCGCTTCACACGTTTCACCTTCACACGTTCACCTTGCACGTTCGTTCTTACACACATTCACCTTCACACGTTCACCTTCACACGTTCACCTTCACGTTCACCTTCACACGTTCACCTTCACCGTTCACCTCTGCGACTTCCACGTTCTCACCTTCACACGTTCACCTTCACCGTGGTTCACCTTCACACGTTCACCTTCACGTTCACCTTCACCTTCACACGTTCACCTTCACACGTTCACCTTCACACGTTCACCTTCACACGTTCACCTTCACCTTCACACGTTCACCTTCACACGTTCACCTTCACCTTCACACGTTCACCTTCACACGTTCACCTTCACACGTTCACCTTCACCTTCACACGTTCACCTTCACACGTTCACCTTCACACGTTCGCCTTCACGTTCACCTTCTTCACCTTCACACGTTTCACCTTCACACGTTCACCTTCACACGTTCACCTTCACATTCACCTTCACACGTTCACCTTCACACGTTTTCACCTTCACACGTTCACCTTCACACGTTCGCCTTCACACGTTCACCTTCACCTTCACACGTTCACCTTCACACGTTCACCTTCACACGTTCACCTTCACACGTTCACCTTCACACGTTCACCTTCACACGTTCACCTTCACACGTTCACCTTCACACGTTCACTCACCTTCACCTTCACCGTTCACCTTCACACGTTCACCTTCTCACCGTTCACCTTCACACGTTCACCTTCCGTTCACCTTCACACGTTCACCTTCACACGTTCACCTTCACACGTTTCACCTTTTCACGTTCAGCCTTCACACGTTCACCTTCACACGTTCACCTTCCGGCACGTTTCACCTTCTGTCACACGTTCACCTTCACACGTTCACCTTCACACGTTCACCTTCACACGTTCACCTTCACGCGTTCACCTTCACACGTTCACCTTCATGCGTTTCACCTTCACCGTTCACCTTCACACGTTCACCTTCACCACGTTCACCATTCACCTTCACACGTTCACCTTCACGTTCACCTTCACCTTCGCCTTCACACGTTCACCTTCACACGTTCACCTTACACGTTCACCTTCACACGTTCACCTTCACACGTTCACCTTCACACGTTTCGCCTTCCTTAAGCCTTCACACGTTCACCTTCACCGTTCACCTTCACACGTTCACCTTCACGTTCGTTCGCCTTCACACGTTCACCTTCACACGTTCACCTTCACACGTTCACCTTCACCTTCACGCGTTCACCTTCACACGTTCACCTTCACAAGTTCACCTTCACACGTTCGCCTTCACCGATTCACCTTCTGCGTTCGCCTTCTTTCGCCTTCACACGTTCACTTTCACACGTTTCGCCTTCACACGTTCACCTTCACACGCCTTCACCTTCACCTTCACACGTTCACCTTCACGTTCACCTTCACACGTTCACCTTCACACGTTCACCTTCACACGTTCACCTTCACACGTTTCACCTTCACACGTTCACCTTCACACGTTTCACCTTACACGTTCACCTTCACCGTTCACCTTCACACGTTCACCTTCACACGTTCACCTTCTAACACGCCTTCACCTTCACACGTTCACCTTCACACGTTTCACCTTCGCAATTCACCTTCACGTTCACCTTCACACGTTCACCTTCACGCGTTCACCTTCACACGTTCACCTTCACACGTTCGTGCTTTCACACGTTTCACCTTCACACGTTCACCTTCACCGTTCACGTTCACCTTCACCTTCACACGTTAAACACGTTCACCTTCACGTTCACCTTCACGCGTTCGCCTTCACACGTTCACCTTCACACGTTCACCTTCACCGTTCACGCCTTCACGTTCGCCTTCACACGTTCGCATTCACACGTTCACCTTCACACGTTCACCTTCACCTTCACACGTTCACCTTCACGCGTTCGTCTTCACACGTTCGCCTTCACGCGTTCGCATTCACACGTTCACCTTCACGCGTTCGCCTTCACGTTCACCTTCACACGTTCGCCTTCACCTTCACACGTTCGCCTTCACACGTTCGCATTCACACGTTCACCTTCACGCGTTCGCCTTCACGCGTTCACGTTCACCTTCACACGTTCGCCTTCACACGTTCACCTTCACACGTTCGCCTTCACACGTTCACACCTTCACCTTCACACCTTCACCTTCACACGTTCGCCTTCACACGTTCACACCTTCACCTTCACCTTCACACGTTCGCCTTCACACGTTCACACCTTCACCTTCACACCTTCACCTTCACACCTTCACCTTCACACGTTCACCTTCACACCTTCACCTTCACACCTTCACCTTCACACCTTCACCTTCATTCATACGGTGAGACTTCAAGTGTAAACTTCATGATTTGATACTTTCTATAAATATAAATGTTTCTTCGATGTTTCTCGTGTGTATATTATGGTCTGGCAGGTTTGACAGCAGAGACAAGATGACGACGATCTGTCCTCACGACACAAACTAACGTCTGCTCCAGGTGTTGAAGGACGAGGTCACCTGTCACCTGTCACCTGTCACCTGTCACCTGTCACCTGTCACCTGTCACCTGTCACCTGTCACCTGTCACCTGTCACCTGTCCGTCATGACGACGCACGTCAACATCTACCTTTGATCTCGATGCTGGCGTTTGCTGCAGGAGTCGCATCGAAGGTGAAGACACAGGTGTAGACGCCGGCGTCGTCTGCTCGTGGTTTAGGGAGCCTGAAGACACACAGTGAAATATATGTATTATTATTATAATTATTGACAGGAATATAATGTATTATTATTATTATTATTCACAGGAATATAAGGCATTATTATAATTATTATTTACAGGAATATAATGTATTATTATTATTATTATTATTCACAGGAATATAATGTATTATTATTATTTACAGGAATAAAATGTATTATTATTATTATTATTTACAGAAATATAATGTATTATTATTATTTACAGGAATAAAATGTATTATTATTATTATTATTTACAGGAATATAATGTATTATTATTATTATTATTCACAGGAATATAATGCATTATAATAATAATTATTATCATTATTATTCACTGACTCGTTCAAAAAGCATAGTTTCAATATAACTGCTGTGTTTTCTCTTTTCTGATGCAAATATGACAAAAATGATGTAAAACTAAAACTTCAAAGGCATGTTTTGAAGAAGTTTTCAGAACAGAAAACACTTGAGCTGGAGCAAAGATCCAGAAGTTTTACTGCGATATGGACTTTGACTCTAAATATCTATAAATAAAGTCTTAAATGGTTACATTAGTTTCTTAAAGGTGCAGAGACTTGATGTGTTTCAAACCCTTGGATTCATTTACTTTAACTTTAAACTGTTCTGTTGCTAATCTCAAGGTCATTCTTCACCTCTTTGGATTGTTAACCATTAATAGTTTGTTGTATTTCACAGAACATTTGCAGACACAAAAGGTTCACCTGTAAAGGTGTAATAAACCTAAACGATATGTTAAACTGTGTGATTCTTTCACCTGTACTCGGTGTTCTTATTGGTCGAGCGGCTCTCGTGGATCTCCTCGCCGTTCTTCATCCAGAAGCTCTCCAGGACGATGCTGGACGAGCTGCTCAGGTTGCACTGCAGCGTGAAGGCCGGACTGTGAGCGTCAACAGGAAGCAGGACGTGATCCGAGGCCAGGATCGACGGCTCTGGAACCAACGTCACATGATGAGACTCGACAGTGACGACCATCTTAAGACAACGACTGATCTTAAGACGACGACCATCTTAAGACAACGACTGATCTTAAGACGACGACCATCTTAAGACAACGACTGATCTTAAGACAACGACCATCTTAAGACAACGACTGATCTTAAGACAACGACCATCTTAAGACAACGACTGATCTTAAGACGACGACCATCTTAAGACAACGACTGATCTTAAGACGACGACCATCTTAAGACAACGACTGATCTTAAGACGACGACCATCTTAAGACAACGACTGATCTTAAGACGACGACCATCTCAAGACAACGACTGATCTTAAGACAACGACCATCTTAAGACAACGACTGATCTTAAGATGACGACCATCTTAAGACAACGACTGATCTTAAGACAACGACCATCTTAAGACAACGACTGATCTTAAGACAACGACTGATCTTAAGACGACGACCATCTTAAGACAACGACTGATCTTAAGACGACAACCATCTTAAGACAACGACTGATCTTAAGACAACGACCATCTTAAGACAACGACTGATCTTAAGACAACGACTGATCTTAAGACAACGACTGATCTTAAGACAACGACTGATCTTAAGACGACGACCATCTTAAGACAACGACTGATCTTAAGACGACGACCATCTTAAGACAACGACTGATCTTAAGACGACGACCATCTCAAGACAACGACTGATCTTAAGACAACGACCATCTTAAGACAACGACTGATCTTAAGACGACGACCATCTTAAGACAACGACTGATCTTAAGACAACGACCATCTTAAGACGACGACCATCTTAAGACAACGACTGATCTTAAGACAACGACCATCTTAAGACAACGACTGATCTTAAGACGACAACCATCTTAAGACAACGACTGATCTTAAGACAACGACTGATCTTAAGACAACGACCATCTTAAGACAACGACTGATCTTAAGACAACGACTGATCTTAAGACAACGACTGATCTTAAGACAACGACTGATCTTAAGACGACGACCATCTTAAAGCAACACTTCACGACCTTCAGATGTTTCAACTCATGTTTGTTAATTCAAAGCATGTCCAGCTGAACTTCTTCAGTTATTGGTTCAATAACTTCTAGGGTCTCGACTGATTCGTCTTAATCTGGATTATCTCCTTGTTTGCACACGTGACCTCGTGTCTCAGAACCTTAAACAACGGCAGGAACTCAACAGAAGAAAACACATGAAGAAGAACTTTCTCAACGTATTCCCTTAATTCATGTTGATATTTATTAAATAAACATATTACCATCATTTACATGAAAACATTATCTTAGAATAAGAAATATCATCATTTAAAATATATATTATGTATAGAACAATAATGTGACCACACAGAACACATATAGATTTTTGAATCAATTGAAATGATTTATTGTAAAAAATACTGATGAGTTCTTGTCCTAAAATAAAATGCAGAATATATTCAAGGTTTTTGTTTCTCCGCCACTGAATGGATTCAAATACATATTCTGTGTATTTATGAAGCATTTGAAGTATAACTGAGTGAAGTCGACACAGTTCTGACAAAAGTATGACATTGAAATGTTTCTTTAAAAACGATGAACCTTCATGTTTATATTCATGTCATGAACATGTTGATCAGGAGGTTGAAGGTCACAAGAAAGAGGAAATAATGGAAAAATGATTTAAACTCAAGAAGAAACGATCAGAGGATCAGGGAAGATGTTTTAAACCTGGGTCGAGGGAACGTTGATGGAACGTTGAGGGAACGTTGAGGGAATGTTGAGGGAAAGTTGAGGGAACGTTGAGGGAACATCGAGGGAACATCGAGGGAACGTTGAGGGCATGTTGAGGGAAAGTTGAGGGAACGTTGAGGGAACGTTGAGGGAACGTTGAGGGAACGCCGAGGGAACGTCGAGGGAACGTTGAGGAAACGTTGAGGGAACTTTGAGGGAAAGTTGAGGGAACGTTGAGGGAACGTCGATGGATTGTTGAGGGAGCGTTGAGGGAACGCCGAGGGAACGCCGAGGGAACGTCGAGGGAACGCCGAGGGAACGTCGAGGGAACGTTGAGGGAACGTCGAGGGAACGTTGAGGGAACGTCGAGGGAACGTTGAGGGAACGCCGAGGGAACGTTGAGGGAACGTCGAGGGACTGCGAGGGAAAGTTGAGGGAACGTTGAGGGAACGTCGATGGAACGTGGAGGGAACGCCGAGGGAACGTCGAGGGAACGTCGAGGGAACGTCGAGGGAACGTCGAGGGAACGTCGAGGGAACGTGGAGGGAACGTGGAGGGAACGTGGAGGGAACGTGGAGGGAACGTGGAGGGAACGTGGAGGGAATGTTGAGGGAACAGCGAGGGAACGTTGAGGGAACGTTGAGAGAACGTCGAGGGAACAGCGAGGGAACGTTGAGGGAACGTTGAGGGAACGTCGAGGGAACGTCGAGGGAACGTTGAGGGAACGTCGAGGGACTGCGAGGGAACGTTGAGGGAACACCGAGGGAACGTCGAGGGAACGTTGAGGAAACGTTGAGGGAACTTTGAGGGAAAGTTGAGGGAACGTTGAGGGAACGTCGAGGGAACGTCGATGGATTGTTGAGCGAACGTTGAGGGAACGCCGAGGGAATGCCGAGGGAACGTTGAGGGAACGTTGAGGGAACGTTGAGGGAACGTCGAGGGACTGCGAGGGAACGCCGAGGGAACGTCGAGGGAACGTTGAGGGAACGTCGAGGGACTGCGAGGGAACGTCGAGGGAACGCCGAGGGAACGTCGAGGGAACGTTGAGGGAACGTCGAGGGACTGCGAGGGAACGTCGAGGGAACGCCGAGGGAACATCGAGGGAACGTCGAGGGAACGTCGAGGGAACGTTGAGGGAGAGTTGAGGCTGGTGTTGGTCTGGGGAGGACGTGGGTCTTGACTACGACTACCAGGAGAGTCTGGGCTTCAGCTGAACTCACTCTGCAGTACCGTGATCGTGGCCTGAGCTCGGATCCACGCGGTGTTCTGGTTCTGGTGCGGCTCGTTACGTCTCGGGTCATTGCTGGCTCTGCACTCGTAGGTCCCGACGTCGTCCAGCGTGAGGCGAGTCACGGACAGAACGCTCGTCACATGGACGGCGTGGGCGGCGCCGATGGAGACCCGCCTGATCCGGGCGCCGTCCCACAGCTGTCTGAAGGAGTCAGCCCGGTTCATCTCAGAGTACCACCACTGGACCTCAGGGCTGGGGGAACCCAGAACCTCACAGTGAAGCTGGAACGAGTCTCCGGTGAGCGTCGTCTCGGACAGAGGCGACCGAACGAAGCCGGCTGCTGGCGGCGAGCGACAGGAAGGAAGACATTCAGGACAAATGGAAAATGGAAGTGAGTAACTAAGGACAGGAAAGTGCAGATGTATCGAGGAACCACAAGTGAGTGACAAATAATCAAATTCATGCAAACGTTTGGTTGAAATTAAATTCTTATTGTTTAAAGAAGAAGGTATGAATCAGTTCTTCAGACAACAAACGGTTGAATAGAATAGAATTTGAATGTATAACGTTATCTTTATATAAAAAACAACGAGCCATCGAACTTCACGCAAATATGTTGAAAAAGAACTAGAACATCCATCAACGCTCGGTCACGTCGTGAGACTCGTTTATTACTCCGGGCTTCAGGGAGCTTTGGATCGAGGTGCGTCTCTGAGGCCGAACACTCTATTAATGACATCATGTGCTCAGGTGACCTCCCTGTGTCCTTCATCTCCAGCCTGCAGGGCTAGAGAAGAAGAGCAGGAAGTGATGGATGTGGCGAGTAAGGATCCGTTTATCTGGACCTAACAATGGTCTATAGTCGGTGAAGGACGTCTGCAGCTGCTCGTCACACCAATGATCTTCAACTCACTGGAGGCTCTGCTGTGTTGACGTGTTTGAAGGAGATTCATCTTCACTTCATTCAACATCTACTCACTGCTGAGACCAGAGCAGATCGAAGGAACAACGAAGACGTTCATTTAGTTCCTCGAGACCAGAGAAGCTTCGAGATGAACGTTCAAAAGAAACGGTTCTTGGCCGTCGTGTTTATCGTTAGGATCTCTTTAGGTTCAAGAACTGTTTATCAATTGACTCAGTCCTGTGACATCATTGAACTCCAGTCTGATGATGATCTTCTCTCCATGATGATCTTCTCTCCGAACCAATGACTTCAGATCAAATGAGGAAGTTTGAGCCTCGCAGAAGAAAACTGTCGTCAGCATTAAATAAATCACATTGTAAGTGTTTCACGTATAAAACATGTTTTCAAACCGCGATCATGAACCAAGGTTTTCCAGACTTTTTCACGCTCGGAGGTCCATGGATCCACTAGAGTCTGGACCTCAGTCGTCTTCATCGTCCAAAAAGACTTAAAAACATCTTAAAACCTTCATAATGCTCGTCTGTAAAGTCCTTGGATTGAAGCCTCATCATGACGAGAATGAATTCAAGAAACTCGCTCGGATGTTTTCAAGAGTCTTTTTGGAGGAAGATGAAGACGAAGACAACTGAGCTCCTGACGCTACATTAAAATGAACAAACATGTTTGTCTAACACTCTACTACGTCGACATGAGAGTAGAAAACCACAAAGTTTGAATTTTCTTTTTGTTCTGAAAATGCTGCATTTAAATAAAGACCAACTAAACGACCTCTTGACTGAGGCTCACGTTATGTTCCTTCAGTTGTTAACGTTCAGACTCTGGAAACTAAAAGAAGATTAAAAAGGTAGATTTTCTTCGGAGCAAGAGAACCTGAAACAAAGACTAAATTCTACACCAGAGTCACGTTCCTACAGGATCACAATATATCATATATATGTAGTTGATCAGCGACAGATCTTTGTGTTACTAGTTTAGACAATATTATGTCAACGAAGAAATATTTGACAGCGAATAATGAATATTAATAAATTGTATTTTGTTCCTTGTTTTAGAAATGAAAACACATTTCAATTATACTATGATTTACGTCATACAGAATAAACCACATTATTAAAATCAATAAATGACATCAGAGACACTTTTACACATTCATCACAAACACAAACAAAACACAATAAATGAAACACACACAGAAACACTTTCTGTCAAACATCAGAGGTTGTTTCCTCCAATCATTCGACACACATTCGTCCAAAAGATGTTAACATTTGCAACGACTGAAGCGACACAATCTATGACACACACTAGACTCAACACACACACATCTATGACACACACTAGACTCAACACACACACATCTATGACACACACTAGACTCAACACACACACACATCTATGACACACACTAGACTCAACACACACACATCTATGACACACACAAGACTCAACACACACACATCTATGACACACACTAGACTCAACACACACACATCTATGACACACACTAGACTCAACACACACACACATCTATGACACACACTAGACTAGACTCAACACACACACATCTATGACACACACTAGACTCAACACACACACATCTATGACACACACTAGACTCAACACACACACACATCTATGACACACACTAGACTCAACACACACACACTGACACACACTAGACCACACACACACATCTATGACACACACTAGACTCAACACACACACATCTATGACACACACTAGACTCAACACACACACATCTATGACACACACTAGACTCAACACACACACATCTATGACACACACTAGACTCAACACACACAGACACAGACTCAACACACACACATCTATGACACACACTAGACTCAACACACACACATCTATGACACACACTAGACTCAACACACACACATCTATGACACACACTAGACTCAACACACACACATCTATGACACACACTAGACTCAACACACACACATCTATGACACACACTAGACTCAACACACACACATCTATGACACACACTAGACTCAACACACACACATCTATGACACACTAGACTCAACACACACACATCTATGACACACACTAGACACACACACACACATCTATGACACACACTAGACTCAACACACACACATCTATGACACACACTAGACTCAACACACACACACATCTATGACACACACTAGACTCAACACACACACACATCTATGACACACACTAGACTCAACACACACACATCTATGACACACACTAGACTCAACACACACACATCTATGACACACACTAGACTCACAACACACACACATCTATGACACACACTAGACTCAACACACACACATCTATGACACACACTAGACTCAACACACACACATCTATGACACACACTAGACTCAACACACACACATCTATGACACACACTAGACTCAACACACACACATCTATGACACACACTAGACTCAACACACCACACATCTATGACACACACTAGACTCAACACAGACACATCTATGACACACACTAGATTCAACACACACACATCTATGACACACACTAGACTCAACACACACACATCTATGACACACACTAGACTCAACACACACACATCTATGACACACACTAGACTCAACACACACACATCTATGACACACACTAGACTCAAACACACACACATCTATGACACACACTAGACTCACACACACACACATCTATGACACACACTAGACTCAACACACACACATCTATGACACACACTAGACTCAACACACACACACATCTATGACACACACTAGACTCACACACACACATCTATGACACACACTAGACTCAACACACACACATCTATGACACACACTAGACTCAACACACACACATCTATGACACACACTAGACTCAACTATGACACACACACACACATCTATGACACACACTAGACTCAACACACACACATCTATGACACACACTAGACTCAACACACACACATCTATGACACACACTAGACTCAACACACACACATCTATGACACACACTAGACTCAACACACACACATCTATGACACACACTAGACTCAACACACACACATCTATGACACACACTAGACTCAACACACACACATCTATGACACACCAACTAGACTCAACACACACACATCTATGACACACACTAGACTCAACACACACACATCTATGACACACACTAGACTCAACACACACACATCTATGACACACACTAGACTCAACACACACACATCTATGACACACACTAGACTCAACACACACACATCTATGACACACACTAGACTCAACACACACACATCTATGACACACACTAGACTCAACACACACACATCTATGACACACACTAGACTCAACACACACACACACTATCACGACTCAACACACACCATCTATGACACACACAGACTCAACACACACACATCTATGACACACACTAGACTCACACACACACACATCTATGACACACACTAGACTCAACACACACACACATCTATGACACACACTAGACTCAACACACACACACATCTATGACACACACTAGACTCAACACACACACACATCTATGACACACACTAGACTCAACACACACACACATCTATGACACACACTAGACTCAACACACACACACATCTATGACACACACTAGACTCAACACACACACATCTATGACACACACTAGACTCAACACACACACACATCTATGACACACACTAGACTCAACACACACACACATCTATGACACACACTAGACTCAACACACACACATCTATGACACACACTAGACGAGTATTTGAAGTTTGTTTAAAACACAATGACGTGGAAATAAAAAGAAAAAAAACTGATTATTTTTCTCTGCATTGACGTCTTTTCTAAGTGGAGGTTGTGAGTCTATGAAGTGTTGTGTCTTCATCAAATCCTTCTGAAGAGCAGTGAAGATCCTCCACAGGTCTGAGGTCCAGGAGGTTCTGGAGATGGACCAGGTTTAGTCATGATGACCTACAAGGACCAGTACTGAGTCTCAAACTGGTGGAAGATGTTCAAGTCTCTGGTGCAGATGTCTCTAAAAATAGAAACTCTGTAAAAAACGGGTTTCATGTTGAAGCTCCTGCAGGACTGAAGAGGATCTTCATCTTCTCACAGGATCTTCATCTTCTCACAGGATCTTCATCTTCTCACAGGACCTTCATCATCTCACAGGATCTTCATCTTCTCACAGGATCTTCATCTTCTCACAGGATCTTCATCTTCTCATAGGACCTTTATCTTCTCACAGGACCTTTATCTTCTCACAGGACCTTCATCTTCTCACAGGACCTTCATCTTCTCACAGGATCTTCATCTTCTCACAGGATCTTCATCTTCTCACAGGACATTTGAGGGACATGAAGCCACTCCAGCCTCAGGACCTCCATCTTTCCTCGAGCAACAACTTCAAGATCTTTGTTGTCTTTTTGTTGTTTATTTGTTGTTTATTTGTTGTTTATTTGTTGATGAATGACTGACACATGATGAATCTATGACGCATGCGCACAGACGAGGATGAAAACCAACGCTCGCGCCTCTTAAAAGCCGCATTTGCGTCATTTGTGTTTTTGTGTTTGAGAAGCTTTTCTTCTTACCGTTCTGAGAAGAGACGAGATGAAGCATCAGAGCCGCGAGGACCGTGAGGAGCATGACTGTCGAGGAGAGCGAGGAGAGCGAGGACCCGGAGAAGATCTGCTGCGGATGGACTCCAGACTCCAGAGCCTCAGACGAGGAGGGAAGTGACGAAGAGGAGGAGGAAGGCGGGGGTTGTGACGCTGCAGGACACCTGTGTGTGTGCGTGTGGTGTGTGTGTGTGTGTGTGTGTGTGTGTGTGCGCGCGCGTGTGTGTCTGCAGCACCTTAGATTCTCAAGTCTCGCGAGATCTTGGGTGAAGTGCGGAACATGCGGAAAATTCCATCTTTATTGTTGTTGTTTTATTTCACATTTTTTCGCGTGTTTATAAAATAAAGATATTTTTTGTGTCTATAATCTGGATATTTATGTCAAATGTAATAATCAATGATCAATATTAGTTCATCAATAAACATGCGCCTCAAAATAAGACTCACAGCAACAAGTTATCCCAGGATTCAAGTAAACTGAGGTAAAATGATCAATATTTCAGATGAAATACTGTTTATAAACATCTATTCAAGGTTCATCACAACAAACACCAACATTGAAAGGATTGAGATTGACTTGTTGAAAATGCAGTATTTTTAATTTTCTGTGCAGATCTGTTGAAGCGTACGATTGTCAAGACGTTAAGCCTTTATACTCCTGTGGCTTTAAGTGAACTAGTAATCTTATAGTAATCCTACTTCTTAGTGAACCAACAGCCGACTTAACGACCCAATCTTCACAAAAATGTCTTCAGTATTAGGATGAATGTCTTCTGTGCTGCTTGGAACCAAATAAATGTACAGTAGTTTGGTAAACATGACGTATACAGTCTTCATTATCATGATAATATCATAAATATATGATATTATCATGATATATATATGACATTATCATGATAATGTCATATATATATATGACATTATCATGATAATGTCATATATATAATGTCCTAAGCTTTGGAACGATCTTCTCTCTCTTTGCGCTTGATGTCATATATATATCATGATAATATCATATATATATCATGATAATATCATATATATATCATGATAATATTCATATATATATCATGATAATGTCATATATATAATGATAATGTCATCCATATATATATCATAATAATATCATATATATATCATGATAATATCATATATATATCATGATAATATCATATATATATCATGATAATATCATATATATATCATGATAATATCATATATATATCATGATAATATCATATATATATCATGATAATATCAAAAAATATCATGATAATATCATATATATATCATGATAATGATTTATATATATATCATGATAATATCATATATATATCATGATAATATCATATATATATCATGATAATATCATATATATATCATGATAATGTCATATATATATCATGATAATATCATATATATATCATGATAATATCATATATATATCATGATAATATCTATATATATCATGATAATATCATATATATATCATGATAATATCATATATATATCATGATAATATCATATATATATCATGATAATATCATATATATATCATGATAATGTCATAAAATTCATATATATCATGATAATATCATATATATATCATGAATAATGTCATAATATATATCATGATAATATCATATATATATCATGATAATATCATATATATATCATGATAATATCATATATATATCATGATAATGTCATATATATATCATGATAATATCATATATATATCATGATAATGTCATATATATATCATGATAATATCATATATATATCATGATAATTTCAATATATATCATGATAATGTCATAATAATATCATGATAATATCATATATATATCATATAATATATATCATGATAATGATCATATATATATCATGATAATGTCATATATATATATCATGATAATATCTATATATATATCATGATATCTCATATTTATGATAATGTCATATATATATCATGATAATATCATATATATATCATGATAATGTCATATATATATCATGGTCAATTTGGTTAAGTAAGTGTATTTGTCGAGCGCCTCTCAGACCACGATGAGCCACACTAAGGACCCTAAAGACCCACAAATAACATCACTTTTTTAAAGAATCAAAGCCAAATGTTTCCTTTGATCAACCATCTCATAACACCTCAATCATAAGAACAAATGTAGTATTTGATCATTACATATACAAGAATATTTCTCATGTATGTTGACTTTCTTGATGGTTTCAGTTCAAGAAGTATTTCATTCATGTTTATTCTTGACCTTCTGCCCAAGAACGCGCCACAAACACCTCATACATATACAAAGTGAAAACAAAGCAAAGGTAAAAACTGCCAGAAGAGCCGTGAGGACGTCGACACAGTTGTAAACCGTCCAGGACATTTTAAAGGACTCGGACTTGAGATGAGACGCTCCTTTGTGTCGGATCACATATTCGATCCAGAACACGGCCTGGTCCAGTGGCTTCATGGGCTGGTCTCTCTGCAGCTTGGACAACCTCTGCATGTTCCCTCTGTAGGATGGCTCCTGAATGACTTCCCTCAGAGCTTCACCGAACGTGTGTCGGTCCAGCAGGCCGATGTGGAGGTTGATGGCTCCTCCCTTGGCCTTGATCCTCGAGAGGTTGTCGGACTGATCGAAGGCGAGAGGAAGTCCAACGACTGGGACGCCATGATAAATCGCTTCCTGGACCCCGTTGGTCCCTCCGTGGGCAACAAAAGCTCTAATCCTTGGATGACCAAGGAGGTCGTTCTGAGGAAGCCAGTCCACCAGTAATGTGTTGTTGCCCAGGTTCTCTGGCCTTGGACCCGCATACTTCCAGATCACCTTTTGAGGAAGTTCAGCAAAAGCTGCAGCAATTTCTTCAGAGATACGTAGCGGAAGCTTCTTGACTAACGTACCCAGGGACATGATGACGATCCCATCATCTTCAGAACTCTGGACAAACTCCTCTAGATGCGCTGGGAGCTGCTTGGAGGGCTTGCACTGAAACCCACCGATGTAGACGATGTTGGGCATCGTTGGACGAGGAAACTCAAAGATGAAGTCGTTTCTCATGAGCCAGATATCAGCATCGAGATTAAAGGTTGAATAATCCACATCAGGACCAAAGTGTCGTTCCACGACGGGTTTGTAATACGGTTCTGTGATCGTTGAGAGTACGTATCTGCCGAGGAAATACTTCAGGAAGTTTATGGTCCTTTGACTGAAGGTCATCTTGTCTGTGTACTCAGTGGCAGTAAAGGGGATGTAGGACAGAGGTGAGGGTGCGATAAGAAAATGTCCTTCGCCTTGAGTCGTCCATCGGACATTAAAGACCAGTGGAAGCTGGAGGCGTCGCGCCAGCATCGCTCCTCCTCCGATCCCAGGGTCTGTCAAGACCACCTCGTAGTTTGCTTCGTCCAGAGTCTGCATCAGAGTCTCATTAGAAAGCATCTGATCGATGACTTCACTCGCTTTCCTGTGAATCACCGACATTTGATTTGTCATCCGTTGTCTCAGCTGTAGATTCTTCCACATCTGAGACCAAAGTGATTCCGATCCGCTCTCCATCAGCGCTTCCATCCTGTCGGACAGAAGGCTTTCCAGGACCTCCTCGAACCCACCTGGACTCGGAAGGTTGACTGAGGTGTAGAGAGAGGACTTCTCTGTGATGTACCAGCTGTCAGTGGGTCTGATGACGGTGATCATGTGACCTCGTTCATGCAGTCGTTCTAAGATGATCTTCATATTGATCCAGTGGCTCCCGTCCAGAGGGAACACCAGGATTCTGGCTCCAAACACGACCAGTATTTGGGTCAACAGTAGCGGGACAGTGATCTGGACTCTCATATTTGAGTGACCTGTGAGACAAATAAACAATCAGAAGCAGTTTTCTGTCCAGCAAAAGATTATATTCTGGACACGAGGATTATCTTCAATTATAGTCAAAATAAAGTTGGATTTAAAACATGAATCTAATCTTTCAAAAGTTGCTCATTTGATTTCATGACAAGAATCAAAACTTACCAACACAAGCTTTGATTCGCTGCTGCGCTGAGTTTAAGTTCGAGTGAGAATGAGAAGCAAGATCTTCCTTCCACTCCTGGCGAGTCCAAGTGGTCCAAACTAGTCTGTTTCACAACAAGGGGCGGGTTTGAGATAAAGGTCCTGCTCTGCTGCCCCCTAGTGTCAGATCGATGCACCTGTCGACGCGTGATTGGATCGTTTTCAGGAGAAAATGAACATTTTCAGACTTTATTTTTGTGTAATCTACACACGTGACTGTTTATACGGTGGCCGAGAAGTGAAAACTAATTGAAGAACTTTGAAAGAAAATAATAATTTTAAATTGTAATTTAGTTTCAGGAAATCTCTAAAAGTATTTGTTATTGTTTTTTTGAAACTGTTACTACTGTGACGACACACATGTTCTTTGGAACGTTTCGAGTATTAATTTAATTTATAATCTGGTTTAAAAAACTTCAAAATCGATGTAACTGTCAATGTTACTATAAAAATGGATTTTGAAATGTTGGATTAATATAAACCACATGCATTAAAAATTAGAACATTTGATCCTCAATCGACGTATTTTTCTTATTTTCTAAATCTGATAAATAGTCATAATAATAATAATAATACTTACTAAACACAAATATTCCGGTTACGTTGAACGAATTGAATTTAAACAGTTTGTTATGATACAAATAAAAAGTCTTCCTTGACCTGCCTGTTCACGTACTTTTGTTTACAAATGTCAATAAACAAGTTGTTTTCAGAGGTTTTGGTGTAAAATGTTATATTGTATGATATTCGTCAATGTGTAACTTTATTTTAGGTTTAAAGTGTTTTTTCTCTTTTGATAAACACGCGACAGTCAAACACAATAATTCTGTAATACTCGGTAATAATGAAAGAAATGTATTTTTTAATTAGAAAAGAAAGTAAAAAAGAATAAGGTTTAATAATAAATAAAGAAGAATAAGGTTTAGTTATAAAGAAGAATAATGTTTAATTTTAATAAAGAATAAGGTTTAATTATAAATAAAGAATAATGTTTAATAATAATAAAGAATAAGGTTTAATAATAAATAAAGAAGAATAAGGTTTAGTTATAATAAAGAAAAATGTTTAATAATAATAAAGAATAATGTTTAATAATAATAAAGAATAAGGTTTAATTAGAAATAAAGAATAAGGTTTAATAATAATAAAGAATAAGGTTTAATTAGAAATAAAGAATAAGGTTTAATTATAATAAAGAATAAGGTTTAATTATAATAAAGAATAATGTTTAATAATAATAAAGAATAAGGTTTAATTAGAAATAAAGAATAAGGTTTAATAATAATAAAGAATAAGGTTTAATTAGAAATAAAGAATAAGGTTTCATTAGAAATAAAGAATAAGGTTTAATTATAATAAAGAATAAGTTTTAATAATAATAAAGAATAAGTTTTAATTATAATAAAGAATAAGTTTTAATAATAATAAAGAATAGTTCAGGACGTCAGTTCTTTGTTGTTGTTCTTCTGACGCGCGTCTCAGACTCACTTCCTCCGCGGCCTCCGTGTGGCGATGAGGACAAGATGTCGGTTTCGGGGCTGAAGGCCGAGTTGAAGTTTTTGGAATCAATCTTTGATCCAAACCACGAACGATTCCGAATCATCAACTGGAAACCAGACGAGCTCAGCTGCCAGTTCAACGTCACCGGAGAGAAGCTGCTGATCATCCACTGCAACATCACGGTGAGTGCGGCCCGAACACCGACTACATCCTGGATCACTGCTGTGAGTCCGGCCCGAACACCGACTACCTCCTGAATCACTACAGTGAGTCCGGGCCGAACACCGACTAAATCCTGGATCACTACTGTGAGTCCAGGCCGAACACCGACTGATCCCTGGAACACAACTAGCCCCGTGTTTACACTGCAACTGCGCACTCAATAGTCCTCAGTATTATCCTAAACCTTCTGCTCCATAACATGTTCCTTCATGACTTATAATACCGGGAATAAGAAGCTCTAACTCGGGGACGTTGATGCTACGCTAGCGTGTTAAGAGCTTAACTGTGTTAGCATCATGTTAGCATCATGTTAGCATCAATGCTAACTTTATAAACAACTATCTTTTATCATCGTCGCTACTTTTATCACTTTAACTAAACATATACAGTTATCTTACAACGGAAATACAAAACTACATATTTGCACGTTTTATATTTTTGTTTTATTTGTTTATATAATGAATGTTTAAACAACAGGGATTCAATCTATTTATATTCTGTATATTCTTCTGTTTTCTCTTTTACGGCGAATAGAAAGATCGTTTGATTCTCAAAACTAACCTCATGTACCTTTTTATTATATATAACCGCCAAATACTGGGTATTCTCGTACTGTTGAGAAACATTAGGTGTTAAAATGCGTCAGTTCTTCACAAACGCTTTTAAATGCATCTTATGTTCAAACCATGACCAATAGTTTTGTGGATGTTCTGTGATGATAGAATTCTATTGACTCTAATGTTTAAGAAGATAAACGATGATTCATTCAAAAGATTGACTTTATTTCGCCTGCAGTCGAACCTTCACTGAAGAATTTGTTAGATTTCTGAGTTTGGTTCCTTCCTTTAGATCTGCTTGGTAACCAGTTTTTAAATTGCAAGTTGATTCTAAAACAACAAAACAACGTTTTAAAGGTTGAGTTTGTGTTGCTTTTACTGGTTTGGTGTTGGTAACTTGGTGTTGGTGTTGGTAACTTGGTGTTGGTAACTTGGTGTTGGTAACTTTGTGTTGGTGTTGGTAACTTGGTGTTGGTAACTTGGTGTTGGTGTTGGTAACTTGGTGTTGGTAACTTGGTGTTGGTAACTTGGTGTTGGTAACTTGGTGTTGGTAACTTGGTGTTGGTGTTGGTAACTTGGTGTTGGTGTTGGTAACTTGGTGTTGGTAACTTGGTGTTGGTAACTTGGTGTTGGTAACTTGGTGTTGGTGTTGGTAACTTGGTGTTGGTGTTGGTAACTTGGTGTTGGTAACTTGGTGTTGGTGTTGGTAACTTGGTGTTGGTGTTGGTAACTTGGTGTTGGTAACTTGGTGTTGGTAACTTGGTGTTGGTAACTTGGTGTTGGTAACTTGGTGTTGGTGTTGGTAACTTGGTGTTGGTAACTTGGTGTTGGTGTTGGTAACTTGGTGTTGGTAACTTGGTGTTGGTGTTGGTAACTTGGTGTTGGTGTTGGTAACTTGGTGTTGTAAACAACAACTTGATTGATTTTTTCGTCAAAATACATTGAAGTTTGACTTTAGAGTTTGTTATATTTCTCAAGGGTTGCGACTAGAGAGTTAAAATCAAGCGATGTTGGAAAAGTAGAATTTGAACTAATAAGTTAGCAAAGGTGTTGAAGAATTGAAGATGAATCAGATGATGATGCAGATCGGTTAGTTTAGGCTAGTTTAGGTTAGTTTAGGTTAGTTTAGGTAGAACTTTATTGATCCTCAGCAGGTCTCCTTCGGGAATTTTTTTTTTTCCTAATTATCCACAACAAATACAGCAATTTTTCATAAAAAATAATCAAAATAAGAACAAGAACAAAGATAAATAAAGAGAAAGAACAAGATGATACAATCTTAGTCTTAAGATCAAGATCAAGAACATGGATCAAAGAAAAACACCTGAATACTGATTCTTTATTATATAAAATGATCAATAAAAGGCCCTTTTGTAATATTCTGCATTGTATCCCTTTTCTATCAACCTTCATAGATAGATAGACTTTATTGATCCCTCTGCAGACGATAGATTCTTGAAACAAGAACAAAGTGCAATAAAAATAAAGTGCAAGATGACACAATCTAAGTCCAAAGATAAAGAATATAGACAAAGAAAAATAACAAAATAAAAAGGATAAAAAGATTAAGAAAGAATCATCTTTTCGCTTCTGCCCCCAAACTCAAACATTCTAATAACACAAGGAAAGGATTAGTCCCTGAGTCTATGAGTGTTGCATCATGGGAGGAGCGTTGGTGCTCCATGTGTTCACTGATGACAGTGTTGCATCATGGGAGGAGCATTGGTGCTCCACGGTGTTGCATCATGGGAGGAGCATTGGGGCTCCATGTGTTCACCGATGACAGTGTTGCATCATGGGAGGAGCATTGGTGCTCCATGTGTTCACTGATGACAGTGTTGCATCATGGGAGGAGCATTGGTGCTCCATGTGTTCACCGATGACAGTGTTGCATCATGGGAGGAGCATTGGTGCTCCATGTGTTCACTGATGACAGGGTTGCATCATGGGAGGAGCATTGGTGCTCCATGTGTTCACTGATGACAGTGTTGCATCATGGGAGGAGCATTGGTGCTCCATGTGTTCACCGATGACAGTGTTGCATCATGGGAGGAACATTGGTGCTCCATGTGTTCACTGATGACAGTGTTGCATCATGGGAGGAGCATTGGTGCTCCATGTGTTCACTGATGACAGTGTTGCATCATGGGAGGAGCATTGGTGCTCCATGTGTTCACTGATGACAGTGTTGCATCATGGGAGGAGCATTGGTGCTCCATGTGTTCACTGATGACAGTGTTGCATCATGGGAGGAACATTGATGCTCCATGTGTTCAATGATGACAGTGTTGCATCATGGGAGGAGCATTGGTGCTCCATGTGTTCACTGATGACAGTGTTGCATCATGGGAGGAGCATTGGTGCTCCATGTGTTCACTGATGACAGTGTTGCATCATGGGAGGAGCATTGGTGCTCCATGTGTTCACCGATAACGGTGTTGCATCATGGGAGGAGCATTGGTGCTCCATGTGTTCACCGATGACGGTGTTGCATCATGGGAGGAGCATTGGTGCTCCATGTGTTCACTGATGACAGTGTTGCATCATGGGAGGAGCATTGGTGCTCCATGTGTTCACTGATGACAGTGTTGCATCATGGGAGGAGCATTGGTGCTCCATGTGTTCACTGATGACAGTGTTGCATCATGGGAGGAGCATTGGTGCTCCATGTGTTCACCGATCACAGTGTTGCATCATGGGAGGAGCATTGGTGCTCCATGTGTTCGCTGATGACAGTGTTGCATCATGGGAGGAACATTGATGCTCCATGTGTTCACTAATGACAGTGTTGCATCATGGGAGGAGCATTGGTGCTCCATGTGTTCGCTGATGACAGTGTTGCATCATGGGAGGAACATTGATGCTCCATGTGTTCACTGATGACGGTGTTGCATCATGGGAGGAACATTGATGCTCCATGTGTTCACTGATGACGGTGTTGCATCATGGGAGGAACATTGATGCTCCATGTGTTCACTGATGACGGTGTTGCATCATGGGAGGAGCATTGGTGCTCCATGTGTTCACTGATGACAGTGTTGCATCATGGGAGGAGCATTGGTGCTCCATGTGTTCGCTGATGACAGTGTTGCATCATGGGAGGAACATTGATGCTCCATGTGTTCACTGATGACAGTGTTGCATCATGGGAGGAACATTGATGCTCCATGTGTTCATTGATGACAGTGTTGAGAGGATGATGATCATGATGACAGTAGTTTGTTCAGTGATGTCACCAGTGAGTCCAGCTTCAACCTCAGAGCTCCTGATCAACCTGTTGACCTGTTGACCTCCTCTTGGACACATTCCCAACACACCACAGCATAGAACACTGTCCACCACACACTGGTAGAACATGCAGAGGATCTTCCTGCAGATGTTCAATGATCCTCCTCAGAAAGTACTTCTACTCTGAACTTTCATAGACACATGGTCTGTGTTGCAGGTCTGTTTACTGTCCAGACACACATGAGGTACTTATAGTTGAGAACTATCTCCACCTCGTCGCCTCTGATGGACACCGTTTGTCCTGGACCTCCTGAAGTCCAAGACCAGCTCCTTGGTCTTTGAGGTGTTCAAGAGGTTCCTCTCACTCCAGTCCACAAAGTCATGGATCAGACTCATGTACTGGTCCTCGCTGTTGTCCCTGATTCATCCGACAATGATTCATCCGACAATGATTCATCCGACAATGATTCATCCGACAATGATGCATCCGACAATGATGCATCCGACAATGATTCATCCGACAATGATTCATCCGACAATGATTCATCCGACAATGATTCATCCGACAATGATTCATCCGACAATGATTCACCACAATGATTCCACCGACGATGATTCATCCGACAATGATGCATCCGACAATGATTCATCCGACAATGATGCATCCGACAATGATTCATCCGACAATGATGCATCCGACAATGATTCATCCGACAATGATTCATCCGACAATGATGCATCCGACAATGATGCATCCGACAATGATTCATCCGACAATGATTCATCCGACATATGATTCATCCGACAATGATTCATCCGACAATGATGCATCCGACAATGATGCATCCGACAATGATTCATCCGACAATGATTCATCCGACAATGATTCATCCGACAATGATGCATCCGACAATGATGCATCCGACAATGATTCATCCGACAATGATGCATCCGACAATGATGCATCCGACAATGATGCATCCGACAATGATGCATCCGACAATGATGCATCCGACAATGATTCATCCGACAATGATTCATCCGACAATGATTCATCCGACAATGATGCATCCGACAATGATGATGCATCCGACAATGATTCATCCGACAATGATGCATCCGACAATGATGCATCCGACAATGATTCATCCGACAATGATTCATCCGACAATGATTCATCCGACAATGATGCATCCGACAATGATGCATCCGACAATGATGCATCCGACAATGATTCATCCAAGATTAGATAAACTTTATTGATCTCTCATGAGGTGCATGTTAACATCTGTCAACATATTAACATTAAGATTCAGAATTGGACGCAGCTTCCACTTAAAAATAAATTTAAATTTAATTTTTGCTGTTATTCTTGATGCTAAAGCGTTCTTTGCAACAGTTTCCTACAATCTGTGGTTAACTTTGGACCGTTTTTAAAAAGACTAAACGTAAACTCATTTATGATATATTTCTTATTATGAATATACATATATATAACCACAGAGGAATGTGGGAGTGTTCTGTCTGGTGTGAAGTATTTAAAAAGTATTTGGAACTGGTGCATGCTCTCGCCATCTGTCCGGGGGAACATTTTAATATCACTCTGTTTACATCTCATTCTGTTCTCTGGCTCGACTCAACGGTCCAGCTGTACCCCCACCAGGGAGTCCTCTCTCTGGCATGTTGCATAGTTCTGCAAAGGTGTCTCCAGTTTAGACCCTGGTTATGTTATATGGATTCTCCATTTGAAATGTGGTCACATGTACGATCAGTTATAAAAATAATCAAATAAGTTGTAAAATCTCCTTTCAGGAATCGTACCCCTCCACCGCCCCAATATGGTTTGTTGACTCTGATGATCCCAGTCTGGCAGAAGTGTTGGAGCGCTTGGAGGACGTGAGGAAAGGCAGTACGTTGGTGAGTTTGATGCCATGAATCCTGGAGGCCTTTACAGAACCAGGTTAACTCTGTTCTTTGCAGCTTCTTCAACAGTTGAAGAGGCTCATCTGTGATCTATGTCGACTCTACAACCTGCCTCAGCATCCCGACGTAGAGATGCTGGACCAACCTCTTCCTGCCGGACCCATCACCCAGGATCGGAAGGTAAGCTCTTGACGAAAGATTGAGTGCTGTTGACTTGATTCATCCGTAGTTGTTAAATATTGAGTTGTTACTGCAGCATGGTCCGTCTGATGAGGTGACATCTGAGGAGGAGGAGGAGGAAGAGATGGGAGAAGTAAACATTGTCCTCTTTGTTCGCCATAACTTAAGTTTATTTACTAAACATTTTGTTGCTCATTTATAGCAAGATATTGACCTGGACCAAGACTTGGACCATTACGACATGAAAGAAGAGGAGCCAGTAGATGGAAAGAAATCGGAAGACGATGGTATTGAGAAAGAAAATCTGGCCATATTGGAGAAGATTCGCAAAAACCAGAGACAGGATCATTTGAATGTAAGTTCCTGTCAGGTAACTATACAATCTTCTACCATTTAACTCTTTGTTTCTTTCGTCTTGAAATGTAAGGCTGATGACCATGTGGACAGTCAGTCACACAGTCTGGCGTCCGTTTGAGAAGAAGTCTTCGTACCCGAACTATAAGTCAATATTGAATCCAAGTAGATAAGATTATGATTATGTATGAATATTACATTTTATTTTCTTCCCCCATTGTATTGATCCTGTACTCACTGTGTCATTAGTATTTGTATGTGGCTCGTTTGATGGTACGATCAAAGTAGATCCATTTTAATGTAAACGTATCCTTGTTAAGGTAATAGTTCATCAAAAACTCAAACTTCACTCATGTTCTACTCTCATGTCGAATAATGTTGATTATTATAATAATCTGCTCTTTTTAGGGTTATAGATATAAATGTTTGTTCATTCTATTGTAGCGACTGGAACTCGGTTTTCTTTATCTTCCCCCAAAAAGACATGTTGATGTTGTTGCAAAAGTGTCTTTTTGGAGTCACTGGTGACAGTTGCTGAGTCATCCTCTCAACACTGTCTTCAGTGAGCAGAGAAGCAGATGCAGCACGAATGCTCCTCCCATGATGCAACACTAATAGACTCAAGGACTCATTCATTACTCGTGTTATTAAATTGTACAATTCTGAGTTCGGGGTCAGGAGTGAAAGTATCTTGATATTCTATGTTAGTCTTTGTATCTTTGTCTTTGTTATTTTTCTTTGATCTTGTTCTTTATCTTTATCTTTAGACTTAGATTGTATCATCCTGTTCTTTCCCTTTATTTCTCTTTGTTCTTGTTCTTGGTTAATTTTTATGAATAATATATAGGTAGAACTTTATTCGGGAATTTTTTTTTTCTTCCAATTATCCACACCAAATACAGCAATTTTTTCATAAAAAATAAATAAAAAAGAACAAGAACAAAGAGAAATAAAGAGAAAGAACAAGATCAAAGAAAAACAACAAAGACAAAGACTAACATAGAACATCAAGATACTTTCACTTCTGCCCCCCGAAATTGTACAATTTAATAACACGAGGAATGAATGAGTCCTTGAGTCTATGAGTGTTGCATCATGGGAGCATTGATTCTGCATCTGCTTCTCTGTTCACTGATGACAGTGTTGAGAGGATGATGATCATGATGACAGTAGTTTGTTCAGTGATGTCACCAGTGAGTCCAGCTTCAACCTTAGAGCTCCTGATCAACCTGTTGACCTGTTGACCTGTTGACCTCCTCCTGGACACATTCCCAACACACCACAGCATAGAACACTGTCCACCACACACTGGTAGAACATGCAGAGGATCTTCCTGCAGATGTTCAATGATCCTCCTCAGAAAGTACTTCTACTCTGAACTTTCTTAGACACATGGTCTGTGTTGCAGGTCTGTTTACTGTCCAGACACACATGAGGTACTTATAGTTGAGAACTATCTCCACCTCGTCGCCTCTGATGGACTACGTTTGTCCTGGACCTCCTGAAGTCCAAGACCAGCTCCTTGGTCTTTGAGGTGTTCAAGAGGTTCCTCTCACTCCAGTCCACAAAGTCACTTATTAGACTCCTATATTGAATCATTGTTGTTTATGTAATCCAGGAGACCAGACCAGGGTACCAGGTTATTGCTGTGTCTAATAGGGGAAAAAAACAATTTCCCGAAGTAGATCAATAAAGTTCTACCTAAGCTAACCTAAAGACGAAGACGACGAGTCGCTACATTAAAATGAACAAACACTTTTGTTAAAAAGAACGGATCACTCTGAAAATAATCAACATTGGTTGAGTAGAAAATGAGTAAAGTTTGAATTTTGGGTGAACTTTTACTTAAACGGCACAAAACGATGTCAATGCTCAGTGTTGATGAAGACCAACTTAAGAGTTACTTAAAAATGAACATGAAAGTGACTTAAATACAATGAATGAGTTTAACACCGTGCTGTACATGAAGGTCAGTAATGTCTCTAATACTAATGTATTAACACTGAGGGATCAATAAAGTTTTAACTTACCTTACCGTCGCTCTGGTGTGAAACCTGATGTGGAAACATGTGATCGACGATAACATCAGGTTCATGACGTAATAAAGTCGGACAACAGATGAATTGTTGTAAATTGTTGTATTTAACTACAACTACTACTTAATTTCGAGCAACTCTGGTGACTTGTCTAAAAGAAATGATTATGTATTTATGTTAATGTCATCCATGTCCAGGGAGCCGTCTCTGGATCAGTGCAAGCGTCCGACCGCCTCATGAAGGAACTCAGGGAGATCTACAGATCACAGAGCTACAAGACGGGTGAGTCCAGCCTCAACCATCCCAACCTCTGTTGAAACAAGTGTGTCTGATCTATCATTTCTCTGCAGGTATTTATTCAGTGGATCTAGTCAACGACAGCCTGTATGATTGGCATGTCAAGTTAAGGACGTAAGTTCTGACACTTATCGATGCTTAAAGCTCTGGAGTCTCATGTGTTGTGATGTGTTGTGATGTGTTGTGATGTGTTGGTGCTGCAGGGTCGATCCAGACAGTCCGTTACACAGCGACCTGCAGGTCCTGAAAGAAAAGGAAGGAATGGATTACATTCTTCTCAATTTCTCTTATAAGGTGACTCTTAAGAGAAGAAACCTTCATGAGTCGTGGCTTGGAAGAGAATCATTTTATCTTGTTCTTTACAGGATAATTTTCCATTCGACCCCCCCTTTGTACGGGTCGTGTCACCCGTGCTGTCCGGAGGGTAAGTGTGTGACCTTGTGACCTTTAATGATTTTATTGCGCTAAGCTAATCTGTCGCTAAGCTACAGCAGACCTTTCCCGACGTATTTTTATCATTTATGTCGTTTCAATTGATGAGTATAAAATGTATAAACTGACAAGAACGATAAAAGTATTTTTTCAAACTTCACTCGTGACTCGTGACGACAAACACAATTTACTGCTGTTGCTACTTGTTGCGACCCCTGACCCTTAACCCGACTTTATGCCCATTGTTTGATAAAGTGTTGGGTAAGTTACTTAAAATAGTATTTTAGTTGAACTATTACGAGTTACTTCTTTGCCTGGTTACTTTCAAAGTAACTAGTTACTAGTTACTAGTGACAGTAACTTTTGTAAGATGGAGGACGAAAGGCAAATTTCGAAGAGTTTGGGCCAAAGTTTGATTCTGTGAAGAATGAATTAAGACAAAAGATTAGAACAAAACATGAAATAAACAAAAACAATTTAAATCAAATAAATGAGTTCACGGATCATAACTTTCTAATCGATACACGTCTCAGGTGATCATTTTATTTCTTCACAAGTCCCTTAAATTTCCTGTTAATCACACAAATGTATGAAATAAAGTTGAACAACATTGTATTTAAAACGGCCTTTAAAGAAAAATGAGAAACATTATAAAACTAGTGAAGTTACCGTAACGCGTTACTTAACATGTTCCTCTGGTCAGATACTGTGGTTTTAGTTCACAGCGAACCTATGTTGGTTGAGTCTGTACATCATGACACTGTGACCTCATGACACTGTGACCTCTTGACACTGTGACCTCTTGACACTGTGACCTCTTGACACTGTGACCTCTTGACACTCATTACATAGTAATTGTTTCACTTACACGTGAATCTTTATCTTTGACTTTTTCTTTATTGAAAACTCTTGAATGTGACCGAAGTCTCCACCAACCTAGCAGTGGTTTCTATCCAGGTATGTTCTCGGAGGAGGAGCTCTGTGCATGGAACTTCTCACCAAGCAGGTGCGTGAAAACCATCATCCTTCACTCGGTTCTTCCAGGACGAAACCATCTTCTGTGCTCTCAGGGCTGGAGCAGTGCCTACTCCATAGAGTCTGTCATCATGCAGATCAATGCCACTCTGGTCAAAGGAAAAGCCAGAGTTCAGTTTGGAGCCAATAAGGTTCGTAACTGAAGGATCTATATAAATAGACATTATTATTATTATTATCTATGTAGCATTTCCTGTTTGTGACGTGTGTGTCTGGAGCCGTTTGTGTTGACACTTGACCTCTGGGTCTAATGGATGATTTATGAGTCGCGTCTCGCTTCAGAACATTCGTTCATCTGGTCAGTGAGTGGATGTTAGTTATGATGGAGCGTCAGGTTGATGTTGACGAGCCTTGAGTTTATTTCTGGAACGAACCATCACATCAGGTGTGTCGACCAGCATCACTTTAATGAACTCCAGTCGGTCCCAAAAATAAGGAGAACTTTGACCCGAAACATCAGGACAACATGATGTGTGATGTTTTCATTCTAAACGTTTGTGTTTCTTTCCTCCAGAACCAGTACAATCTCGCCAGAGCACAGCAGTCGTACAAATCTCTTGTTCAAATTCATGAAAAAAATGGTGAGTGACAGCAAAGCTCTTTCTCTGAGGCCTTTGTGGAACCTGTTCTCCATCTTCCAGGCTGGTACACGCCCCCGAAGGAGGACGGCTAGAGCCTCTTCTATGCACTGGAACATGTCTGTGAGCGTCTTCTTCTCCCTCCTGACCGGGCTGGACTACCATCTGTGGAGACCCTCCCTGCTCCGGACAGACTGTGGTGAGCAGTGAGAGTCTCTCCTCCAACATGCTCATCGAGTCCAAACGTGAGGAAGGTCTGGATCTTAAGCTGCTTTGGCGCCGTGTATTTACTGTCACTTATTTAAGGGGATCTCGTCTCTGACGCTCCTCACGAGACCCTCGTCGCACCTCTTGTTGTTTCTGCTTTTTTTAGCTGGTACTCAAATGCAAATAATGTTTTAGATCTAAGATTTGACAAATGTTTTTTTATTATCATTTCAACATCCAGTAAATAAATGAGCCAATTTTAGTAGTTTGGAAGTTTCTTGAGCGAAGAAACGCTTTAAGTTGTTATTGTTTGGAAGCTTTGACGTCTCCAGAGGATCTTCACACGTTCAAGGGCTGCAGTCGTTTGAGGCGAATGATGCTCGTCTCACCATCTGTGGAAGGAAACTTATTATTATCCCTTTTATTTGCCTTATTCCTGTCTCTTGGATTCCTCAGCCAGAGTGTGTTCTCAGAGGTTGATTTTACTGAACTTTGTTGGGCTCACACTGTTACACAAACATCAAGACTTTCTTAGACTCCGTGGCTCATCAGAACCTTCTGCGCCGGAATGTTTCTAAGGTTCGACTCAAAGTCTTTGCCAGAGAGAAGTCTTGGTGAAGACGTTAAAGAAGATCTTTTCGTTACGTTACAGTCGATCACGTCGAGGATCACTGCAGGTTCTGGTCTGAGACGACTTTAGTTCCACAAGTCAAGTTCACTTTTCATGCGTCTCTGAGTGGATCGTTTGAACTGAGGCTCAAACGTGAGATTTCCTGTGAGGAGTCCAAACCCTGAATGTTCTGATCCATGAAACGAGGCCCCATGTGAAGGTGTTTGAGCTGAAGACCTGGACTGAGCTTCATCTGGTGTCACTTCATGTCATGAATCATCTGCAGCCGTAGAGACTGAAGCGTCTTGTCTTTCATCAGTGACTCTGTTAGTTAAAGAAACGACTCTTTCCATCTGTCCATCAAAGGTTCACCTGCCGAGAGATTCATTAAGTCGATCCTGGATCACTTTGATTTGCTGGTTTTTGCTCCATCAACCAGTTTGATCCGCCCTGAGTATCTCACAACCGTCAGGACATCTTCTCACAGAGACTAACTGTTTCTGTATCATTTGTTTGAACAGCATCTCAGGTATCAATTCAGACTCGAGGGGGCGCTGTTGAGAGCAGATGTTTGCACTTCATGACTTGTTTTAAGGGAAAATGACTTTTGATCGGATTAGAAACTATTCAGAGAACCCTGCTCAGCAGCGACCTCTGCAGGCGTGTCTTCCTTTTTCGTGACAGACTTTATCAGATCAATTGCCGGGCAGGAGGTTCATAACTAAAGATCTTTCATTCGTGACCCTAAGTGACCCCGAACCCCCTTCAAAAGCCAAAACTGTCCCCAGGTCACGAGCAGACTCACTGGACTCGATCGTTCTCGACTCTCGTCTTCGGCTCCAGCGACTCTGGGGTTTTTCTTTCTCATTTCCATTCAAAGAAAAATGTTGACCATGTACAGTAATTTGTAAACTTGCATCAAGTTTATGAATAAAGAATTTTAAGATGAATGTTATTTTGTATTTCTTTCTCCAAAATCAATAAGATTTTGATTATTGATCTTGTTTTCTATTCTTTCTCTGATGGTACTTTTTTAACTGTTTTTCATGCTTTATCTGCTCAAACCTACTTTTAAATAAGTTGCTTCAATGTTTACTTCATGTCCATCCCATGAACTTGACCTTTAAACTTGTTTACGACACGATATCAACATCGTTCATGTCTTCACACTATGATGGATTAAAAGTGTAGTTTCTGCCTCCCCTGCTGGGAGAACAATGTAACTGCGATGTCACAGAAACCTCACTAGCACGTCCTGCACAAGAAGTGTTGCAATAGTAGTTTGAAGACACTTTTCAAAGAATGAACTTCATTCATATCTTAACCCTCTGCGAGCTCAAGTCACTCGTAGACCCTATAGAAGCCTAGCCTCCCAAATGTATATTTTGGGTTCCGCTTCAACAAAGATTGAAAGAAAGGGTTTTGGAGTTTGTTCTTCTGCTCCTTCGGATAAAGAGAGAAGTCGTCGCAGCCCAATGAGTTTTTCACGACAGTCTAAGAGCAGCTTCTGGAACTTCTTTGTAAAACACGCCTTTTTGCCCCTTTTTCAACAACATCTGTGAGACCTGATCGGATTTTTCTGTGTCAACTTGTTCCATCGTCTGTCTCTGGAGCGAAGACTTCCGGGTCTCAGGCTCACAGGAGGTTCATCCTGATGTATTTCTGATGTAAAAACATGGAGCTGAGCCTTATCGCACTCATTCTTAGAACCTTAGTTATACCGATAACGTAAAGGTCAAATGTTTCTATTAACGTTTCTGTTCATATCTTTACTTTGCACAGCCTTGTTTTCCAAGTGATCGGTGACGTCATCAGTACTGATCAAATATATTATCAATATAGTCAAACATTTTGAAGGTACATGTAACTCATTTGGACAAATTTATACAGAATCGCTGTAAATGAATCAAATGAAAATCAAAATGATCTGGTGACAGGTGGCAGCAGGTGTCGATCATCCAGAGAAAAGAACAACAAGAGGCAACGATAAGTGTTTAATATCTAATGGGACAAAATAATGTTAAAGAATTACACAGAAAAAAACATTTTATATCCACGTCACTCAGACTTAAGCTCCACTACATCTAAGGGTCTGTCGTTTGTACATTTACACCGAATGACGTCTTCGTGACACTCATGTCAGTCGTGAGATTCTCTAAAGATTCTCGTCGTGAACGTTTGACAGATTTAAAGCCGGAAGACAAACGTCTGCTGATGGAAGTGACGAGTCTGCTGGTGTTTTCAATGGATCGATGAACTGATCGATCACGCCGAGGGTAAATCAATTCTTGCTCCGTCGTGAATCTTGTTTGTTTCAGTTTAGAAACCGAGAAATGAATAAACGTTTCCCACAGCGATGAGAGACACCATCGACTCACGGCATCAGAGTTACAAAAACAAACATCATATTAAACATCACGTCGGCACAATCGGACAAGACGAGTCAAATACAGAGCAAACACATGTTTACTTCAGGTCTAATACTTTGTTTTCAGGTCAAATAGTCTGGAGTAATATTCCTATTTCTTGATATAAACACCACTCATGAACACCTACAGTCACGGAAGGAAAGTCGTGAGAAAAGATGTCGACGATCTTTCAAACGACTTCTACACAGATTGAACTACTTTTACACTTTGGAATGTTTCAACCAATAAACTGCTCCTGGTGACGACCTGTGCTTTATTGCATAACGACAGCGACCGAAATAACAAAAGTTTCACTGAAGCTCACGGAACAAAAACATGACAAAATCCTTTAAAAAAAAACACATAAAGGGCAGGATTTCCTTTTAATTCCTGAGAACGTGACGCATGAAAACACTTCTATCTGCAGAGGAACCTCTGAGTTGAAACGCAATTAAATGTATTCGCTCACTTAGTTCAATTGAACAATTAGTTTCATCTTAATTTGATTGACAAAGTAGTTCTTTCATTAGGGGAGGAGGCGAGGGACACGCTGGAGAGGAGGCCAGCACATAAATACACACAACTGTCGCACACACACCAGGACAATTTAAAGTCATGGATTAGCCTCAGTGTGGAAGGAAAGCAAAGGAGAACATCATGGAACGCTTGGATATGTCCCAACATTCAGAAGTGACCCTCGGCTGACCTCTGACCTACATAGAAATGAGGATCATCAAATCAAGGTCAGTCTGAGCAGCAATGAAATAAAGAAACTTGCTGTAGATTTGTGGACAAACTGACATACGATGAAATAACTCCTTAGATTTGAACCTTATTCTGTTTATTTGCTAATCTTCACACCTGCCCTACATGGGGTCGTCATAGTTGTAGGTGGGCGCGGCGGAGTACTGGTTCTGGTTCTGCTGCATGGCCCCCTGAGCCGCCCCCATCGCTGCCTGCTGGGCGGCCTGCTGGACGTGAGGGTTCTTCCAGGCTCCTGTGGCCCACTCCTCCTGGGCCTTCCCCAAACTGCCGCCACTGCCGCGGTAGAAGTTGTGGACCTGCAGAGATGTTGACAGTAAATCTTGCTGCTGGTGGTTCGTCCAGATGAAAGTCACCTTCGTGAGGGCGATGAAGGACAGGACGGCGACCGCGGTGAACATGATGGTTGGAATCATCATGACCACAGCCGAGCCTACGTTGGTGCTGAAGAAGGTGATGGTCGCCAGCCAACCACTGAGGACATGACACACAGTGTAAAAGTCAGTTCAGCAATAATGATATTAATAAAATATGTATTAAAATATAATAATTGGACTGATGATAATCAACATTAATTATACCTATTATTAAAATAACCATAATAATTGTAGCACATGTGGCTGAGGGTCACCCGAGGCTCTGACTTGTCGCTAAGAGGGGTCAGTAATAAGGACCAGAGCCTGAGGAGAAAAGAACTTCTTACGAAACCACCTGCAGCCTCTGGCGATCTGGATCTGCTCCCTAGGATGGGAAACGCACTCCAGGGTAGGTAAAGGACGGCGGTTCTTCAGGTCTGGAGAACCAGCACCTCAGGCTCAGAGCAGGAATGTTCGTAGAAGAGCCAAAACCCTTCCCACGTCTAGATTGTTATTCAAGTAAAATAAATGAATGTACATGTTTGTTATTCTTGGGTGACTCTGGCATTCAGGGTAGAATACTTGTCTTCCACCATTTGGGTTTGTTCCGAGACAGCGTTGCCAGATCCACACACTCTCTCTACACCCTGGATAGTTGCTCAGGTCAGGTAT
Source organism: Callionymus lyra (assembly GCA_016630915.1). NCBI lineage: Eukaryota > Metazoa > Chordata > Actinopteri > Syngnathiformes > Callionymidae > Callionymus > Callionymus lyra. The sequence goes on along the minus strand of JACEEU010000001.1, from coordinate 28,318,782 downwards.
GAGCACAGACCCTCAAACTAGGTTCTATCCATCTCTGTACTTCCTGGTGAAGAGAATTCCATCCTATCTGAGATGCTTGAACGGTGTATTTCGACCCAAGCCTTCAGGATCTTGATTATTTAATCCTAAGAGACTGGATGACAGTGAATTTGGCGTGATTTATTTTCGTGCCCGACCCTCCCTCGCCCAGATCATGTTTTTATTTGTCCGCTGGCAGCTTCGCATGCATGGATGTGCTTTGAGAAGCTGCCGAGGCATCACGGGTGCTTCTTCTGAAGATCGGGCGACACCTGCACCCATGACTGCAGTTTTTGGCACAGCTTTCCATATCAAGCTGCTGGACCTGATGGCAACGGAGCTGTTGAAACACTTGTCTTTTTACAGGCCTGAGATGCTTTATTCAAACATCGTTACCGTGTCGTCTTATGAACCGACCAGGCGGTGCCGGGTCGCATGTGCTCCACACAGCCAGGTGGTCATGGACCTGAGTGGACAGTCATTATCGCTGCTCCTGGTACATCTCAGACCCGTATCGAGCAATGTGAGGACAGACGGACCAGAGGGTTATTGTCGTAATGAGTTGGTTTTGACAGATCTTCTGTGTGGCAGGGATGGACAACCCTTCATGGACTTGTTTGCAGGGACTAATGTCACAGTGTCTGCGTCAAACAGACTCATCTGAGATGCACTGGCTCATCTGAGTGGCCACACTGGTTTCTTCAGGATTTCTGCAAGGATCACCAGCCAAATATTTTTGTCCACACTGGGTCCTCGGGCTTCTTCTTGATTCGCTCACCAGACCCTGCAGACCCAGCTGGACAAGCTGTTCTACAGGCTGGCTTTGCTGCTTCACTCCTACTTTAGTTCTGATTGCAACTCCTTTGTTGTTCAGAACTTGTCTGTAACACTATGTTGGAACTGCTTCCTTACGTTTCAAATCCTGACCTCCTGTCAGATCCAGAGTCGTCTCCTTCCAGGCTTGAATCCCACCCATGACTCTGATCCAGAGCAGGCTTGAGTTCATCTTCTGAGTCCAGTGCTCTTGCCTACGATCTGCTGAGAGTACGGAAGGTCAGACTCATGTAGAGATTGTTAGTGTTTCTTTGGTGCGGTTCACGTGAAAAGCTTGTTGTCACGACATCATGCTCAGATGTTCACGTCAGCGGTGCTTGCATGAGGAGCAGCTTGAACACCATCAGATCAGATGGTAGCAACGAACGGACCCACACCTTACAGAAGGGGTTATGGGTCACCAAATGTTATACTGTAGCCTCATCAAAGGGAGGGACAGCCAGTCATAGAGGACTCATCGGACGTTGTGAACTGGGGCCAGCGGGACCATCCCCAGAGCAGGAGGTTCTCCTGAAGTCCTATCAGGACACTGGTGTTTCTTCAGCCATTTTATATGGTCGGTTGAGGAGCAGCATCACAGCGAACTGACTGATAAGAAAGGCTGAAGAGTGCTGAGACCATGGAGGAGGTCAGCGACAGAGGTCAAACCATCCTAATCTAACCTCCATGATGGACAATACTGCAGCACACGCTGCACAGGTGTTCCATGAGCGACATGATGAAGTGTTTAAGGGAGATGTGACGCTGATGAAATGTTACTCGATGGAAATATGTACTAAACGTAAGTAAGTAAGTAATTATTTATCGTATTCCAACAGTATTTAAGGCTTATTTATTATTTAACATTCTGACCCGCTCTAGTAGAAGAACTCACATTTCTCCGATTCTTAAAACTCTTCACTGGCTTCCAGTTTCTTTCAGGATCATCTTTAAATTCTGGTTCTTACTTTCAGATCTATTCATGGTCAGACCTTCATGATCTGATCCAGACTTAAACCCCAGCTCGGGCTCTGAGGTCTGTGGATCAGAATCAACTTATGGTTCCACGCACACGGTTCAGGACCAGAGGAGAGAAATCTTTTCAGACTGTTGCTCCTAAGCTTTGGAACCATCTCTGTGTTTGATGATCTACTGACTCCTTTAAGAAACATCTTAAGACGTTTCTATTTGTTCAGGCTTTTCCTTGATTTTCTGGAACTCCTGTGTTGTTCTCAGTATTATCTTGATCTTTAAAGTATATACTTTTTTGAGTATTGTTTTGATTGTTAAAGCGCTTTGTGACCCTGGTCTGGAAAAGCGCTATATAAATAAATATTACTTACTTACTTACTAAACAGAACTTGTTGTAAATGTTTTTATAACCTTTAAATAGACATTTTTTAAATTCTTTGTATTCATTTTTTTAAAGGTTTTTTTTTATTCTCTTCTATTGCATTTTGTTTGCTTCTGTAAACCTAAACTCTTCCCCTGTGGGGAAAATGGAGAAAATGTATTGATAATAATAATAATAATAATATTAATGTCTATTTATATTGAGCCCCAGAGCTTCCTTCAGTGACCCCGAGAGGCAGTCGAGAGCAGAAACATACATGAAGTAGAATTACTTGTAACCATGGTTCTAAGAATGTGTGCAACACCCTGTACATGTGTGGCTCAGAAGAGAGCATCACTGAGGGCAGTCTACTGCCACCTGCTGGCTGGAAAGAGAAGCAATCCTTCTAAGTGATGAGTCACAGCCTCGGGTTAGAACCCATGGAAACCTGTAAAGATACATTTGTAGAACAAAGGTAACCTGGGGATGAAAATGATTTACTCTAATAAAGATAAAAACGAACAATCAAAAATAATAAAAAATAGTATCGATTTAGGATTGAGGTGTTGAAAATGTTGCAGGTCTAACATCATATGAATGTCCTTAAAGATATGAAAAGATCTGGTTTCGTTTGATCAGACGACATTTTACATGTTGAGCAAAGGAGGGTCAGTCGTGTTTCCCATGAGCACCTCTGATGACCTCAACCCTAACCCTGTGAGAGGACTTGAACTTTGACCTCTTTTTGTGGTTTCCTAAGCTTCATTCACAATCCAACAGATCTGGATCTCGTACCAAACCCCCCAGCCTGGAATGCCGACGGTCTGGATGATGCTGATCACGACCTGAGCCATGAAGACGAAGAAGAAGGCCATGAAGTTGAAGGAGCTGTCGGTCCTGCAGACAAAACACTGTCAGAGATGTGGTCAGAGTCCGAGCGGGAAGAACTGACTTGAAGGCCTTGTAGATGGGTCTGAACCAGCACACGTAGGAGCAGGGCGTGAAGAGGATCAGCCACAGGAAGGCCATGCCGAAGTTGGTGGCTCCGCCTCCGCCGCACATCCACGCCAGGCAGCCGATGAGATTCACAGCTAAGGTGGCGCTATTGACTGTTGACAGTTAGTTTAGTTTTCAGTTACTTATCTAGACCTTCATACACTTTACAACAGCCATGCATACTACAAATCCCACAATGCACTGTGGCGGTGGAAGCTCAGAAAGCACTAAAGAGTGGCAGAAAATGACTATTTTATCTTTGAATACTTGTGTTTTGTGCACTTTCGTGCCAAAAATGAGCCAAACGTTGTCATCGTTCCATGAAAACACAACTCAAGTCATCATGAGACCAGAAGTTCTGGTCGAGCAGCTGCTCGTTCTGAGGATGTTTTGGGTCAAACACAGACTGTGGGAACAGAAAAGCTGCTAAAAAATGACAAATCATGACCACGAAGAAGTCTTTGCTGGAAGATAAAAGAACATGTTTAACTGTAGAAATACAACTTAAAGTAAGATTAGTCGTCAGTGAATCACTGCGACATCAAAACATGATGCATCGCATGTTTGTTCCAGTTCGACGATCGTCCGACTGAAGATTGTGTTCATTGACATAAATAAGTAATATTTGAGCAACTGTTCGATTCATTAAACGTATTTTCATGTCAAGCTAGAACTGCTGAAACTCACGTTTAACGACTCATTCATGTAAACAAGTCAATAAACAACATTATCTAACGTTAGTTTGAACAGTTATTTTTATTATGTTATTAAAGAAACAATAAAAAGATGCCATTTTGAGGTTGTTTGAAGTATTTAACTGAACATGACACAAGTGTTTTATTAGCTTTGTTCAGATGTGTGTCCCTGAGTCTATAAGGGTTTTTGTCTGAAGCGGCTGAAGGAGGTTCTTCATGGTCACGTATGAAGAGTTTGTTCAACTCATGAAACTCACGGATCCACAGGTAGTAGAGTCTCTTGCACATGGTGCGGCGCTGGTCCGGGATCTCGTTGAAGTCCTGGTAGAAACACGGCTTGAGAGGAATGAACCGCGGCAGCGGAGGAAAGTTGTTCTCTGAGACACAAACACAACATAGTGAGAAGCTCTTCGTTCTCACCTGAGGACTCACCTGAGATCTCACCTGCCATGATGTCTTCTCTGTCGTCCAGTCAAGTCTTCCTGATCTGAGGAGAATCTGTCAAGACCTGCGAGTCAGTTTCTGACTTTAATCATTCCTGATCACTCCTGACCACTCCTGGCCACTCCACATCCATCCACATCACTCCACATCCATCCTGATCAATCCTGATCACTCCACATCAATCCTGATCACTCCACATCAACCCTGATCACTCCACATCAATCCTGATCACTCCACATCAATCCTGATCACTCCACATCACTCTACATCGTTCCAGATCACACCACATCACTCCACATCACCCCTGATCAATCCACATCACCCCTGATCAATCCACATCAATCCTTATCACTCCACATCACTCCTGATCATTCCACATCTCTTCTGATCACTCCACATCAATCCTGATCACTCTACATCGGTCCACATCAATCCACATCACTCCTGATCACTCCGGGTCACTCCACCTCACTCCTGATCACTCCACATCGATCCTGATCACTCCACATCACTCCTGATCACTCCACATAACTCCGGGTCACTCCACCTCACTCCTGATCACTCCAGGTCACTCCACATTACTCCTGATCACTACACATCACTCCGGGTCACTCCACATCAATCCTGATCACTCCACATCACTCCGGGTCACTCCACATCACTCCTGATCACTCCACATAACTCCGGGTCACTCCACCTCACTCCTGATCACTCCACCTCACTCCTGATTACTCCACATCAATCCTGATCACTCCACATCACTCCTGGTCACTCAACATCACTCCACATCAATACAGATCCCTCCACATCACTCCACATCACTCCTGATTACTCCTGATCACTCCACATCAATACAGATCCCTCCACATCACTCCTGATAACTCCACATCAATCCTAATCACTCCACATCAACCCTGATCACTCCACATCAATCCTGATCACTCCACATCAATCCTGATCACTCCACATCACTCTACATCGTTCCAGATCACACCACATCACTCCACATCACCCCTGATCAATCCACATCACCCCTGATCAATCCACATCAATCCTTATCACTCCACATCACTCCTGATCATTCCACATCTCTTCTGATCACTCCACATCAATCCTGATCACTCTACATCGGTCCACATCAATCCACATCACTCCTGATCACTCCGGGTCACTCCACCTCACTCCTGATCACTCCACATCGATCCTGATCACTCCACATCACTCCTGATCACTCCACATAACTCCGGGTCACTCCACCTCACTCCTGATCACTCCAGGTCACTCCACATTACTCCTGATCACTCCACATCACTCCGGGTCACTCCACATCAATCCTGATCACTCCACATCACTCCGGGTCACTCCACATCACTCCTGATCACTCCACATAACTCTGGGTCACTCCACCTCACTCCTGATCACTCCACCTCACTCCTGATCACTCCACATCAATCCTGATCACTCCACATCACTCCTGGTCACTCAACATCACTCCACATCAATACAGATCCCTCCACATCACTCCTGATTACTCCTGATCACTCCACATCAATACAGATCCCTCCACATCACTCCTGATAACTCCACATCAATCCTAATCACTCCACATTACTCCTGATCACTCCACATCAATCCTGATCACTCCACATCACTCCTGATCACTCCACATCACTCTACATCGTTCCAGATCACACCACATCAATCCGGACCATTCCTAGTCACTCACATCACTCCACATCAGCCCTGATCACTCCTGATCACTCCACATCACTCTACATCGTTCCAGATCACACCACATTAATCCAGATCACTCTGGGTCACTCCACGTCACTCCTGGTCACCCAACATCACTCCACATCAATATAGATCACTCCACATCACTCCTGATCACTCCACATTAATACAGATCCCTCCACATCACTCCTGATCACTCCACATCATTCCTGATCACTCCACATCACTCCTGATCACTCCATATCAATCCTGATCACTCCTCACAACTCCTGATCACTCCACATCAATCCACATCACTCGACATAACTCCGGGTCACTCCACCTCACTCCTGATCACTCCACATCAAACCTGATCACTCCACATCACTCCTGATCACTCCACATCAGTCCTGATCACTCCACATCACTCCACCTCACTCCTGATCACTCCACATAACTACTGATCACTCCGGGTCACTCTACATTACTCCTGATCACTCCACACCAAACCTGATCACTCCACATCATTCCTGATCACTCCACATCAATCCACATAACTCCAGATCACTCCACCTCACTCCTGATCACTCCACCTCACTCCTGATCACTCCACATCTCTCCACATCACTCTACATCGTTCCAGATCTCACCAAATTAATCCTGATCACTCCTGGTCACTCACATCACTCCACATCACCCCTGATCACTCCGGATCACTCCACATCACTCCACATCACTCCACATCACTCTACATCATTCCAGATCACACCACATTAATCCGGATCACTCTGGGTCACTTCATGTCACTCCTGGTCACTCAACATCACTCCACATCAATACATATCTCTCCACATCACTCCTGATCACTCCACATTAATACAGATCCCTCCAGATCACTCCTTATCACTTCACATCACTCCTGAGAACTCCTGATCACTCCACATCACCCCAGATCACTCCACATAAATCCTGATCACTCCACATCAATACAGATCCCTCCACATCACTCCACATCACCCCAGATCATTCCACATCACTCCACACCAATCCACATCACCCCAGATCACTCCACATCAACCTACATCACTCCACATTAATTCACATCACCCCAGGTCACACCACTCCTGATCACTCCTGATCACTCCTGATCACTCCACATCAATACAGATCACTCCACATCACTCCACATCACCCCAGATCACTCCACATCAATCAACATCACTCCACATCACCCCAGATCACTCCACATCAATCCACATCACTCCACATCACCCCACATCAATCCACATCACTCCACATCACTCCACATCAATCCACATCACTCCACATCACCCCACATCAATCCACATCACTCCTGATCACTCCACATCAATCCAGATCACCCCAGATCACTCCACATCACTCCTGATCACTCCACATCACTCCTGATCACTCCACATCAATCCACATCAATCCACATCACTCCACATCACTCCACATCACTCCACATCACTCCTGATCACTCCACATCAATCCACATCACTCCACATCACCCCACATCAATCCACATCACTCCACATCACTCCACATCAATCCACATCACTCCACATCACTCCACATCATCCATCCACATCACTCCACTGATCATCCACATCCATCATCAATCCAGATCACCCCAGATCACTCCACATCACTCCTGATCACTCCACATCAATCCACATCACTCCACATCACTCCACATCAATCCACATCACTCCACATCACTCCATCACCATCACTCCACATCACTCACACATCCTCACCACATCAATCCACATCACTCCTGATCACTCCACATCAATCCAGATCACTCCACATCAATCCACATCACCCCAGATCACTCCACGTCAATCCACATCATTCCAGAGCTCCTCATTAACACATCAATCATCTACATACATGAGCAGCAGGATTTAGTCTTTGAATGTGTGTTTTTGCTTAATTTATCATCATCATCATCATATGCAGCATGACGGCTGAGGAGCGGTGCATGCTGGGTAAATACTGACTGTAGCAATGAAGGACATTTTTTCTTTGATCTCTGCAGAGGAAGGTTTGTGTCTTTAAGATGTTTGTTGGTGCTGATGCTGCAGGACGAGCATCGTGACCGAGGTCGGTGATGATGAAGAGGAAGATGATGATGAAGAGGAAGAGGAAAAGGAAGAGGATGATGATGATGATGAAGATGAAGATGAAGATAATGAAGATGATGAGGATGAAGATGAAGATGATGATGATGAAGATGCGTCCTTCATTCAAAGACAAACGATTCATGAACACCAGGACCAGCCACGGCCTCAACATTTACTGCATTCACACACACACACACACACACACACACACACACACGCACACACACGACATGAAGGTGAAGATTCCTCGCTCTTACCTTCAGATGTTGCAAGTGTCGCTAGAATCGAGCCGTTCGTGTGACAGTCATGATATTATCTGGTCCAGAGGAGAATGAAGGACGAGCTGCTGCTGCTGAGCATCGACGACAAATGACGGCGTCGAGAGTCGAGGCGTCACGTGACGTCATCGCCTCTGACCGTGTGTGACGATCAAGCCTGATTTAAATCCTGGAAACGAGATGAGAAATGGTTTAAACCGTTTAAACATTGATAATAAATAATAAACTGAAACCAGAGATGGTTATTAATCTGTCCCGGAATAAACAAGCGTGTTTTTATTTGATCTTCAATCTTGTCTTTTGTTGTTACATAAACAACAGCTGATGTTTATAAAATGATGATTTTGTGTTTCAGGTTTAAATCATTTCAACAGTTCTCTGTTTAATCACAATTGAAATAATCCTTCATCAAATACTCAGCAACAAAATACATTCATCTTTCGACTGATGACTTATTATTGTCTGTCGAAGGTTTGTGTTGATATTTACACACAAAAGACATCTTTTCTCCAGTACATTCGTGTCTCTTTTCCCACTGCACACAAACGCACCAGCGCCCCGAGCCTGACGTCACTTCCGTGTTGCTATGAGTTGATCCAGAAAAGGTAGAGAAAGTTTCGTATAAACATGTTTGTCACGAGAAATGGTTGATATCGAGATTTTTCAAATGATTCCTTGATCTGAATGTTGTTGGTTGTGAACGTTTTGTCGCCCGTTTGTTGACTGAAGCTAGCTTCGAATGCTAACTCGGCTAACACACAGTCTTGGAATACAAAGTTATATTTATGGTTATATTTATAGTTATAGTTCTAGTTCTAGTGAGTGTAAACAACAATGTCAATATCGTGTCCCATCATGAATGTTTCTTACACTCCTACAGTGGACGATATTGTGAACCTTTCATGTCATTTATAATTTTTACTGATTCCATGACAAATATTTACAACTATTTCCATCGTTAACTTTATATTAAACTTCTTCAAAAGCGTCCACAGGAGGTTGAACTAAGTTACTGTCAGGATTGTCCAGATGTTTATGTTCACAGATTGAGGTTAACACTGAACATTTCTCCTCCAGAGGAACATCCAGAGGAACATCCAGAGGAACATCCAGAGGAACATGCCGCCGTCAGTGCCGCCCTCTCAGGTGCGCGAGCAGGTGTGTTCGTGTCTGCACAGAGATCCAGTGGCTGCTGACCTTCGCTGCAGCCTCTTCGTTGCTGCTGCTCTTCACTACAAGAGAGACTCACTGCTGCGGCCGTTTCCTCCCAAATACATCCGTGAAGACGCCAAAGACTTTGATGAATTGGTGGGTTGTTTATTTCAAATATTCTCTAATATGTTCTTCTAGAAATGTTTCTTCTCGTTCATGTCAGTGGACTGTAGTTGCATCTTCATGTGTTCACTCACAAAATGTTCCTCCAAATATCTTTTGCAAATGATGATGTCATGGTTATTTTGACAAATGATTTGATGTTTATTAATTAGATAAAGTTTCTAAAAAAAATGTTTTCACTTGTCCGTAATTAAACTGTGATTAAAAAAAGAAACTGTAAAACACAACGTAAACAAACGTTGTACGGACAGGATTAGATATAACTTTATTGATCTCTTGTGATCATTCTTTTAGGAAATATGTGTCCAAAGTGCGATTTTCTTGAAGAAAACGTAGCAGAACCTGATGTCTGTGTTAATGTTTGCTATAATTCTACGTATGTTTGTATAATGAAGGTATTTTATCCTCAGCTGCTGGACGTGAATTCGTTGCCGGGAGCGAGAGAACTGGTCAGACTGCGAGCCGGAGAAGGAGAGACTCATCTGGCTCTGGTTCACTGGATCCTCTCGTCGAAGAGCTTCGCTGTGAAGACGCTGCAGAAGGACGAGGTCTTGAGAGTCGATCTAGTCTTTGCACTTCAGTCTCGTCACGTCTCTTGTGTTCTCAGTTCTCCAAACTCTGCAGCTTGATGGACAACGACGGGATATTCGTGCCAGTTCCAGACTTCCTGTTCGAGCTGGAATACTGCGAGCAGATGAACGCGAGGTTCGAGAAGACCCGAGTGGACCGAGACGTCTTCTATGCATTTCATGGCAGCCGTTTGGAGAACTTCCACTCCATCATCCACAACGGACTCCACTGCCACCTCAACAAGGTAACATCATGAGAGGGTTAGGGTGAGCAGACACACTAGATCAATGTCACTCTTGCAGAACTCTGTGTTTGGAGAGGGAACCTACCTCACCAGTGACCTCAGCATGGCCGTGCTCTACAGTCCTCACAGCAGCGCCTGGCAGCAGAGCCTTCTGGGTCCTTTGCTCAGCTGCGTGGCCTTGTGTGAGGTCATCGATCATCCCGACGTGAAGTGTCAGGTGAAGAAAAAAGGTGAAGAGTGGTTGAATAGTTTGATGACTCTGAGCTGAACGAGCTTCATCGTTCTAGATTCTGAAATGATCGATCGCCAACGTTCACGAGCCAGAAACAGCGAAGGAGGCGACGTCCCCCAGAAGTACTTTGTCGTCACCAACAACCAGTTGTTGCGTGTCAAGTACCTGCTCGTCTACTCGCAGAGGAGACACATGACCAGGTGAACTAACGGATGGACGGATGAGTGGACGGATGAGTGGATGGATGGATAGACATAGTTGTTGAGGTCACTCCCTAGATGTTAGACACGTGTGCAGTAAACTGTAGAAAATCATGATATATTATATTTTACGATATAGATGATACTAGATGAGATCTTCTGTGAAACTAATCAAGAAAACACTGCTCACGTCGACCATGAAAACATCTAACAAGTTCTACACTTTAACTACTGGACATGTTCTCAAGCTATAGTTTCACTTTGAGACTCATCACTGGTTAATGGCACCGTGAGTGAGATGTTCTGGCCCATGAATCTGGACTCGTGGTCCTGAGGTCCCTGGTTTAGACACACAAGTCATCCAGGAGTAGCTGCAATAGATCCAGTCTAGCATTAAAGACCAAACATGAGGTTGAAAAGACTCATATCTCAGTGACTTGTTCACCAGGCGCTCCCGCGGTTCCTCGTGGCTCCTCAGACACCACTTTGCCATCATGATGGGTCTGTACCTCCTGCTGCTCGTGGTCATCGGTGCCTTCAACTCCAACACCTTCATCTCCTTCTGTACGCGCTTGTTTAGGTGACAGGTCGCCCTCGTCCTCAATTGATGTCTTCTGTCTTTTCTACTTGGATTAAAAAAGACATTTTAATCTTGAGAAACTCTTCTGTGTAGTTTTGTGACAGTAAAATCTTTTTTAATCTTCTTTTGGTTTTCTTTGGTGATCCAAGCATATGATGCACATGTGATCGTTGATAAAAAAGGTTTATTTTGAGGGAAAACAATCGATTAACACTGAATACAACAGGAGTGATCATTCAATAGTCAAAACATACGACTTCTACATCTTTTAAAGATCCCACACAACAAGACTCTTGGTAAAACAACAACTTTGTGTTGGTCGTTTGCTGGTGCTACAGTCTCTTATTCTGACCAGAACTCTAACAACAGGTTCCACGCCTGCTGTCTTTACTTACAAAGGATTCCAAAGTGCGAGCTGCCTGGACCTGCCGTGTTCCTCCACACGGTCAAAGTGGACTCCGGGTACAAACCCACAAAATTCAGTGAAATTATGAATCGGCCTTTATGGCTTGTATTCAGTTGATGCGTCTTTTCTACAGAATTGGTTTAAAATATCACTTTAGAAACCTCGTAAAAGCCCTCAGAACCTTCGGAGGATTCTCGGCCTGAAGCGTCACAGGAATCCTGGAGGCAGAAGTTCAACAGAAACACTCGTGTGATGACTTAGAAAAACAACCAGATCGAAGAATTCTTACTAAAATCCAGAAACAATCGACTTAAAAACCTGGAGAGAAAAAAAAAATCATATGTACACATTTACAGGTCAATAGTGAATATTCTACACTTGCATCAGAGCAAGTCCAACATTGCAAGACATTCTTTTTTTTTTTTTAATCCAAAAGTGTTGTAAAGAAGATTCTTTTAAGTCTTATCAATGCATCAAAACATCCAGAACATTTCACTCAAGCATAGATTTCTTTTGCATCATTAGAAATACTAATAAAACGGCGACACTTTCATCCTTCAGAGTTTTAAAGGTCGATACCAACTTGAGCTAAAGAGGTTCTGATGGTCAGTCGGGAGGAAGCAGGTCGTGCAAACGAAAGCGTTCTCGGACGTGCGGCCGGACGTCTTCATTCTGGAAGACGATCACATGTGAGTCAACAAATCCAACCTTCCCTCCTGAAGGTCCACAAGTACCATTTCCACGAGCTTCTCCAGGAAGGGAACCAGCTTCAGGAGCTCGTTGTCGTTCCGATCCACGAACCAGCTCTCGATGGGAATTCCATTGGAAAGCTGCAGACGGACGAGATAAGGTGTCACACGAGGCTTCATGTTCAAAGGAACCTCATCTTCTACCTGATACGCAAAGGCCTGAGGTGAGTTGTCGATGATGATGGTCTTGGAAAGATCTCGACCCAGGATGTTGAGGTCCTTGATGTAATTCCCTTGAACGCACACGCAGTGCTCGCGGAACAGTCGATGTCTGGAAATAACATCAACACTGAAACCTACTCGACATCAGATGAAAGTCATTGGTTCTATTCCCTCAGTGGTTCTCCACGAGCTCACCTGACCAGCTGCTTCTTCGGATCCAGGATGTTGAGCAACTTGTCGGCGTAAACCTTCTTTGAGGCTGTGAAGAGGATGATCTGGAGCCATGAAGCCAAACACAAGTTAATCTGACGCGTCAGTAGAAGCAGACAAACCTCTCTCACCTCATACATTTGAGACATCCGCTCGAGAAACTCACGGAAAAAAGGCCTTAACCGAACGTACACCTGGAAAAGAGAGTCCAGGATGAGTTCAGGGGGTTCAGGGTCACAGGAGGATGCAGGTGTACCTGATAAATCACGTCTTGAAACAGAACCGGGAAAGTCAGAGCTGCGTCCTCGAGCTCGTTGAGACTGCAGTGAACCAGGGTTTCATCCTGCAACACAAAACTACTTCATGGCGAAGTTCAAAATGTGAACAAGAAACTTCTAGAAGCAGACTGACCAGATCCAGCACCAGGGAGAACTCAGGTGTGCTGCGGGTCTTCAAAGGTAACGCTGGTTTACGCGTCAACTGCTCCTCGGTCAGCGGAGGAACATGCTTGATGAAGAAGTACCTGAACAGACGGAAACAAAACAAATGGTTGAAGGTTCGACTTAGAAAAGATGGCTCGATTAAAATACATGTAAATCAATGGCGCCATCTAGTGGACGCTGTGTGAAACATCATCAGATAACAGACATTAATGATAAATATGCTTACGGATCAAAAACCTCCCAATCCTCCTCGTATGATGTTTCCGGAGGAGCTGAAGCTAAAGTGTGAGCGTACGTGGCGTCCGGGACACAACCAGGAGCTGAAGGTGAATTTAAATGACTTTACAGAAAACATATTGATGACAATAAGACGTTATGGATGATACCTGTGAGGGGGGGCAGGTCCGTCTCCGTGGCGATCTCTGCTTCCTCGACACTGGAGTCTTCAGTGAGCTGCAGCCTCTGAGGCGACACCTGGGAGGTGGCGTGACATGGAGGAACATCCTCTGTGGAAGTGAGGGTGCTGCTGGGCATCTCCTCCGCCTGCTCCATGTCCAGCTGCTTCATGATCTCCTCCGCCTCCATGGCCTGACCCGGAGAGTCTGAACCAGGCGTGGCTGCAGAAGGGATTCAAAGTCAGTCGTTCACACTGAAATGATCCGACATTTTCTCACCAGTTTTTGTTGCTGGTGAGAAGAAGTTGAAGACGGGAGAGAAGATGGTTCCCAGCAGGGTTGTGCGAGGAGGACTGCTGGCCACGTCCACAGAATCCTCCAGTTTGCCATTTTGTTTGATGGGTTTAGTGTTGCAGGACACAGTGTCTGGAGAACAACAGGTGAGAGCAGAGACAAACTTTGATGAAAGCTGTGGCGACGACAACAGAAGATGAACAGAGACGACAGGCTGAAGGAAAAGTAAAAAACTAGGTTCCATTAAGTGTCGTGATCGTGAAAGACTGACTTCCTATTATTATGAATTCTCAGAACCAGATTTCAACTTTTAAAAAATCATCAGTATTTTCATGATGATGAACAAAAACACACAAACACGCTTCCATCATAATGAAAAAACACAGCAGTGAGTTCGAGTCGTTGCACCTTTTGTTGGGCTTTTCCGACAAACCCTGGAGGATGATTTGTTTGCAAGGCCTCGGGTCTGAGGTGTTGAAGTGATGAGATCAGAGTTACAATCCATGCGGCTTCTCTTGGCAGGAACATCCTGCTCCACCTGCGAAACAAACCTGGAAGTTAGCATCGGTGCACGACAACATGGTCATTATTGTGATCAACAGCATGTTTGGACCACATGAGGGCGGAGCTTTGTCATGAAGACACCAGCACTGACCTTGACAGTGTTCCCACGAATGAACTTCTTGATGGTGGAAAACAGGCCGGTCTCATTGTTCTGCATTTTGCCTCGACCTCGCACAGGAGACGCTTCTACTTCACAGTGTTTCCGTTTGGCCGGCGGTGGAGGTGCTCGGCGGTCCAGGTGTGGCTGCTGAGGAGCTTTACGCACTCTCAGCCTCATCGTTCTCCAGCGTCACATAGAAGGATCTGTCAACACATCAGCCGTTACACTGTCCATCAAAAACATTGGGTTCAAATCAGGGGTTTGAATCGTGTCCTGAGATGTATCGATAGAAAGTTCTATTAATGACATGATGAAGAAACACATTTCTCTAAAGTATAACCTTCATTTTAAAGCTTGGTCTTAGATTAGATTGACTTTATTAATCCCTCTGGAGATCTCCTTCGGGAAATTAAGTTTCCAGTTCACAGCAGACAATAGAAGGTGCAGAAGTTTCATAAAGGCAAGAACAAAGTGCAAAAAAAAGACAAAGTGCAAAGAGCTAAGAATCATAGAATGACATCACACTGTTGCTCTGCTCCTGCCCCCAAACTGACAGTGATACAGTCTAATAACACCAGGAATGAATGAGTCCCTGAGTCTATTAGTGTTGCATCCTGGGAGGAGCATTCGTGCTGCATCTGCTTCTCTGTTCATTGATGTTCAGAGGACGATGTCAACATGTTTGTCCAGAGATCTCATCTTTGAGGAGTTCAAGAGGTTCCTCTCACTCCAGTCCAGAAGGCACAGATCAGACTCATGTACTGGTCCTCGCCGTTGTCCCTGATGCATCCAACAATGATGCATCCGACAATGATGCATCCGACAATGATGCATCCGACAATGATGCATCCGACAATGATGCCCACATGATGCATCCGACAATGATTCATCCGACAATGATTCATCCGACAATGATGCATCCGACAATGATTCATCCGACAATGATGCATCCGACAATGATGCATCCAACAGTCATCCGACAATGATGCATCCGACAATGATGCATCCGACAATGATGCATCCGACAATGATGCATCCGACAATGATGCATCCGACAATGATTCATCCGACAATGATGCATCCGACAATGATTCATCCGACAATGATGCACCGACAATGATTCATCCGACAATGATGCATCCGACAATGATGCATCCGACAATGATGCATCCGACAATGATTCATCCGACAATGATTCATCCGACAATGATTCATCCGACAATGATTCATCCGACAATGATTCATCCGACAATGATTCATCCGACAATGATGCATCCGACAATGATGCATCCGACAATGATTCATCCGACAATGATTCATCCGACAATGATTCATCCGACAATGATGCATCCGACAATGATGCATCCGACAATGATTCATCCGACAATGATTCATCCGACAATGATGCATCCGACAATGATTCATCCGACAATGATTCATCCGACAATGATGCATCCGACAATGATGCATCCGACAATGATGCATCCGACAATGATGCATCCGACAATGATGCATCCGACAATGATGCATCCGACAATGATGCATCCGACAATGATGCATCCGACAATGATGCATCCGACAATGATGCATCCGACAATGATGCACCCGACAATGATGCATCCGACAATGATGCATCCGACAATGATGCATCCGACAATGATGCATCCGACAATGATGCATACGACAATGATTCATCCGACAATGATTCATCCGACAATGATGCATCCAACAATGATGCATACGACAATGATTCATCCAACAATGATGCATCCGACAATGATTCATCCAACAATGATGTATCCGACAATGATGCATCCGACAATGATTCATCCAACAATGATGTATCCGACAATGTCAGTGTCGTCATCAACTTCTGGACGAGACTCAGAGTTGTAAGGTCTGAAGAATAGATGGTGAAGAAGAGACGTAGCTGTGTTTGTGTTTCTTATGTTTGAGCCTTTTAGCATTTTTTCAGTTGAAGGTATTTTTTAAATGTATATTTCTTTTGACTGTTCAGGCGCTTTACAAATAACTATTACTTACTGTCTTTATCATAAGTTGATCTTCTCAGCTGTCATGCAACAGCTGAACTATACAATAACATTATTTGATATGAAGAAAGTATTCTTCGCAGATGTTCATACTAATGTGAATGAAGATTGTTGAATGTGTAAAATAAAGAAGGACAAATATCTCCTAAACGTTAAAAAATAATTTATTCCAACAGTGAATTATGAAGAAACTGTTTCTTTAAGTGGTAAAGGTTATAAGTTAATGAAATGTACTTCAAATGTAATGGACATG
The DNA here is from genome assembly GCA_016630915.1 of Callionymus lyra. Lineage (NCBI taxonomy): Eukaryota > Metazoa > Chordata > Actinopteri > Syngnathiformes > Callionymidae > Callionymus > Callionymus lyra. Next base: position 28,301,554 of record JACEEU010000001.1, on the reverse strand, counting down.
TTATGAGATTTGAATAAATCTATCTTTATGACAAGAGTCACATTAAGGTCAGATGTTATGTTAAGTTGACCAAAGACAGAAAAACGATCATAAAAATAAGCCTCGAGTAACTATAGGCTAACAACAGTGTCAGCGAACACACGGTGGGTTTACACGACACTCTGTGCTCGATTATTATGGTATGTTTTCACTTTGACTGTTTATTTGACGTGAACCAGGTGCGTCAGTGGGTTCCGTGGCTAACAGTTAGCATCGAACTGGCTAACTCTAGTTAGCACGGAGCTAACGGCAGCGGAGGGTCGACGTGACAAACGCGAACTAATTCAAACAAATCTCGCCACAAACACGACGTTTCAGTGAAGTGTTGACCGGTCGGGGTGAAGTCCGCCTTCAAGCCACCGCCGCTCGGTTCGCTTCATGACTATTTTACCCAGACTACGCCCCCTTCCCTGACTAGCTTGCTAGCTAGCAACAGGAATGCTACAAACATGTTTGTTTACAGATCTGGACTCACTGGAGAAAAGAAGCGCCTCCGCCGCACTGATGCTCCTCGGCTGTGTGGCCCCTGAGTCCAGTGAGGGGCCGTTAGAGGGGCCGTGGAGAGAGTGAGTCGCTGAAGCAGCAGCTCAACCATCCACCAGGTCTGCAGACGCCATTTCCCGCCTCATCACAGACATGACGTCAGTGCTGCGACACACGCGAGCGGATCAACGTGTCAGTGCGAGTCGATATGACGTCATGTGAGTCAATATGACATCAGGTGAGTCAATATGACGTAATTATGATATCATGTGAGTCAATATGACGTCATGTGAGTCAATATGACATCATGTGAGTAAATATGACGTCATTTGAGTCAATATGACATCATGTGAGTCAATTTGACGTCATTATGATATCATGTGAGTCAATATGACGTCATGTGAGTCAATATGACATCATGTGACTCAATATCACGTCATTATGATATCATGTGAGTCAATATGACATCATGTGAGTCAATATGACGTCATGTGAGTCAATATGACGTCATGTGACACAATATGACATCATGTGAGTCAATTTGACGTCATGTGACACAATAGGACATAATGTGAGTCAATATGACATCATGTGAGTCAATATGACGTCATGTGACACAATATGACGCCATGTGAGTCAATATGACATCATGTGAGTCAATATGACATCATGTGACACGATATGACGTCATGTGAGTCAATATGACATCATGTGAGTCAATATGACATCATGTGACACAATATGACGTCATGTGAGTCAATATGACATCATATGACATCATGTGAGTCAATATGACATCATGTGACACAATATGACGTCATGTGAGTCAATATGACATCATGTGACACAATATGACGTCATGTGAGTCAATATGACATCATGTGAGTCAATATGCCATCATGTGACACAATATGACGTCATGTGAGTCAATATGACATCATGTGAGTCAATATGAAATCATGTGACACAATATGACGTCATGTGAGTCAATATGACATCATGTGAGTCAATATGACATCATGTGACACAATATGACATCATGTGAGTCAATATGACGTCATGTGAGTCAATATGACATCATGTGAGTCAATATGACATCATGTGACACAATATGACATCATGTGAGTCAATATGACGTCATGTGAGTCAATATGACATCATGTGAGTCAATATGACGTCATGTGAGTCAATATGACGTCATGTGGGTCAATATGACGTCATGTGACACAATATGACGTCATGTGAGTCAATATGATGTCATGTGAGTCAATATGACATCATGTGAGTCAATATGACATCATGTGACACAATATGACATCATGTGAGTCAATATGACATCATGTGAGTCAATATGACATCATGTGAGTCAATATGACGTCATGTGAGTCAATATGACATCATGTGAGTCAATATGACATCATGTGACACAATATGACGTCATGTGAGTCAATATGACGTCATGTGAGTCAATATGACGTCTGTATGTGACAATATGACTCATATGACGTCATGTGACACAATATGACATCATGTGACACAATATGACATCATGTGAGTCAATATGACGTCATGTGAGTCAATATGACGTCATGTGAGTCAATATGACGTCATGTGACACAATATGACGTCATGTGAGTCAATATGACGTCATGTGACACAATATGACGTCATGTGAGTCAATATGATGTCATGTGACACAATATGACATGTGAGTCAATATGACATCATGTGACACAATATGACGTCATGTGAGTCAATATGACGTCATGTGAGTCAATATGACGTCATGTGACACAATATGACGTCATGTGAGTCAATATGACGTCATGTGACACAATATGACGTCATGTGAGTCAATATGACGTCATGTGACACAATATGACATCATGTGACACAATATGACGTCATGTGAGTCAATATGACGTCATGTGAGTCAATATGACGTCATGTGAGTCAATATGATGTCATGTGACACAATATGACATGTGAGTCAATATGACATCATGTGACACAATATGACGTCATGTGAGTCAATATGACGTCATGTGAGTCAATATGACGTCATGTGACACAATATGACGTCATGTGAGTCAATATGACGTCATGTGACACAATATAAAGTCATGTGAGTCAATATGATGTCATGTGAGTCAATATGACGTCATGTGACACAATATGACGTCATGTGAGTCAATATGACGTCATGTGAGTCAATATGATGTCATGTGAGTCAATATGATGTCATGTGAGTCAATATGATGTCATGTGAGTCAATATGATGTCATGTGAGTCAATATGACGTCATGTGACACAATATGACGTCATGTGAGTCAATATGATGTCATGTGAGTCAATATGATGTCATGTGAGTCTATAAATCTGATCTTAACATAGAGGGACCAGAATTCATTAATTAAAAAAATGAGTAGTTTAATTATTGTTTTTTCAATAACTGTTTTACATCTTTAACATTTTTAAACATCTTTAACATCTTTAACATCTTTAACATCTTTAACATTTTTAAACATCTTTAACATCTTTAACATCTTTTAACATCTTTAACATCTTTTAACATCTTTAACATCTTTTAACATCTTTAACATCTTAAAAACATCTTTAACATCTTTTAACATCTTTAACATCTTTTAAAATCTTTAACATCTTTAACATCTTTAACATTTTTAAACATCTTTAACATCTTTTAAAATCTTTAACATCTTTTAAAATCTTTAACATCTTAAAAACATCTTCAAAAACATCTTCAACATCTGTTTCCTTCACTGCTCTTCTTCACAGCCTCATCGCTCCTGAACGAATCACATGATTGATCAACGAATCACATGATTGATCAACGAATCACATGATTGATCAACGAATCACATGATTGATCAACGAATCACATGATTGATCAACGAATCACACGATTGATCAACGAATCACATGATTGATCAACAAATCATTGATTCCATCATAACAAACGCAGCATCAATAATATCGTAATAAATCAAACATAATAAAAGTTTCTTTTGGATCAGGAACAAAAGAGGTCCACCTCCCCTGATAACCAGAAGCATCTGAAGCTTCAGGTTTTCATTTCATTCCGAGGTGCAGGATCTTCCTGTAGGGGCCGGGCCCCCCCCACAGGCCCCTGCAGAGGAGTGAGACATTAGCGAGGCTCAGATCCAACATGGATGTCGTCGTACCTGAGGAGGCCGTGCCAGTACAGGTGAGGCATCACGTCCACCTTCATGTGGTACATGGTTCGTCGCTCCTTGCCCTGGTCGACTGGGAACGTCTCCAGAGGTTGACCGTTGTAGTCGAACTCGGCCAGAATCACCGACTTGTAGCTCGTCACGAGAGGACACGACGTGTAGCCGTCGTACTGCAGACATTCAATCAATCACTGTTTCTGACGTGAGTGACACGAGAGTGACACGAGTGACACGAGAGTGAAACGAGAGTGACACGAGTGACACGAGAGGACACGACGTGTAGCCGTCGTACTGCAGACATTCAATCAATCACTGTTTCTGACGTGAGTGACACGAGTGACACGAGAGTGACACGACTGACACGAGAGTGACACGACTGACACGAGAGTGACACGACTGACACAAGAGTGACACAAGAGTGACACAAGTGACACGAGAGTGACACGAGAGTGACACAAGAGTGACACAAGTGACACAAGTGACACGAGAGTGACACAAGAGTGACACGAGAGTGACACAAGAGTGACACGAAGTGACACGAGAGTGACACGAGAGTGACACAAGAGTGACACGAGAGTGACACGTGGCACAAGAGTGACACGAGTGACACAAGAGTGACACAAGGAGTGACACAAGAGTGACACGAGAGTGACACAAGAGTGACACGAGTGACGGACACGAGAGTGACACGACACGAGAGTGACACGAGTGACACGACTGACACGACTGACACGACTGACACACGAAGTGACACGGCACTGACACGAGTGACACACGACGAGAGTGACACATAAGAGCTGACACGAGTGAAGTGACCACGAGAGTGACACGAGTGAGTGACACGAGTGACACGAGAGTGACACGAAGTGACACGAGAGTGACACGAGAGTGACAAGACTGACACGAGAGTGACACGAGTGACACGACTGAAACACAACGAGAGTGACCACGACTGACACGACGAGTGACACGACTGACACGAAGAGTGACCACGAGCTGACACGAGTGACACGAAGTGACACGAGAGTGACACGAGAGTGACACAAGAGTGACACGAGAGTGACACGAGCTGACACGAGAGTGACACGGAAGTGACACGAGAGTGACACAGAGTGACACGAGAGTGACACGACTGACAAGAAAGTGACACGAGACTGACACGAGAGTGACACAAGACAGGGGAAAAAAGTGGGACACGAGAGTGACACGACTGACACGAGAGTGACACGAGTGACACGAGAGTGACAAGAGGTGACACGAGAGTGACACGAGAGTGACACGAGTGACACGAGAGTGACACAAAGTGACACGAGGAGTGACACGTGACTGACACGAGAAGTGACACGAGAGTGACACGAGTGACACGAAGAGTGACACAGAGTGACACAGAGTGACACGAGAGTGACACGAGAGTGACACGAGTGACACGAGTGACACGAGAGTGACACGAGAGTGACACGAGAGTGACACGAGTGACACGAGAGTGACACGAGTGACACGAGAGTTTTTTTTTTTTTTTTTTTTTTTTTTTTTTTTTTTTTTTTTTTTTTAGTGACACGAGAGTGACACGACTGACACGAGAGTGACACGACTGACACGAGAGTGACACGAGAGTGACACGAGTGACACGAGAGTGACACGAGAGTGACACGAGAGTGACACGAGAGTGACACGAGAGTGACACGAGAGTGACACGACTGACACGAGAGTGACACGACTGACACGAGAGTGACACGAATGACACGAGTGACACGAGAGTGACACGAGAGTGACACGGGAGTGAGTCACGAGAGTGACACAGAGTGGGACACGAGAGTGACACGAGTGACACGAGAGTGACACGAGTGACACGAGTGACACGAGAGTGACACGAGAGTGACACGACTGACACGAGAGTGACACGAGAGTGACACGAGTGACACGACTGACACGAGTGACACGACTGACACGAGAGTGACACGACTGACACGAGAGTGACACGAGTGACACGAGAGTGACACGACTGACACGAGAGTGACACGAGTGACACGAGAGTGACACGAGAGTGACACGAGAGTGACACGAGTGACACGAGAGTGACACGAGTGACACGAGAGTGACACGAGTGACACGAGAGTGACACGACTGACACGAGAGTGACACGAGAGTGACACGAGTGACACGAGAGTGACACTGAGACCTGACACGAGAGTGACACGAAGTGACACGAGAGTGACACGACTGACACGAGAGTGACACGAGTGACACGAGTGACACGAGTGACACGAGTGACACGAGAGTGCACAAGAGTGACCACGAGAGTGACACGAACGAATGACACGAGAGTGACACGAGAGTGACACGAGAGTGACACGAGTGACACGAGTGACACGAGAGTGACACGAGAGTGACACGAGAGTGACACGAGAGTGACACGAGACTGACACGAGAGTGACACGAGAGTGACACTGACCGAGTGACACTAGAGTGACACGAGAGTGACACACGGAAGTGACACGAAGTGACACGAGTGACGAGAGTGACACGAGTGACACGAGAGTGACACGACTGACACGAGAGTGACACGAGTGACACGAGAGTGACACGAGAGTGACACGAGAGTGACACGAGAGTGACACGAGAGTGACACGACTGACAGTGACCACCGACCTGACACGAGAGTGACACGAGAGTGACACGAGTGACACGACTGACACGAGAGTGACACGAGAGTGACACGAGAGTGACACGAGAGTGACACGAGAGTGACACGAGAGTGACACGAGAGTGACACGAGTAGAGTGACACGAGAGTGACACGAGAGTGACACGAGAGTGACACGAGCTGGACAAGTGACACGAGTGACAACGAGAGTGACACGAGTGACACGAGAGTGACACGAGAGTGACACGAGAGTGACACGAGTGACACGAGAGTGACACGACTGACACGAGAGTGACACGACTGACACGAGAGTGACACGAGTGACACGAGAGTGACACGAGAGTGACACGAGAGTGACACGAGAGTGACACGAGTGACACGAGAGTGACACGAGTGACACGAGAGTGACACGACTGACACGACTGACACGAGTGACACGAGAGTGACACGACTGACACGAGAGTGACACGAGAGTGACACGAGAGTGACACGAGAGTGACACGAGAGTGACACGAGAGTGACACGAGACTAACACGAGAGTGACACGAGAGTGACACGAGAGGATAACACGAGAGTGAGTGACAGTGACACAAGAGTGACACAAGAGTGACACGAGAGTGACACGAGAGTGACACGACTGACACGAGTGACACGAGAGTGACACAAGAGTGACACAAGAGTGACACAAGAGTGACACGAGAGTGACACGAGTGTGACACGAGAGCGACACGAGAGTGACACGAGAGTGACACAAGAGTGACACGAGAGTGACACGAGAGCGACACGAGAGTGACACGAGTTTAATTCATCAACATGTTCATCAACGACCTCCTTCTGTAGACTATAGTGAGAAGATTGAATGTTTAAATTGAGCAAACAATGATCCTGAAGACCTGCAGAGCAACATTCCCAGGAGGTGTGACTGACCTTGGTGTTGGGCGTCTCGTTCTTCAGAACTTGTCTGATGGTTCTGTGCAGGACGGACGACTGAGCGGCTGGAAGCAGATCAACTCTGAGTTATTATCACTGAAGGTTCTTCATCATTTCATCTCAAGCAGCTTCACTTCAGGAGACGTGACTCCATGAATGTTGAAGCATCGATGACTCATTCAATAACAAGTCATTTGAGTTTATGTTCAAACAAGTCTGTCGGGAACATTCCAGTCACGAAGAGACACACCTGTTCATGTTAAATGTTGCTATGAAACAGTGTCTCACACACATGTTGGACTCTCTCACACACATGTTGGACTCACTCAAACACATGTTGGACTCTCTCACACACATGTTGGACTCACTCAAACACATGTTGGACTCTCTCACACACATGTTGGACTCACTCAAACACATGTTGGACTCTCTCACACACAAGTTGGACTCACTCACACACATGTTGGACTCGCTCACACACATGTTTGACTCACTCACACACATGTTGGACTCACTCACACACATGTTGGACTCTCTCACACACATGTTGGACTCACTCAAACACATGTTGGACTCTCTCACACACAAGTTGGACTCACTCACACACATGTTGGACTCGCTCACACACATGTTGGACTCACTCACACACATGTTGGACTCACTCACACACATGTTGGACTCTCTCACACACATGTTGGACTCACTCACACACATGTTGGACTCGCTCACACACATGTTGGACTCACTCACACACATGTTGGACTCTCTCACACACAAGTTGGACTCACTCACACACATGTTGGACTCACACACATGTTGGACTCTCTCACACACATGTTGGACTCACACACATGTTGGACTCACTCACACACATGTTGGACTCACTCACACACATGTTGGACTCTCTCACACACATGTTGGACTCTCTCACACACATGTTGGACTCACTCACACACATGTTGGACTCCCTCACAGACATGTTGGACTCACTCACACACATGTTGGACTCACTCACACACATGTTGGACTCACTCACACACATGTTGGACTCTCTCACACACATGTTAGAGTCACTCACACACATGTT
>JACEEU010000001.1:28243160-28288160 GCA_016630915.1 Callionymus lyra | reverse complement strand
CTATTATAAACAGATAATAACACTATAATAAACAGAGATTGTTCTGCCCCTGGCATTGAAAGTGTATGTTGTTCTTAACATGTGTGGGATATGTGTCTGTACCTTTAAGAGGGAATGCTCTAAGGGAGGGGCTGCTAGTTAGGTGACTGGAAGTCACCTGGACGTTACTCACGTAGAGAGAACATGCAGGAACAACACTTTGATCAGCTCTTCCATTAAGATTTAGTTCTTCATCTTCTTGTTTGTTAAAGCATCCGTCTGTAAGTATTATCTTTATTTTCCATGTGTTGGATTATAGATTTACCATTGTATGCTTACTGTTTAGCTTTATTAATACCTGCCTTATGCTTGTACTGTCTTTACAGTTTCACGAAATTACCATTAAACTACATGATTAATATTCAACACGCTGTGGAGTTTTTTGGGAAACGTTTAGCTGATTGGAGAGTTAGCTTGCTAGGCTAGCAAGCCCAATACAGAGATAATAACACTATTATAAACAGATAATAACACTGTAATAAACAGATAATAACACTATAATAAACAGATAATAACACTATAATAAACACATAATAACACTATAATAAACACATAATAACACTATAATAAACAGAGATAATAACACTATTATAAACAGATAATAACACTATAATAAACAGATAATAACACTATAATAAACAGATAATAACACTATAATAAACAGATAATAACACTATTATAAACAGATAATAACACTATTATAAACAGATAATAACACTATAATAAACAGATAATAACACTATAATAAACAGATAATAACACTATAATAAACAGATAATAACACTATAATAAACAGATAATAACACTATTATAAACAGATAATAACACTATAATAAACAGATAATAACACTATTATAAACAGATAATAACACTATAATAAACAGATAATAACACTATAATAAACAGATAATAACACTATTATAAACAGATAACACTATAATAAACAGATAATAACACTATAATAAACAGATAATAACACTATTATAAACAGATAATAACACTATAATAAACAGATAATAACACTATTATAAACAGATAATAACACTATAATAAACAGATAATAACACTATAATAAACAGATAATAACACTATTATAAACAGATAATAACACTATAATAAACAGATAATAACACTATTATAAACAGATAATAACACTATAATAAACAGATAATAACACTATAATAAACACATAATAACACTATATAACACATAATAACAATAATAACAGGTAATTACCTATAATAAACAGAGATAATAACGCTATAATAAACAGATAATAACACTATAATAAACAGATAATAACACTATAATAAACAGATAATAAATTTTACGATAATAACACTATAATAAACAGATAATAACACTATAATAAACAGATAATAACACTATAATAAACAGATAATAACACTATAATAAACACATAATAACACTATAATAAACACATAATAACACTATAATAAACAGAGATAATAACACTATAATAAACAGATAATAACACTGTAATAAACGGAAAATAAAACTGTAATAACACTATAATGAACAGATAATAACGCTATAATAAACAGATAATAACACTTTAATAAACAGATAATAACACTATAATAAACAGATAATAACACTGTAATAAACGGATAATAAAACTGTAATAACACTATAATAAACAGAGATAATAACACTATAATAAACAGATAATAACACTATAATAAACAGATAATAACACTATAGTAAACAGATAATAACACTATAATAAACAGATAACACTATAGTAAACAGATAATAACACTATAATAAACAGATAACACTATAATAAACAGATAATAACACTATAGTAAACAGATAATAACACTATAATGAACAGATAACACTATAATAAACAGATAATAACACTGTAATAAACGGATAATAAAACTGTAATAACACTATAATAAACAGAGATAATAACACTATAATAAACGGATAATAACACTGTAATAAACAGAGATAATAACACTATAATAAACAGATAATAACACTATAATAAACAGATAATAACACTATAGTAAACAGATAATAACACTATAATAAACGGATAACACTATAGTAAACAGATAATAACACTATAATAAACAGATAATAACACTGTAATAAACAGATAACACTATAATAAACAGATAACACTATAATAAACAGATAATAACACTATAATAAACAGATAATAACACTATAATAAACGGATAATAACACTATAATAAACAGAGATAATAACACTATAATAAACAGATAATAACACTATAGTAAACAGATAATAACACTATAATAAACAGAGATAATAACACTATAATAAACAGATAACACTATAATAAACAGATAATAACACTATAATAAACAGATAATAACACTATAATAAACAGATAATAACACTATAATAAACGGATAATAACACTATAATAAACAGAGATAATAACACTATAATAAACATATAATAACACTATAGTAAACAGATAATAACACTATAATAAACAGATAACACTATAATAAACAGATAATAACACTATAATAAACAGATAATAACACTATAATAAACGGATAATAACACTGTAATAAACGGATAATAAAACTGTAATAACACTGTAATAAACTACACACACCTCTGTTCCGTCCTCAGTGTGAACTATGTTCTTCTCAGGGTTGATTTGTTTGACTTTCGATTGAACCAACTTCACTCCTGACGGCACGACACTCGCTGTGGGTCGTCCTGAGGATTTGACGGTCTTGGCTCCGGCACCGACCAGAGTCCAAATGGGCTGATAATAGTGCATCTGACGACAAGTACAAACATCCTTGTTACAGTTTGTTTGGATGCAGCTGAGAATGTAACTGTAACCATATGTTTACAGTCTGTTCACCACATGACCTTGAATGAATCGTCTCGTTATTTAACTTTCATTTGCTCTTGTGATTACGTCTGTTATTCCTCATGTAAACGTCGCACCTGAGCATCTAAGGTTCAATAAAACAAATACTAGGACAGGAACATATTTAGCTTCTGGAGAAAACATCTAAAGTAAAGAAGTTCAAAGCATCAAAATCAAGGAATAAAATCAGCTAAATTTCTACAATTGTTTTTTAATGACTTTTCTTTGTTAATCTGAAATGAAAACAACTTCCCAACATATGGTTTTATATTCATTAAATACAGATGTGACCTCAGTCCTGAAGCAAAACATTATATTTCAAGAGCCACGCGACATTTGCCCTCACAGGTGTGCTCTGACCTCACTGGGCTCCACCACAGCCACGTTCTGGGCTCCCAGGAGCCTCTTCATGCGAGCGCTCATGCTGATGCCTCCACTGCCTCCTCCCAGCACCAGCATCTTGTAGTGCAGTTTGTCCGAGACGCTGGTGTGAAGACGACTGACCGCGACCCTTGAGCAGAGCTTCACACGACACAACGACGCCATTCTTCGTCTGCAAGAATCAAATGAACTTCATCAACATGATGGACAGGAGGAGGGGTCAAGGAAACAGGAAACATTTTGTGACCTTTGAGATACTTTCATTTGGCAATAAAAAGAGAGAAAATCTTCTTTAAGAAGAGACAGTGAGTGAAGCAGGATCGTTGAACTCTTTGAACAGGTGTTTTAAAGTTACATGAAGTCATGTTTTAAAGTTACATGAAGTCATGTTTCTAAGTTACATGAAGTCATGTTTTAAAGTTACATGAAGTCATGTTTCTAAGTTACATGAAGTCATGTTTCTAAGTTACATGAAGTCATGTTTTAAAGTTACATAAAGTCATGTTTCTAAGTTACATGAAGTCATGTTTCTAAGTTACATGAAGTCATGTTTCTAAGTTACATGAAGTCATGTTTTAAAGTTACATGAAGTCATGTTTCTAAGTTACATGAAGTCATGTTTCTAAGTTACATGAAGTCATGTTTTAAAGTTACATGAAGTCATGTTTTAAAGTTACATGAAGTCATGTTTTAAAGTTACATGAAGTCATGTTTTAAAGTTACATGAAGTCATGTTTTAAAGTTACATGAAGTCATGTTTTAAAGTTACATGAAGTCATGTTTTAAAGTTACATGAAGTCATGTTTCAAAGTTACATGAAGTCATGGACAGTTTTACAACAGGTCATGAAAACAGGCTCAGAGTCCAGACGGTTCTAATGTTCTGACAAACAGCCGCTGCAGGGTTTTATCTTCGAGCTCAGAATCAAGTTCGTTTTCGTTTCTTCCTCACAATTGATCTCATGACGCAGTTTTTTCGAATGAATCTCATCGATAATAACATCGACTCACCTGCTTATGACGAGCGCGAGACTGACCTGAGATGGAGTTTGAGGGTTAAACTGACGTTAATTCGCAGAGAAATCCTCCTCCTCTTCTTCTTCTTCTTCTTCTTCTTCTTCTTCTTCTTCCTCTTCTCCGTATGGTCACGGTCACTGGGCACAAGCCCCGCCTCCCCTGCGGGCACAACCAATCAGCATCAATCAGGGCAGCTGTCAGTCACGTATCTCAGCGTCAAACAAACATTTGCTTTTCATTCATTTTTTTTTTAAATCTTTTTTTAAAGACGTGTGTGAAGACTACAGGAGTGTAGTTGTGTTTAACTGTTTGATGTGTGTGATACAGGAGTGTAGTGTGTTTAACTGTTGATATGTGTGATACAGGAGTGTAGTCTGTTTAACTGTTGATGTGTGTGATACAGGAGTGTAGTTGTGTAACTGTTGATGTGTGTGATACAGGAGTGTAGTTGTGTAACTGTTGATGTGTGTGATACAGGAGTGTAGTTGTGTAACTGTTGATGTGTGTGATACAGGAGTGTAGTTGTGTAACTGTTGATATGTGTGATACAGGAGTGTAGTTGTGTAACTGTTGATGTGTGTGATACAGGAGTGTAGTTGTGTAACTGTTGATGTGTGTGATACAGGAGTGTAGTTGTGTAACTGTTGATGTGTGTGATACGGGTGTGTAGTTGTGTAACTGTTGATATGTGTGATACAGGAGTGTAGTTGTGTAACTGTTGATATGTGTGATACAGGAGTGTAGTTGTGTAACTGTTGATATGTGTGATACAGGAGTGTAGTTGTGTAACTGTTGATGTGTGTGATACAGGAGTGTAGTTGTGTAACTGTTGATGTGTGTGATACAGGAGTGTAGTTGTGTAACTGTTGATATGTGTGATACAGGAGTGTAGTTGTGTAACTGTTGATGTGTGTGATACAGGAGTGTAGTTGTGTAACTGTTGATTTGTGTGTGTGATACAGGAGTGTAGTTGTGTAACTGTTGATATGTGTGATACAGATAGGATGTAGTTGTGTAACTGTTGATAGTGTGTGATACAGGAGTGTAGTTGTGTAACTGTTGTATTGTGTGATACAGGAGTGTAGTTGTGTAACTGTTGATATGTGTGATACAGGAGTGTAGTTGTGTAACTGTTGATATGTGTGATACAGGAGTTGTGTAAGTTTGTGTAACTGTTGATGTGTGTGATACAGGAGTGTAGTTGTGTAACTGTTGATGTGTGTGATACAGGAGTGTAGTTGTGTAACTGTTGATGTGTGTGATACAGGAGTGTAGTTGTGTAACTGTTGATGTGTGTGATACAGGAGTGTAGTTGTGTAACTGTTGATATGTGTGATACAGGAGTGTAGTTGTGTAACTGTTGATATGTGTGATACAGGAGATGTATGTGTGTGATACTGTTGATATGTGTGATACAGGAGTGTAGTTGTGTAACTGTTGATGTGTGTGATACAGGAGTGTAGTTGTGTAACTGTTGATATGTGTGATACAGGAAGTTGTGTAACTGTTGATATGTGTAATAAAGAAGTCGGTAGTTGTGTAACTGTTGATATGTGTGATACAGGAGTGTAGTTGTGTAACTGTTGATGTGTGTGATACAGGAGTGTAGTTGTGTAACTGTTGATATTGTGTGATACAGGAGTGTAGTTGTGTAACTGTTGATATGTGTGATACAGGAGTGTAGTTGTGTAACTGTTGATATGTGTGTACAATGTGTAAACTGTTGATGTGTGATACAGGAGTGTAGTTGTGTAACTGTTGATATGTGTGATACAGGAGTGTAGTTGTGTGTGATAACTGTTGTGTAACTGTTGATATGTGTGATACAGGAGTGTAGTTGTGTAACTGTTGATATGTGTAGATACAGCATTTTTATTTGTTGTAACTGTTGATATGTGTGATACAGGAGTGTAGTTGTGTAACTGTTGATATGTGTGTGATACAGGAGTGTAGTTGTGTAACTGTTGATATGTGTGATACAGGAGTGTAGTTGTGTAACTGTTGATGTGTGTGATACAGGAGTGTAGTTGTGTAACTGTTGATATGTGTGATACAGGAGTGTAGTTGTGTAACTGTTGATATGTGTGATACATGTGTGATACAGGAGTGTAGTTGTGTAACTGTTGATGTGTGTGATACAGGAGTGTAGTTGTGTAACTGTTGATATGTGTGATACAGGAGTGTAGTTGTGTAACTGTTGATGTGTGTGATACAGGAGTGTAGTTGTGTAACTGTTGATATGTGTGATACAGGAGTGTAGTTGTGTAACTGTTGATGTGTGTGATACAGGAGTGTAGTTGTGTAACTGTTGATATGTGTGATACAGGAGTGTAGTTGTGTAACTGTTGATATGTGTGATACAGGAGTGTAGTTGTGTAGCTGTTGATATGTGTGATACAGGAGTGTAGTTGTGTAACTGTTGATATGTGTGATACAGAGTGTAGTTGTGTAACTGTTGATGTGTGTGATACAGGAGTGTAGTTGTGTAACTGTTGATATGTGTGATACAGGAGTGTAGTTGTGTAACTGTTGATATGTGTGTGTGTAACTGTTGATGTGTGTGATAAAGGAGTGTGTAGTTGTGTAACTGTTGATATGTGTGATACAGGAGTGTAGATATGTGTAACTGTTGATATGTGTGATACAGGAGTGTGTAGTTGTGTAACTGTTGATGTGTGTGATACAGGAGTGTAGTTGTGTAACTGTTGATATGTGTGATACAGGAGTGTAGTTGTGTAACTGTTGATATGTGTGATACAGGAGTGTAGTTGTGTAACTGTTGATATGTGTGATACAGGAGTGTAGTTGTGTAACTGTTGATATGTGTGATACAGGAGTGTAGTTGTGTAACTGTTGATATGTGTGATACAGGAGTGTAGTTGTGTAACTGTTGATATGTGTGATACAGGAGTGTAGTTGTGTACGTTGTGTAACTGTTGATATGTGTGATACAGGAGTGTAGTTGTGTAACTGTTGATATGTGTGATACAGGAGTGTAGTTGTGTAACTGTTGATATGTGTGATACAGGAGTGTAGTTGTGTAACTGTTGATGTGTGTGATACAGGAGTGTAGTTGTGTAACTGTTGATATGTGTGATACAGGAGTGTAGTTGTGTAACTGTTGATATGTGTGATACAGGAGTGTAGTTGTGTAGCTGTTGATATGTGTGATACAGGAGTGTAGTTGTGTAGCTGTTGATATGTGTGATACAGGAGTGTAGTTGTGTAGCTGTTGATATGTGTGATACAGGAGTGTAGTTGTGTAACTGTTGATATGTGTGATACAGGAGTGTAGTTGTGTAACTGTTGATATGTGTGATACAGGAGTGTAGTTGTGTAACTGTTGATATGTGTGATACAGGAGTGTAGTTGTGTAACTGTTGATATGTGTGATACAGGAGTGTAGTTGTGTAACTGTTGATATGTGTGATACAGGAGTGTAGTTGTGTAGCTGTTGATATGTGTGATACAGGAGTGTAGTTGTGTAGCTGTTGATATGTGTGATACAGGAGTGGAGTTGTGTAGCTGTTGATATGTGTGATACAGGAGTGTAGTTGTGTAACTGTTGATATGTGTGATACAGGAGTGTAGTTGTGTAGCTGTTGATATGTGTGATACAGGAGTGTAGTTGTGTAACTGTTGATATGTGTGATACAGGAGTGTAGTTGTGTAACTGTTGATATGTGTGATACAGGAGTGTAGTTGTGTAACTGTTGATATGTGTGATACAGGAGTGTAGTTGTGTAACTGTTGATATGTGTGATACAGGAGTGTAGTTGTGTAGCTGTTGATATGTGTGATACAGGAGTGTAGTTGTGTAGCTGTTGATATGTGTGATACAGGAGTGTAGTTGTGTAACTGTTGATATGTGTGATACAGGAGTGTAGTTGTGTAGCTGTTGATATGTGTGATACAGGAGTGGAGTTGTGTAACTGTTGATGTGTGTGATACAGGAGTGTAGTTGTGTAGCTGTTGATATGTGTGATACAGGAGTGTAGTTGTGTAACTGTTGATATGTGTGATACAGGAGTGTAGTTGTGTAACTGTTGATGTGTGTGATACAGGAGTGTAGTTGTGTAGCTGTTGATATGTGTGATACAGGAGTGTAGTTGTGTAGCTTGTAGCTGTTGATATGGTGTGTGATACAGGAGTGTAGTTGTGTAGCTGTTGATATGTGTGATACAGGAGTGTAGTTGTGTAACTGTTGATATGTGTGATACAGGAGTGTAGTTGTGTAGCTGTTGATATGTGTAATACAGGAGTGTAGTTGTGTAACTGTTGATATGTGTACAGATACAGAGTGTAGTTGTGTAACTGTTGATATGTGTGATACAGGAGTGTAGTTGTGTAACTGTTGATATGTGTGATACAGGAGTGTAGTTGTGTAGCTGTTGATATGTGTAATACAGGAGTGTAGTTGTGTAGCTGTTGATATGTGTGATACAGGAGTGGAGTTGTGTAGCTGTTGATATGTGTGATACAGGAGTGTAGTTGTGTAGCTGTTGATATGTGTGATACAGGAGTGGAGTTGTGTAGCTGTTGATATATGTGATACAGGAGTGTAGTTGTGTAAATGTTGATATGTGTGATACAGGAGTGTAGTTGTGTAACTGTTGATATGTGTGATACAGGAGTGTAGTTGTGTAACTGTTGATATGTGTGATACAGGAGTGGAGTTGTGTAACTGTTGATGTGTGTGATACAGGAGTGTAGTTGTGTAGCTGTTGATATGTGTGATACAGGAGTGTAGTTGTGTAGCTGTTGATATGTGTGATACAGGAGTGTAGTTGTGTAGCTGTTGATATGTGTGATACAGGAGTGTAGTTGTGTAACTGTTGATATGTGTGATACAGGAGTGTAGTTGTGTAGCTGTTGATATGTGTAATACAGGAGTGTAGTTGTGTAACTGTTGATATGTGTGATACAGGAGTGTAGTTGTGTAACTGTTGATATGTGTGATACAGGAGTGTAGTTGTGTAACTGTTGATATGTGTGATAAAGGAGTGTAGTTGTGTAGCTGTTGATATGTGTAATACAGGAGTGTAGTTGTGTAGCTGTTGATATGTGTGATACAGGAGTGGAGTTGTGTAGCTGTTGATATGTGTGATACAGGAGTGTAGTTGTGTAGCTGTTGATATGTGTGATACAGGAGGAGTTGTGAGTAGCTGTTGATATGTGTGATACAGGAGTGAGAGTTGTGTAAATGTTGATATGTGTGATACAGGAGTGTAGTTGTGTAACTGTTGATATGTGTGATACAGGAGTGTAGTTGTGTAACTGTTGATATGTGTGATACAGGAGTGTAGTTGTGTAGCTGTTGATATGTGTGATACAGGAGTGTAGTTGTGTAAATGTTGATATGTGTGATACAGGAGTGTAGTTGTGTAGCTGTTGATATGTGTGATACAGGAGTGTAGTTGTGTAGCTGTTGATATGTGTGATACAGGAGTGTAGTTGTGTAGCTGTTGATATGTGTGATACAGGAGTGTAGTTGTGTTAATGTTGATATGTGTGATACAGGAGTGTAGTTGTGTAGCTGTTGATGTGTGTGATACAGGAGTGTAGTTGTATAAATGTTGATATGTGTGATACAGGAGTGTAGTTGTGTAGCTGCTGATATGTGTGATACAGGAGTGTAGTTGTGTAGCTGTTGATATGTGTGATACAGGAGTGTAGTTGTGTAGCTGTTGATATGTGTGATACAGGAGTGTAGTTGTGTAAATGTTGATTTCTTTCATCTGCTTCATTGATAAGTAGAGTTGAGTGTCATCAGCATAACAGTAAAGTTTATAAAGTGTCTTCTGATCAAGTCTAGTGGAAACATATAAATCGTGAATAGGACCAAGAACAGAACCTTGTGGGACACCATAGCTCAGTGTGTGTCGACGAGAGGTTGTTGACATGAACATCTTTCTATCCGACAGGATTTAAACAAGTTTAGTTTCACGTTTGTCTATATGGTTTAACCTCTGTAGAAGAATGTGGCGTCAACAGTGTCAGATACATAGATAGATACTTTATTCATGTGTCAGGACGTAGATCTAGAAGAACAAGAACAGAAACACTTCTGAGAACCTCTGGATCAAGAGATAGAACTATAGTTAGTGAGAACCTCTGGATCAAGAGATAGAACTATAGTTAGTGAGAACCTCTGGATCAAGAGATAGAACTATAGTTAGTGAGAACCTCTGGATCAAGAGATACAACTATAGTTAGTGAGAACCTCTGGATCAAGAGATACAACTATAGTTAGTGAGAACCTCTGGATCAAGAGATAGAACTATAGTTAGTGAGAACCTCTGGATCAAGAGATAGAACTATAGTTAGTGAGAACCTCTGAATCAAGAGATAGAACTATAGTTAGTGAGAACCTCTGGATCAAGAGATACAACTATAGTTAGTGAGAACCTCTGGATCAAGAGATACAACTATAGTTAGTGAGAACCTCTGGATCAAGAGATACGACTTTAGTTAGTGAGAACCTCTGGATCAAGAGATACAACTATAGTTAGTGAGAACCTCTGGATCAAGAGATACAACTATAGTTAGTGAGAACCTCTGGATCAAGAGATACAACTATAGTTAGTGAGAACCTCTGGATCAAGAGATACAACTATAGTTAGTGAGAACCTCTGGATCAAGAGATACAACTATAGTTAGTGAGAACCTCTGGATCAAGAGATAGAACTATAGTTAGTGAGAACCTCTGAATCAAGAGATAGAACTATAGTTAGTGAGAACCTCTGGATCAAGAGATACGACTATAGTTAGTGAGAACCTCTGGATCAAGAGATACAACTATAGTTAGTGAGAACCTCTGGATCAAGAGATACGACTTTAGTTAGTGAGAACCTCTGGATCAAGAGATACAACTATAGTTAGTGAGAACCTCTGGATCAAGAGATACAACTATAGTTAGTGAGAACCTCTGGATCAAGAGATACAACTATAGTTAGTGAGAACCTCTGGATCAAGAGATACAACTATAGTTAGTGAGAACCTCTGGATCAAGAGATACAACTATAGTTAGTGAGAACCTCTGGATCAAGAGACTTCAAAAATCGGAGATCAGGATCTTCTCGTCAGGATCTTCACGTCTGTCCCCCTCCTCAGGGCCATCACATGACTTGAAGTAATAAGATAAAAGCTGAAATGATAACAAAGTCTCACTGTCGTGGTTTATATTCATTGTTTGTTTAGCCTTCACTTGTCAGGCAGCAGCTCCTGACATTTACACTCGTCAACAAAATTAGAGTCACTTCAGTGGAGCAACAAACAAGTTTCATCCTCCTTTAGATCAATAGATCATTGATTATATATGATGCAATATATAATATATCATTGATTATATATGATAGAACATATCTACGCTCTATAACTCTATGACATATAATGCTCTAGTAGAAGAACTCACATTTCTCCTTCAAACTCTTCACTAGTTTCTTTCAGGATCATTTTAAAATTCTGGTTCTTACTTTCAGATCTATTCATGGTCAGACCTTCATGATCTGATCCAGACTTACACCCCAGCTCGGGCTCTGAGATCTGTGGATCAGAATCTACTGATGGTTCCTGAACTTCTGGACCAGAGGAGAGAAATCCTTCCAGACTGTTGCTCCTAAGCTTTGGAACCATCTCTGTGTTTGATGATCTACTGACTCCTTCAAGAAACATCTGTGTTTGATGATCTACTGACTCCTTCAAGAAACATCTGTGTTTGATGATCTACTGACTCCTTCAAGAAACATCTGTGTTTGATGATCTACTGACTCCTTCAAGAAACATCTGTGTTTGATGATCTACTGACTCCTTCAAGAAACATCTGTGTTTGATGATCTACTGACTCCTTCAAGAAACATCTGTGTTTGATGATCTACTGACTTCTTCAAGAAACATCTGAAGACACTTTGATTTTAGCTTTTTTGATTTTCTGGCTCCTGTTACTCAGTTATCTTGATCTTTCAATTATAAACTTTATCTGAATATTGTTTGATTGTTTAAGTTCTTACCCTGACTCCTGTCAAGAAACATCTTTTTGATGATTTACTTACTCCTTCATAGAAACATCTGATGTTTGATGATCTAATGACCTTCAATAAACATGTGTGTTTGATGATCTACTGACTTCAAGAAACATGTGTGTTTGATGATCTACTGACTTCCTTCACAGAAACATGGCTGTGTTTGATGATCTAGCTTGAGACTCGTTCTAGAAACATCTGTGTTTGATGATCTACTGACTTCTTCAAGAATCATCTATATAAAGTATAATAATATAATAATAATGAGTTAATGGTTGATGATATAAAGTATAATAATATAATAATAATGAGTTAATGGTTGATGATATAAAATATAATAATATAATAATAATGTATAAGTATATTAATGGTTGATGATATAAAGTATAATAATATAATAATAATGAGTTAATGGTTGATGATATAAAGTATAATAATATAATAATAATGAGTTAATGGTTGATGATATAAAGTATAATAATATAATAATAATGAGTTAATGGTTGATGATATAAAGTATAATAATATAATAATAATGAGTTAATGGTTGATGATATAAAGTATAATAATATAATAATAATGAGTTAATGGTTGATGATATAAAGTATAATAATATAATAATAATAATGAGTTAATGGTTGATCAAATAAAGTATAATAATATAATAATAATGAGTTATTTGTTGTTTAAAAAAAAAAAAAAAAAAATTTAAAATTTTTTTTTTTTGTTTTTTTTTTTTTTTAAATTTTTTTTTTTTTTTTTTTTTTTTTTTTTTTTATATATATATATATATTAAATATATATTTTTTTTTTTTTTTTTTTTTTTTTTTTTTTTTTTTTTTTTTTTTTTTTTTTTTTTTTTTTTTTTTTTTTTTTTTTTTTTTTTTTTTTTTTTTTTTTTTTTTTTTTTGAACATCTGACCTGGACTGTTCCTCACAGTTGAGGAGATGTTTGCAGGTGGACTGAAGCTCACCTGCACACAGGATCAAATTGAAAATCTATTTATTTTTAGGTAGAAGATTAGCATTAAAAGAGTCAAATATAACAATGACTTGTGTGTGGATCACCAAAGGAACTCAAACATATACGATCATGTTGACGGATCCATACAATCACTCCACTGTCCCAGGAGGGACCTCATCCTTACCTTGTATTCACGACCAATAGAACTTCTTCATGTCTAGTGACTGTCAAACACAAACACAACAGATTCTTTTCATGACATTTTCAAATAAAAATATTTTCACATATTAGAGAATATCAAATGAAACGGTCAATAATAAAAATGTTTATTTTTATCATTTCATGGTATAATTTCACATCATTTGTTACATTAACATTGAATCTCTTTATTTTGTCCTTCAAATCAATCACTCAAACCAAGAACCCGTGTTTAGCTTCCATTAGTCATTAGAACAATACGTAGAAAAACAATGATTTACACCTTTTTACTCTCAATTCATTGTTAAACTGATGGATCAACTTCTCACTCTTTTTGACAAAGAACACAAGGAAAGAGATAAAAAAGGTTCTGACACGTCACTCCTCCAGGAGGATGGCAGCGCCCCCTGCTGGCTTCGAAACAAACAAGCTTTGTTTTTCCATCTTGGCTCTTCGTGCATCGGGTTGGTAGTACGCTTCCCTCACCGCCTGCAGGAACGACTCCACCCCGTCACTGGGAACCATGGAAACAGCACATCCGCCCCAGCCTGCCCCGGTCAGACGAGAGCCCACCGCGCCGGACTTCCTGTTAGCAAGACTTCCTGTTAGCCAGACTTCCTGTTAGCCAGACTTCCTGTTAGCAAGACTTCCTGTTAGCAAGACTTCCTGTTAGCCAGACTTCCCGTTAGCCAGACTTCCTGTTAGCAAGACTTCCTGTTAGCCAGACTTCCTGTTAGCCAGACTTCCTGTTAGCCAGACTTCCTGTTAGCCAGACTTCCTGTTAGCCAGACTTCCTGTTAGCAAGACTTCCTGTTAGCCAGACTTCCCGTTAGCCAGACTTCCTGTTAGCAAGACTTCCTGTTAGCCAGACTTCCTGTTAGCAAGACTTCCTGTTAGCAAGACTTCCTGTTAGCAAGAATTCCTGTTAGCAAGACTTCCTGTTAGCCAGACTTCCCGTGAGCCAGACTTCCTGTTAGCAAGACTTCCCCCTAGCAAGATTTCCTGTTAGCCAGACTTCCTGTTAGCCAGACTTCCTGTTAGCCAGACTTCCTGTTAGCAAGACTTCCTGTTAGCCAGACTTCCTGTTAGCAAGACTTCCTCTTAGCCAGACTTCCTGTCAGTACATGATCCAGGAACACATGTGCAGTGAAATATTTCCATCCTCCATGTTTTTCGGCAACTAGATGACGATAAAAATATATCCTGGAACACGATCTAACGACGTGTATTAAAAAGTCTTCAAGTCTCAAAGCCTTGATTTTATGAAAGTCAAGTCAGTTTTTATTTATAAAGCACGTTCAAAAACAATCAAGGTCGAGTGTACAGGTGCTCAAAAGCATAAGATGCAACGACATAAAAGACACACATGATTGACAGAAGCTCAACAGGATTCAAGCCGCAGAATAAAAGTGCGTTTTAAGAGATTATTTAGTTCAAAGGTCAGAGCTCTTATGTTCTGTCCAAAGAACATCTGATGACAGACTTCACTTGTTCATCAAATTTGAATTTGGTGTCAAAGATCACACCTAGGTTTTCACCGAAGGCTGGATGTTAGGAAGAGAGGCTCAGATGAGGGACATTCAAAAGCATTTTGACAAAAGATGATGACATCATTAAGGTTTCAAAAGTTACGTTTCCTACAGGATTTGACAGGAGGAGGCAGTGGAGTTGGATTTAAGTGAAGGTTGATCTGGATGTCGTCTGCAAACCAGTGATTAAAGCTAAATTATGTTTCTTCAAAATGGACCCCAGAGGTAAAGTATTCCAAGTAGTCCAAAGTATTTTTGGAAGTCATTGCAGAGAGCAGATGGTACCACAGGTATCGCAGGGATTCACAGGTGCGTTAAAGATGTTGAACCTGTTATTGGAGACGTTACTAGACATGAGCTCCATTTGAACAGCTAATGGACTAACAGAGTCTTGTAGAATATGATGAGAAATATGGAGCCGAGACTTTTCCATCTTCTCTCAGCCCGACGACATGTGCTTTAGATCATGTTTAACTTTAAAATCAAGATAACTATTAAGTCTAAATGAACGTACACAGACTCCATTATTTGTTTTCCTATTTCTTTCATAAGTTCGATGTTTTGAGACTCAATGAAACGATACCTTCTTAGTTATTTAAATAAAATTATGTCTTCTACATTTACTCTAAAACTTCAGTACGTTTTCTACAAACGTACAATCAGTTGATTAGCCTGTGATAAACGAGGAGCTTCCTAAATAAACCATCGATCATCAACACAAACAAACAACTGTGGAGCTCATGTCATATTTTTCTCTAAACTTAAACTTAAACTTAAACGGACATGTTGGAACGTCTTCATAGTTATTTTGATTTTAACCAGTAGATGGACATGATTCATTATTTTCCTCTTATATTTCAAAAATCGATGCTTTGAGACTCAAAGAGATGCTCGTCACCGGCGATATAAATAAAGTTGTATATTTTGATGCATGCGGTTCATGGTTCAAATGGATCATGGGTTTCCAAGGTCGTGTTCCACGCTTTATTTTTGTCCAAATCTAGTTGCAGTAAAAACATGGAGAAACGAGATATGATCCTGGATCATTTCTGACACTTCCTGTTAGCAAGACAGACTTCCTGTTAGCAAGACAGACTTCCTGTTAGCAAGACAGACTTCCTGTTAGCAAGACAGACTTCCTGTTAGCAAGACAGACTTCCTGTTAGCAAGACAGACTTCCTGTTAGCAAGACAGACTTCTTTTTAGCAAGACAGACTTCCTTTTAGCAAGACAGACTTCCTGTTAGCAAGACAGACTTCCTTTTAGCAAGACAGACTTCCTGTTAGCAAGACAGATTTCCTGTTAGCAGGACAGACTTCCTGTCAAGATAATGGTGAAGGCTCTGGTTCACTCACAAGCAGACGTCCACCAGCTGGTCCAGCTCCGGGCAGCTGCACTCGTACAAGTCTCTGCAGCTCTGGTGGCTCTGGTTCATCAGTTCTCCGAGCAGACGGATGGATCCTGGCGAGCGCGAGTCACAAACCCTCTTGAAGCTCAAGACTCGAGCGGCTTCACTGTAAACATGTTTGGATCGCTGGTGCAGCTTGAAGTGAGTCACTGACAAGAAGAGAACATGTTCATCCATGTTGAGACACATCAATAGAAGAAGGTTTTTTTCATTTTCAAATAAAATGAAAGTAAGTTTCAAAGTTATTTCCTAATTTATAGCCTTTTAAATTCAATTTAAAACTGTTGGTATAATAGCGTCACCATGACTTAACCAAGTAGCTCTGTTTGCATTTTTCTGAAAATTAAATAATCAATGTTGAATATTCAACATTAAAAATGTTAAATTCAACCATAAAGTGTTCTGATGGTCCTGATATACTGTACTTTCATACATTTATCCTCTTATCTTTTGAGTTGACAATGACATATATTTATGTTATTTGGAATAAAATAATGCTTTTCTAATCAAGCCATACAAAAAATATCTTTACAAATAAAACTTTTTACTTACTTTTCATTGTTATTTTTCAGTGTTCTTTTATCTTAGCTGTGATCCCTTCATGGTCTTATCTTCATTTATCTGGTCTTATATTTTCCATTAGTGTTGTATTATTACATCGTTCTATTATGGAATAACAATTTCCAAATATTGGAAGTACAAAATGACATTATAAAAAGTATTCTTTTGTTGATCAACTCATATTGACTCTTCGTACCGTGCTGGGTGTTGTTGCTCAGCAGCTCTGTGGAGAACTTCTCAGGACTGATTCCCAGAACTCTGCAGATCTCGTCTCGGCTGTAGGGCTCCGGGTGCAGCACCTCGTCCACCAGAGACAACATCTCCTCCAGAGATGCCTTCAGTTGCGACTGCAGCTGAGCCAGCTTCATGAGACCTCTGGAGTCCAGACCCCGAGACTGGGCCAGCATCTGAGGTCACGTGAGAAACAATCATCAGGTTGTGAATCATCAGAGGATCCACAGATCCTCACACAGTTGAAGGTATTCTTCTTTGTACATACATGTATAGTATATACACAGTATATATACTATATATATATGGAACACAGTGATACCATATATACAATGAAGACAGAGAAGGTTAAAACCTTGGTCGAGATCCGACACTCCACCACCCGGATGTTGAAGTGAGCCGAAGCTGCTTTATTCATCTCCACACAGCAGTTGGAGATCACGAACACGGCGCCGTCTGGCAGCAGAACATCGGTCGCTCTCAACGGCTGAAACTCAATCAACTTCGCCTGAATTCGAGAGACAGTTTATTATTCTTATATTCAGTGTATTTTAATCCATTTGTAGATTTTTCCAGGAGAGACAACACGATTTTTATCGAAACAATTTGAGGTATTTGAGAAAAACATCTACAGTTTGTGTACAAAACACTCACCGTTCCACTCTCTGCCAGGAAGGAGATGGACTGGTCCATGCCTCCGCCCTCGGTGCCAATGTAGCGTTCACTCCTGGCACAAATCTCTGCAAGTTCCACCTGAAGAAAACAACATGTAACATTTTTTACGAACATTCTGTCAAACTCAAAATTCAAGAACTATAAGCGTTTCTATTTGTTCAGGCTTTTCCTTGATTTTCTGGACACTCCTGTGTTGTTATCAGTTTTATCTTGATCTTTAAAGTATGTACTTTTCTGAGTATTGTTTTGTTTGTTTAAGCGCTTTGTGACCCTGGTCTGGAAAAGCGCTTTATAAATAAAAATTACTTACTTACTTACTTACATTGAGAGCTTTACATGTTCTATATAAATGTTTCAGATGAACAACAGAAACGATCTTCGCTGAAGGTTATGACACATTTAACAAACTGATTAACAACAATAAAGACTTTCAAATCTTGAAAGTAGATCCAGCCTCCGAGAACGAAAAGACAATATTTCCCTCATGGTTTAAGACAGTTTGGTAAATACACATTTTGTTGCGATCTTGACCGATACGTGACTAAGTAATAGCTATTAGCGAAGATGTTTCTAGACCAGGGTCACAAAGAACTTTATCAAAACAATACACAGTTAAAATAAATACTTAAAAAGGCCAAAACACTGACAATCAGTGGAAAAAGCACAACAAAAGTGTCTTGAGAAGTTTCTTGAAGGAGTCAGTAGATCATCAAACACAGATGTTTCTTGAAGGAGTCAGTAGATCATCAAACTCAGATGTTTCTTGAAGGAGTCAGTAGATCATTAAACACAGATGTTTCTTGAAGGAGTCAGTAGATCATCAAACACAGATGTTTCTTAAAGGAGTCAGTAGATCATCAAACACAGATGTTTCTTGAAGGAGTCAGTAGATCATCAAACACAGATGTTTCTTGAAAGAGTCAGTAGATCATCAAACACAGATGTTTCTTAAAGGAGTCAGTAGATCATCAAACACAGATGTTTCTTGAAGGAGTCAGTAGATCATCAAACACAGATGTTTCTTAAAGGAGTCAGTAGATCATCAAACACAGATGTTTCTTGAAGGAGTCAGTAGATCATCAAACACAGATGTTTCTTGAAGGAGTCAGTAGATCATCAAACACACATGTTTCTTGAAGGAGTCAGTAGATCATCAAACACAGATGTTTCTTGAAGGAGTCAGTAGATCATCAAACACACATGTTTCTTGAAGGAGTCAGTAGATCATCAAACACAGATGTTTCTTGAAGGAGTCAGTAGATCATCAAACACAGATGTTTCTTAAAGGAGTCAGTAGATCATCAAACACACATGTTTCTTGAAGGAGTCAGTAGATCATCAAACACAGATGTTTCTTGAAGGAGTCAGTAGATCATCAAACACATGTTTCTTGAAGGAGTCAGTAGATCATCAAACACATGTTTCTTGAAGGAGTCAGTAGATCATCAAACACAGATGTTTCTTGAAGGAGTCAGTAGATCATCAAACACAGATGTTTCTTGAAGGAGTCAGTAGATCATCAAACACAGATGTTTCTTGAATGAGTCAGTAGATCATTAAACACAGATGTTTCTTGAAGGAGTCAGTAGATCATCAAACACACGTTTCTTGAAGGAGTCAGTAGATCATCAAACACAGATGTTTCTTGAAGGAGTCAGTAGATCATTAAACACAGATGTTTCTTGAAGGAGTCAGTAGATCATCAAACACACATGTTTCTTGAAGGAGTCAGTAGATCATCAAAAACAGATGTTTCTTGAAGGAGTCAGTAGATCATCAAACACAGATGTTTCTTGAAGGAGTCAGTAGATCATCAAACACATGTTTCTTGAAGGAGTCAGTAGATCATCAAACACAGATGTTTCTTAAAGGAGTCAGTAGATCATCAAACACGGAGATGTTTCTTGAAGGAGTCAGTAGATCATCAAACACACATGTTTCTTGAAGGAGTCAGTAGATCATCAAACACACATGTTTCTTGAAGGAGTCAGTAGATCATCAAACACAGATGTTTCTTGAAGGAGTCAGTAGATCATCAAACACGGAGATGTTTCTTGAAGGAGTCAGTAGATCATCAAACACACATGTTTCTTGAAGGAGTCAGTAGATCATCAAACACAGATGTTTCTTGAAGGAGTCAGTAGATCATCAAACACAGATGTTTCTTAAAGGAGTCAGTAGATCATCAAACACAGATCTTTCTTGAAGGAGTCAGTAGATCATCAAACACAGATCTTTCTTGAAGGAGTCAGTAGATCATCAAACACAGATGTTTCTTGAAGGAGTCAGTAGATCATCAAACACAGATGTTTCTTGAAGGAGTCAGTAGATCATCAAACACAGATGTTTCTTGAAGGAGTCAGTAGATCATCAAACACAGATGTTTCTTGAAGGAGTCAGTAGATCATCAAACACACGTTTCTTGAAGGAGTCAGTAGATCATCAAACACAGATGTTTCTTGAAGGAGTCAGTAGATCATTAAACACAGATGTTTCTTGAAGGAGTCAGTAGATCATCAAACACACATGTTTCTTGAAGGAGTCAGTAGATCATCAAACACACATGTTTCTTGAAGGAGTCAGTAGATCATCAAACACAGATGTTTCTTGAAGGAGTCAGTAGATCATCAAACACATGTTTCTTGAAGGAGTCAGTAGATCATCAAACACAGATGTTTCTTAAAGGAGTCAGTAGATCATCAAACACATGTTTCTTGAAGGAGTCAGTAGATCATCAAACATGGAGATGTTTCTTGAAGGAGTCAGTAGATCATCAAACACACATGTTTCTTGAAGGAGTCAGTAGATCATCAAACACAGATGTTTCTTGAAGGAGTCAGTAGATCATCAAACACAGATGTTTCTTGAAGGAGTCAGTAGATCATCAAACACGGAGATGTTTCTTGAAGGAGTCAGTAGATCATCAAACACACATGTTTCTTGAAGGAGTCAGTAGATCATCAAACACAGATGTTTCTTGAAGGAGTCAGTAGATCATCAAACACAGATGTTTCTTAAAGGAGTCAGTAGATCATCAAACACAGATCTTTCTTGAAGGAGTCAGTAGATCATCAAACACATGTTTCTTGAAGGAGTCAGTAGATCATCAAACACGTCTTTCTTGAAGGAGTCAGTAATCTCAAAACAGATGTTTCTTGAAGGATCGATCATCAAACACGATGTTTCTTGAAGGAGTCAGTAGATCATCAAACACAGATGTTTCTTGAAGGAGTCAGTAGATCATCAAACACAGATGTTTCTTGAAGGAGTCAGTAGATCATCAAACACAGATGTTTCTTGAAGGAGTCAGTAGATCATCAAACACAGATGTTTCTTGAAGGAGTCAGTAGATCATCAAACACAGAGATGGTTCCAAAGCTTAGGAGCAACAGGCTGATCCCTTGTACGATTGAGTGACACCAGATCACATTCAAACACAAACTGTGTTTACATTTCTGCATCTCTTGTGTTTTATTGTTGCTAAATCCGATCACTATTGTAGCATCTACAATATATATATAATGTCGTGTGTTCATCAGTCACATCCACCTGAACACCTGTCACGAGTCGACGACGATGAGGTGATGACGACAGTACCTTAGACAGAGACTTGTGGTGGGTCTCCATGGTGACGAGCCCGGCACAACACACCAGCGCACTGGAACTGGACAGGCCAGAACTTGGAGGGATGGTTCCGTCGACAACACACGACAGACCTGACAGAACTGAGATCCCATGATGCTCCTGTGTTCACATGTATGCAAGCAACGACAAGTTGACACTAATACGATGAAGTTGAACAGAGTTTACACACCTGAACACCTTTGACTCCACAGAGAAAGTAGTAGAACCACTGAGGGTCGTCTCTGTCAATCGCTATATCCTCTGTACATGAAACGGTAACATCACTGCCAAAACAACATTGTTTATTTAGTTCCACATCATTATTATGGTCCACGTCTCACCTGTATAAAGAGTTTGTATTCGCCAGTTTGATCTCTTTGGAATCGTTCACAGAAACGGCGGCGAGAATGTTCTGCTCGATGGCCATCGGAAGAACAGAATAACCGCAGTAATCGATGTGTTCGCCTGGAAAAGAACAGAAAAACGAAGTACAAAACATGTTTAATATCGTTTAAAGTTATTCAAAGCCAGACAATGATTTTTTTTATATATTAAGCTCAGTAACTATAGAATAAACAGTACCCAATATATTCTATGTTCGATTCAGTATTTAATAAAAGTTAAATATTAAAGTAGGATAAACTCATGTACACGTGGACTAATGTTCAAACAAACACAAACAAACATAAAAACAAACCGATAAGGTTGACTCTTCCTGGTGCACACGCGTAGAAAAGAGGAGATTTTCCATATTTCTCTTCAAATGTAGTTTTCAAGTTTTGTATTCTATCAAGAATCCAAAGTTAACAAATCATTTATACCTTGACAAGTACGTGGATAAAACAAAGAAAACTACTCACCTAACATTCTCTGAGAGAGAAGTTTTTATTTTTGGTGGATTCGCCATTTTAGTGTTTTGATAAAAACATCTGAGGATGAAGATCCTGGAAAGATCAGCTGACAGTCACAGGAGCTGCTGAATATTCAACTTCTGATCTTGGATCAGTGTTGGAGCTTGTTCTACCTTTGGTTGACCTTCTTTGAACCGGACAGACAGACCCAGAATCAGCTGCAGACTCACGCAAACTAAACAGCACAAACACGGAAGTAGCGGTGACGTTAACAACACGTGATGCAGTCACGTGCTCAAGACTTGATAAATATATATTAAGTTTTGTTATTTTAAACTTTTCAATATATATCGTGTTGATTTAAATCGGTTTAAAGGATTGTACTTCTTTAAATATTAAAACTGCATTTTCAAATGACTATATTAGTTGTTACCATGGAGACCAAGTTGTTTCTTTCTTTTTAATAAGAATCTAATTTTAAATTAAATATTTTGATGTTAAACCAAATCGTATCTTTCTTGTCTCAAACATTATAATTGTTTCGCTTTAAAACATTTTTAAATCTATTTGACTTTATGACCAACAGTTGGCGCGGATCTGCGCGCGACTTTTCAAAGTGGGCGAGACTTGAGGCAGGGTTAGCATGTTAGCATGTTAGCATCTTCACTCTTATGAGTCACTTTTGACACATTCTTGCGTTTAAATTGAACATTTTCTCTCACAAATGCATGGAAGAAATGTACGCTGACTTAGTGGGATGTGTTTGATATGGATGTTTACTTCAGACCGTGTAGCGTGAGATGTAGCGTCACTGTGTTGACACTAAAACTAACTATTGCAGAGAAACCTCGTGTTTATACTCATTAAACACCTTCGCTGGTCATTAAAGAAGTAAAAACCTGGTCCTTCAAGAACCATCATGTCCATCGACTTCGACAGCGCTGCTCTTCAGACCCAACACGACGAGGAGGAATATGACCAGCAGGACTATGAGAGGGAGCAGGAGGTAATATTTCTATTTATCATTCATTATCAACTTCATAGTGTCCTTTTAAGAACGTTTAAGGATTATGAGGGAGCAGGAGGTAATATTTCTATTTATCATTCATTATCAACTTCATAGTGTCCTTTTAAGAACCTTTAAGGATTATGAGGGAGCAGGAGGTAATATTTCTATTTATCATTCATTATCAACTTCATAGTGTCCTTTTAAGAACCTTTAAGGATTATGAGGGAGCAGGAGGTAACTTGAACATCTTTTCTAGATATTATATAATATATATTTATATATCATTCATAATCCACTTCATAGTGACCCTTTAAGAACCTTTAATGATTCCATAATGTGTGGAGTGGTTGATTATAATCTGAATTAATTCTTCTTTGTTGTTTACTTTCAATTGTTTACTAAGTTTTTGCATCAAGGATAAAACCTACTTACATTTTTATCGATTAAGCACAGATTATCTGTAAAATGGAGGAAAAAACAAGTCAGAACTGTTTCTATTTCATCAGAATTAAAGCCTATAATCTGTGCATTTCTTCTATGAATAGTTTTGGTTCTTCTATTGAGTTCATTTGTTTATATTTCTGTGATTGAAAGTCTTGGAGGCGTGTTTGAAACTCCTTTGTTTTGAGCTATGTTGTTTATCATGTACGCTCAGGGTTACACTATTACTCACATCTATTTTTAGCCTGAAGTTAGGTTAGGTAAGTTAGGTAGAAGTTAACTCTCTTCTAGGTGTGTCGTACAGAAACGAACACATTTATTCTGCTCACTGTCTTTCTGCTTATTTATTCCTCAACTTGGTTCATGACCTATTTATTATACTTTATGACCCTTAACCTAACCCCTGATGAGATATTTAAATCTGACTTTTTTACATTTTTGACAGTTATTTATAAACTAGTTGTTCAAACAGTCAGTGTTTTTTCTTCATCGTTTCTCTATTTTTTGCTGTATGTTTTGTCTAAACAATGGAGGTCTTTTTGGAGTAAATTCCTTTTACTGCTGGGAGTTGACGGCATTCCACTCTCTCCTTGGATTTTTCACTCGATGACCGTCAAGGAGTTATGATGCGTCTGGAAGATGCAGTAAAAGTTAGTTTTCTTCAGCCTAAGACAAAGGGTAAAAAGGATATTATGGGTCCTTTAGCGGAGGACACGGTGGAGGATTTTAGGAATATTCAGCAATCTCTGTGTGAAGTAAGTTAAGCCTTTGCTTGTCCAACTGCGTTGTTAAGAGTGTTATGGACATGTTTTCATGGTGACAGTGTGTCTGTCATATCTACTGTATCAGTGTCTTTATTATTTATTATTATTATTATTTAAAACATCAGATGTTTACTTTACAGAGAATGTGGAAGTAGACATAAAAAGATTCACAATCTTATCTTGGTTTGGATTAATATTTGTATTTAGTTTGCTTGTTACTTTATAACTCTGGTGACTGGATTCATGTTTGTTTTCTGCAGCTTCACAAGTTACTCACAGACCTGCCGGATGACATGCTGGAGGACAGTCACGACTCCTCCTCTCCAGAGTTCACCACCTGTAGCAATAAACTCTCTGGAAACAGGTAACACGCTTTTGTATGATGATGTGAAAGAAGTTGAAGCAGTTAAAGATGTCTCATGAAACCGTTTTTTTAACTTTCAATATCTGTAAATGAGACATTTCCTTCCAACCAATAGAGTCTTAAACCTTGGATGGGGTTCACAGCTTGTGATGCAGATTAAATTCACGTCATGTCAGGGTGAAATACTGTCCTTGGTAGCAAAAGATAACCAACAGCTATTATAATGTGCAATAAATCAAAGATAAACTGTTTCTTCAGCCTTTGTCGACTGTAAAATTGAATTAACTCATTCATAAATAAGAATCATATTTCAAAAAACTTGCCTAAATGTGCTCAACCCTTTTTATAAGGGTCAATATTGACTAAGGTGTGATTTTTCAATATTCTGACCTTAAATTAAATTGCTCGTTTTAAACTCTAACTTTGCTTTCATTCCTCAGCCCACATCAGCAAACGTCTGACAGCCAAAAGCCAATCTCTGATCAACAGGCATGTTTTCTTTTATTTGTATTATTTAACTTGAAAAGTAATAATCCGTCTCTCTCTAGAACTTCCCTGCACAGTACAGTGCCGACCCACAGCAGTGTCTCTATGAACATGAAGGCGCTCCTGCTCATCCACACACACAAACATTTGCTCCAGCCTGGAACCATCAGTCCACGGATCATCATCTGACCCACACCAGCCCAGACAGATCTGTTCAGTCAAATGACTTTGCAACAGACGACACCTTTGAGTCCCGTTCTTATCCCGTCGGCAGCAACAATCAAGCCTTATTTAGTAGAGATGCAGTAAGTGGAGAGATGTGTGACTTAAGAGACCGCGGGGACCAGATTCAGGTCTTTAAACCTAATTCAATTTTTTTAAGCATTGCTCATCCATTATTTTACCTCAAATCACTGTGAATCGTTCTCATATCAAGGTGTGTTCGGACTTTATAACATCTTTTGTTTTCGTAGCACCTGACCTCAGGAGATGTGCACAGAGGTGTGGATCAGTATAAGACCAGGTTTAACGCTCCTGCTCACCAAGCACCTCGTTCCCATGAACACCAGTTTGATCATTTACAGAGAGAGTTTCTCGACTCAACACAACGTAAGTTACACAAACTTTACATTTCCTTTTGTTCAAGAAATGTATGCTTTGTTAAAAATGCCAGTTTTAAGTCTCTTCATTCAATTGTTTGCTGTGATTTACTGTGTGTGTGTTTTGTCTATTTAACAATAAAGCTTTCATTTTCTTATCCAAGAAACCACTGACAAAGAGATGCTTGCTCAGTTCAAGATTTTAAACAAAGCCCAACAAAGACAAATAAATGAACTGGAGCAGAATCTGGAAGACTCTGCCAGAAATCAAAGATACTTGGATCATCAATTCACTATAATCAAAGGTATATTTACCTGCTTTAGAAAACCTCACTTACTATATGAGGAGTTTTTTAAGAACCTTACCCTCTGTGTATTTTCCTCTTTTACCAACTGATATCTTAATGTTTGTAGACGAGCGAGACAGACTTGCTGTAAGTCTTAAAGAGTCAAGTTGTAAAGTTGAAGAGTTCAAGGAAAGGGAGCTTAAAATGCAAAACAGCCTGAAAATGATGGAGCAAAACATTCAAACTTTGAATGAAAGGGATCAGGAGGTAAGATGCCGATAAAATGGGATTTCTTATTAGTGTTCATTCGAACAATGAACTATTAGTGTGTTCAGAAAGCATTGATCCAAAGTGTTTACTTTCAGCATTTGAAGAGGCAGCAGGCGGCAGAGGCTTCTGTTGATAGCATGAAGCAGCAGATGCTGGAGATGCTTCGCTCTGACACCTTGTCGAGGTCGAGAGAGCAGCACGACAGAGACCTCGCTGTCATGAAAGAGCAGCATGGAGTGGAACTGTTACACCTGGAGCAGAAGCTGGACTCCACCTCGCACGCCCTCAAAGAGCAGGTGTGTACGGATCGAACGCAAGAAAGTGCGGCTGGAAACCTCATCACAAGTTTTTTTCAGATTGAAGTTGTTGAGCGTTTGCATGAGCAGGTGCAACAGAACGAGCGTCAACGAGAAGAGGATCGACTGGACAGAGCCAACGTTGTGAATGCGCTCAGTCAGCGTCTGGAAGAGAGTCAACAACAATGTGCTAAACTGCTGCAGACAAGTAGAGCAAACATTAAGACACGTTTAAGAAACTATTGAACCAGTAGTTTGACCAAAACATTCTGCTTTGTGTAGGTTCTGTGCAGGACATGTGTCAAATACAAATCAAGCTCCAGCAGGCTCTGTCAGCCAAAACTCTGAGTGATAACATGAACAGAGTCTTACAGGTGTGTGACTCTATACGTTTGTGATGTACGTTGAAAAAGCTCAACTTGAAATCTTCATCCATCTCTACAGGAGGATCAGGCTGATTTGAAAGAGCAGATCAACATGTATGAATCTGGAGTGAAACTCAATCTTATTTCATTTGAAACAAACAACGACTGGGAGAACCAACTGTCGGAATCCTGCTCAGATCTGGGATTAAAGAAAACCAACTGGAAAAACAATATGCACAGGTACAGCAGAGAGAAAGCCTTAACGTGAACTCACTTTGATATGTCCTCAAACTATTACTTCTTAACTGTTAAATCTTCTCCTCGATGATTTAATGGTGTTTATTTTGACAGCACGGCTATGGCCAACCTTCAGGACTCCAAACATCCGACCGATGAAACCACACGGATCCTGCGCAGTGAAATGCAGCGCTGCCTGGCACACCTGAAGGGGAAGCGTCAGAAGGTCTGTCAGCTGCAGGAGGAGCTCCAGCGCTGTCAAGCACAGGCGGCCGAGCTGCAGAGCGAACTAGACGAAGCCAAACTTTGTTCTTCGGTGAGTTACTGTGTGATTAACCACAGTTCACTGGCTGTTTTTAATTTGGTTACATCTGTTTATACACTTAAAACCAGGTGCCTGTGAAAAGTCTCAAATATTGATTTACTTTTTTAATAATCGTAGACATTAATATTTCAGTAGAAACTGGATTTTACGTCAAATTAAATAAACATGTAATTACTATTACTATGACTATTTTCAGTTAATTTTTTGTTGTTTCCGTATGTGCTTAGTCTTAGCTACTCAACCAAAAACGCATGAAGAAAACCACGTGAACCAAATCTGGCCGTAAAATCATCTTTTGTGGCTCGAGATCAGTTTAGATTGATGTTCCTTGTTTATAATAACGAAGCATATCAACCACCGGACAAATAGTTTCTGAAACCGTCAAACTTGATGAAAGACAAACACACATTACTAAGATGCAGTGACTCAGACATTCTGTTTGGTCATTTATTGAAATGTTGTTTCTGGCCCCTGATGATAGAGTTTGACAGCCCTGGTCTAGTTTTAGGTCTATATCTGTTAGTGGTGTAAAGAGCAAACGGCATAAAAAGTACATTTTAGGGGAACCTGTTGAAATAAAACTATGAAAATGATCGTTTTGAGTCTACAATCAAAGAAACACTAGGGTTGCTTGTAGGGATACGTTTTTTAATCTGGGATATAATGAATCAAAATGTTGTTCTTGACATCTTGCTTTCATATTCAGGATGATCACATCTCTTGTTAGGGCGAACTTGTGTTCATTGACTTTAGTGCGTGTGCGTGTGCGTGTGCGTGTGTGTGTGTGTGTGTGTGTGTGCGTATGTGTGCGCGCGCGTGCGTATGTGTGCACGTTTATCTATGTCTGCTGAATCTGCATCCACAGGTCAGACGAAGCGACCAGACCACACATGTACTGACGGGACCATCTCAAAGTGACTTGATGAAGCTGCAAGAAGACAAGAAGAAGTTGCTGGAAGAAGTGGAGGTTGTTTTTTTTTTATTAAACCTTATTATTGCTTGTAAAGCAGCAAATGTTGTTAATGAGTTTAAGTGTATTTTCTGAGACTTTAGGTGCTAAAAACTAAAGTGACGGAGCTGAAGCAGAGCGAGGAGAAGGTTCGTGCTGCAAACGCAGAGCTGTGCTCCAAGATGAGGGAGATGATCCAGGAGCTGGACCAGGAGAAGCAGGAGGCGGCTCACAGGTTTGGCTCATGAGAACTCGATCAGAATCTTGCACTTCACACATTGTTTTTCCTAACTCAGATCCGAGCGCATCCATCAGCAGTACAGAGACGACGTCGTGAGCAGAGTGAGGTCCGAGCTCCTGCTGGAACACGAGTCTCAGATGGAACAGCTGCGAGCTCAACATCAGCAGAACCTCCAACAGATGCAGTGAGACACAAATATGAAATGTTTCAACCCTTCCATCTTACTTTTTTTTTATTTTGTTTGATCAGAACTCAGCTTTCTGAGGCCAGTGACAAAATGTCCGCTGTCCAAGAGTGCTACATAACCGTGTGCAAGGAGAAGGACGTGCTGGAGGAGATCTTACGAGACAAAGAGAAGGAGGTAGAACTTGAGCTGCCCTGTGGAGCTCAAGCATCTTTGTTTCTGTTCAATAGAATGTCGCTCTCATATTTCGTTCGTGTTAATTCTGGGAACCGTTTATAAACATTGAATGCACACAGGAATTCAAGTGTATTCACAGTATTGAATATTCTGTTAATTATAATTTATCCAAATATCTCAAATATTTATGGGGATTTTCTCACTGATAGAAACAGATGCGAGAAGAACGAATGGCATCTTTAGAGAAACTAAAGACAGAGCTTGAGGCTAAACATCAGACCTCAGTATTGGAGCATAAAGCTTTCTGGACCAGAGACAAGGAGACTGAGGTCCAGAAGCAGGTGGACTCTCATGTAGCCTCAGCTAAAGCCAGGTGGAACGAAGAAAGGCTCCAGGTTCATATCTTAGTCAGATAATTATTACTTTTCATTAAAGATAAAAAGCTATAAATCAATGTTTTGTGCTGATCAGTTGGAGAGGACCTGGAGGCAGCGAGTGCAGGACGCCAGGACAGAGACACACGTCCCACTAACGGTGGATGGAACCAGTCAAACTGACGAGGACAGTCTTGGGACCATCACCGTGGAGGAGCTCCAGACCAAACTCCTGCTTCAGAAACGTTCCCTGCAACAGGAAGCTGACAACGTGCGACGTAAAGCTGTGAACGAAGCACGAATACAGGTGGAGAGAGAAGTCCATGAGAGGAACCTGCAGGAGATGGCAAGACAGGTCAGCTTTATTTGCAGTATTTTCTGTAACTTCTAAAATGAGGCAGTAATCAGGGTCATCGTTGCAGGTGGAGGGAGCCGTGACCCGGGCTTACCATCGCTGGATTGAGGATTTGACTTCATTGCCAGAGTATCAAAGCTCTCTAGAGTCAGAGAAGGACAAGTGGGAAGAATTGAGTCGAAGAGAAACTAAAGAGAAGGTAAGAACATGTTTCTACTCAGATTTGACTTGTTAATACATTTTGTGTTTCTGTCCCAGATATCGTTGGCGCTCAGAGAGGCAGAGGCCCAAAGGCATCAGAAGACAAATATTCAACCAGGAGAACAAACCTCTGAAGCTCATGTTGTTCTTCAAGAAGAGTTTGCACAACTTCAGAAGCAGCTGGAGAACACCAGGAAGGAGCAGGAGGCTCTGCTAAAGGCTGAGCTGGCCGGAGCGAGAGCAGCCTGGAACCGAGACAAACAGCAAGAAATCTCCGTCCTCAGACTCCGCTTCGAACAAACCTATCAGAGCAGACTTCAGGAGCAGAAGCAGAAGCTGCAGGAGGCTTCAGTGCGAGCTGCTGAAGAAGCCAAACTCCAACAGACGGAGCTTCTGCAACAGATGGAGGCCAAGCTACAGGTCAGAGAGGAGAAGTGGAGAAGTCGGCAAGTGAAGATGGAACAAGACTTAAGTCGACGGTTGAAGGAGGATTTCTTCAAGGAGCTTCACTCTGCGCTGGAGGAAATCCAGACGCACATTGTTAGAGAGTCCACTGGTGATTGTTCTGGTCTATCCAGCACCAGTAGGTCTACATCTGACGGCAGCATAAACAACATCATCAAAATGTCCTGCAAACACATGGTGGACAGAGCACTTTCCCAGGCCAAGAAGGAGTGGAAGAGTGTGAGTTGTATCTACTGAGATGAAGATGACCTCTGCTCATGTGACTGTGACCTCTTAGGTCGGCGAGGAGCGAATCAGTCGTGTCCTGACAGAGACCCAGCAGCAGCATGAGAAGGAAGTCGACCACATAGAACGTATGTAACACATTCATCACAAGATCCCTTTCCTTCTTCTTACTCACTTCCTCTTGTCGATGTTCAGGTTCTGTGGCCCAGAGGGAGCAGGCCCGCTGTCGGACCGAGTGCGTCGAGGCGGCCAAGAAGCTTCACACCAAGAACCAGGCGCTCCAGAGACACCTGGCCAAAGCTTGTCGTCAACTCCAGCAGACGGTCCGAGACAACAGAGCAGCCGTGCAGAAGATGAAAGGTACTTAACAGTGGACCACGTGTCCTTGAGTTCGACTCCATGTAGGAGAGTTGCTTTGGTTTTGATCTGTTAACATGTTTCTCTGGTGCTCAGGTGAGCATGAGGGCCACTTGAAGAGGATCAGGGACGAGCACCTGCAGCAGCTCCAGGATGCCAAGAGTCGAGAACAATCGTCGGGGTTCGTGTCTTTACTTATCTTGCAACAGAAATCAAAGGAAGGAAACAGTATCTTAAATATCTCAGTAGTGCGTGAGTTAAGTCTGTTGTTTCTTTTTTGTTTTCATTTGTTTCTACACGTTATGTGCGAGTGACAGCAGGTGGCGCTGTTTCTTTCAAACAGTAGGTTGACTTGAACTTTGTTAATACCTTTGATTTTGACAGAGGTGTTTCTCTGCTGGAATTACAGACTTATTTGAATTCAACTATTTGTAGATGTATTATTATATTTGGCATGAATCGCTTCTTAATAAATTACATCCAAATAGTATATTCTACTCCTAAGAGTATTCAACCAATCAGAGTTCAGCAACTATTTGTTGCTCGTTCACCTGCAGAACTGAAGCAAAGGTTTCCATTAGACTGACCAATCAGGTGGTGGGTTGACGATGCCGAGGCCTTCAAGCAGGCACACGGTGACATCATAGTTTTCCCGTCCTTTGATTGGCTAATACGCGAGTCTAAACTATAGAGAACTTCTGTTTATTTACTAAACACTGGCCTGAGGAGGAGAAGAAATGAACTGCAGATTTACTAAGGTAAGGTAAGGTAAAACTTTATTGATCCCTCAGGAGGTCTCCTTTGGGAAATTGTTTTTTTACAATAGCCAGCAATTTTTCATAAACAATAAAAAATAATACATAAAAAATAAAATAAGAAGAACATAAAGAGGAAGAACAAGATGACACAATCTAAGTCTAGAGACAAAGACAAAGAACATAGGTCAAGGAAAGAAAAACAACAAAGACAAAGATACAAAGACTAACATGGAACAGAACATCCAGATACTCTCACTCCACTCCTGCCCCCCGAACTCAGAATTGTACAATTTAATAGCCCGAGGGATGAATGAGTCCCTGAGTCTATTTGTTTTGCACCTGGGTAGGAGCATTCGTGCACTCATTCTGCTTCTCTGCTCACTGATGACAGTGCTGAGAGGATGACTGTCATCGTCCATGATGGACAGTAGTTTGTTCAATGATCTCCTCTCAGCAACTGTCACCAGTGAGTCCAGCTTCATTCCAACCACAGAACCAGCCCTCCTGATCAACCTGTCCAACCTGTTGACACTCCTCTTGGACACATTTCCACCCCAACACACCACAGCATAGAACAGGACACTGGCCACCACAGACTGGTAGAACATGCAGAGGAGCTTCTTGCAGATGTTAAATGAACGAAGCCTCCTCAGAAAGTACAGTCTACTCTGAACCTTCTTATACACATGGTCTGTGTTGCAGGACCAGTCCAGTTTACTGTCCATCCACACACCGAGGTACTTATAGTTGTCCACTATCTCCACCTCGTCGCCTCTGATGGACACTGGACGTGGCTTTGTCCTGGACCTCCCGAAATCCAAGACCAGCTCCTTGGTTTTTGAGGTGTTCAGCTGCAAGTGGTTCCTCTCACTCCAGTCCACAAAGTCACGTATCAGACTCCTGTACTCGTCTTCGCTGTTGTCCCTGATGCATCCAACAATGGCAGTGTCGTCAGCATACTTCTGGACGAGACTCAGCTCTGAGTTGTAGCAGAAGTCTGAAGTGTAGATGGTGAAGAGGAGAGGGGCCAGTACTGTCCCCTGAGGTGCTCCTGTACTGCACACCATAGTGTCAGACTTGATGTCCTTCAGCCTGACATACTGTGGTCGATCAGTAAGATAGTCCGTAATCCAGGAGACCAGACCAGGGTCCACATGCATCTTAGTCAGTTTGTCCTGCAGCAGAGTGGGTTGGATAGTGTTGAAGGCACTAGAAAAGTCCAGGAACAGGATTCTCACTGAACCGCTTCCTTTATCCAAGTGGGAGTAGGTCCGATGCAGGAGGTGAAGGATGGCATCTTCCACACCAACTGCTGGCTGGTAGGCAAACTGCAGGGGGTCTTGCGCGTGCTGGACTTGTGGCGTAAGATGTTTGAGGACCAGCCGCTCCAGTGTCTTCATCAGCTGCGAAGTCAGTGCCACCGGTCTGTAATCGTTCAGCACACTCGGTCGGATCTTTTTTTTTACTATGAAGGCCGTTTTCAAGAAAGATGGACATCGTTGAGAAAGTTATTGAAACTCTGAGGCGAGATCTTCACAAGCGATCACTTGTGGTCCATGAACTACATGAAGTTACATGCAACATCTCTTTATCTTCACAATGTTCCTCACTGAAGTGATGCAACATCTCTATCTTCACTATGTTCCTCACTGAAGTGATGCAACATCTCTATCTTCACTATGTTCCTCACTGAAGTGATGCAACATCTCTATCTTCACTATGTTCCTCACTGAAGTGATGCAACATCTCTTTATCTTCACTATGTTCCTCACTGAAGTGATGCAACATCTCTTTATCTTCACTATGTTCCTCACTGAAGTGATGCAACATCTCTTTATCTTCACTATGTTCCTCACTGAAGTGATGCAAATTTATTCATATGTCCCTCACTGAAGTGATGCAACATTCTTTATCTTCACAATGTTCCTCACTGAAGTGATGCAACATCTCTTTATCTTCACTATGTTCCTCACTGAAGTGATGCAACATCTCTTTATCTTCACTATGTTCCTCACTGAAGTGATGCAACATCTCTATCTTCACTATGTTCCTCACTGAAGTGATGCAACATCTCTTTATCTTCACTATGTTCCTCACTGAAGTGATGCAACATCTCTTTATCTTCACTATGTTCCTCACTGAAGTGATGCAACATCTCTTATCTTCACTATGTTCCTCACTGAAGTGATGCAACATCTCTTTATCTTCACTATGTTCCTCACTGAAGTGATGCAACATCTCTTTATCTTCACTATGTTCCTCACTGAAGTGATGCAACATCTCTTTATCTTCACTATGTTCCTCACTGAAGTGATGCAACATCCTATCTTCATATGTTCCACTATGTTCCTCACTGAAGTGATGCAACATCTCTTATCTTCACTATGTTCCTCACTGAAGTGATGCAACATCTCTTTATCTTCACTATGTTCCTCACTGAAGTGATGCAACATCTCTATCTTCACTATGTTCCTCACTGAAGTGATGCAACATCTCTTTATCTTCACTATGTTCCTCACTGAAGTGATGCAACATCTCTTTATCTTCACTATGTTCCTCACTGAAGTGATGCAACATCTCTTTATCTTCACTATGTTCCTCACTGAAGTGATGCAACATCTCTTATCTTCACTATGTTCCTCACTGAAGTGATGCAACATCTCTTTATCTTCACTATGTTCCTCACTGAAGTGATGCAACATCTCTTTATCTTCACTATGTTCCTCACTGAAGTGATGCAACATCTCTTTATCTTCACTATGTTCCTCACTGAAGTGATGCAACATCTCTTTATCTTCACTATGTTCCTCACTGAAGTGATGCAACATCTCTTTATCTTCACTATGTTCCTCACTGAAGTGATGCAACATCTCTTTATCTTCACTATGTTCCTCACTGAAGTGATGCAACATCTCTTTATCTTCACTATGTTCCTCACTGAAGTGATGCAACATCTCTTTATCTTCACTATGTTCCTCACTGAAGTGATGCAACATCTCTTTATCTTCACTATGTTCCTCACTGAAGTGATGCAACATCTCTTTATCTTTACTATGTTCCTCACTGAAGTGATGCAACATCTCTTTATCTTTACTATGTTCCTCACTGAAGTGATGCAACATCTCTATCTTCACTATGTTCCTCACTGAAGTGATGCAACATCTCTTTATCTTTACTATGTTCCTCACTGAAGTGATGCAACATCTCTTTATCTTCACTATGTTCCTCACTGAAGTGATGCAACATCTCTTTATCTTCACTATGTTCCTCACTGAAGTGATGCAACATCTCTTTATCTTCACTATGTTCCTCACTGAAGTGATGCAACATCTCTTTATCTTTACTA
The DNA here is from genome assembly GCA_016630915.1 of Callionymus lyra. Classification (NCBI taxonomy): domain Eukaryota; kingdom Metazoa; phylum Chordata; class Actinopteri; order Syngnathiformes; family Callionymidae; genus Callionymus; species Callionymus lyra. The sequence goes on along the minus strand of JACEEU010000001.1, from coordinate 28,252,694 downwards.
TGTTCCTCACTGAAGTGATGCAACATCTCTTTATCTTTACTATGTTCCTCACTGAAGTGATGCAACATCTCTTTATCTTCACTATGTTCCTCACTGAAGTGATGCAACATCTCTTTATCTTCACTATGTTCCTCACTGAAGTGATGCAACATCTCTTTATCTTCACTATGTTCCTCACTGAAGTGATGCAACATCTCTTTATCTTTACTATGTTCCTCACTGAAGTGATGCAACATCTCTTTATCTTCACAATGTTCCTCACTGAAGTTTCTTTGAGTCCTCGATATGTAACTCAGGATGATTGACTCCACACGGTTCTCATTCCTGGGAGTCGATCATGGATATCGTTGAGTCAATGTGACGAACCTGCTGCTTGAACACTGGCTGTTTTGTTTTTCGTTCTTTATCAACCTTCGATGCAGGAAACATTGTTGTTGCCATGGAAACCACACAGACTCACGCGCTGATGCTCGTGTGTTGAAGTTCTAGACGTCAATCAACGGTCGGATCTACGTGTGTCTGAAGAACCTTAGAGTAGTGACTGAGGTGGATCCGTTCAAACTACTGAACTGAGCATTTAACTTTCAGAATATATATATATTATATTATATATATATAATATAACAGATATTGTTGTATGTTGTGTTTACAACAAACGTTTCTGAAATAACGAGTTGAGACAAGTTAGGACTAACTTAGGAACATGAACCAGTCACTGATGATTCTCTGATGCCTCAGGATTTGTGAACGACAGCGACTGGATGAGATGAAGCAGCAGTATCTGAGGACCGTTGAGAAGATCAAAGGTCAGTCCAGATGTTCTCAAGGTTAGGTTAGGTAGAACTTTATTGACCATCATGTTTGTGTGGCAGGAGACATGGTGTGTTACCTTCAGGAGAGTCGAGCACGAGCGGCAGAGATGGTGCGTTCAGAGGTTCAGAAGGAGAGGAACATGAGGCACCTGAGGGGTCTGCAGGAGCTCCTGGAGGAGGACGGGGCGGGATCAGGGCGAGTGGAAACATTGAAGATCCCAGACATGAATGATCAACACAGTCAACGTCAATGTTTGATGCGCCTCAGACCAGCCATGACCAGAGTCCTGGACACGCCTGTCACGAGTCGACCCGCGAAGAACCTGTCAAGTGAGTCCGTTGATGGTTCTGAAGCAAACCTGAAGATCCATGTCTCAGTTCAAAGCTTTAAACATTTCACATCAAAACATGTTTAAACATCGTGTTTGTTGTAACAGATTTTCAATATTACAACAAGTGTAGATGTTATGAATAAAGATTTGACACTTTTCTTCAGGTTTCTTGTGTTTATGTCAATAATGACGAACACGTCAGTTTGGCTGAAGATGGTTTGTCTTGATGTTCCTCAGATCTTCTCGTGCCTGACGCTCTTCACAACACGGCAGCAACAACTGCACTGCTTCTCTCAGACGAGGCCCAGGTCGTCCAGGACAGGAAGAACCGGGAGAAGAACCAGGAGAGTTCTTCATCTGTGGCAGGAACAGGACTGGACCCGCAGACCTGCCCTCGAACACAGCTGCACACCTACAGGTCAGCGGGTCAAGTGCTCCTGACCCGGGAACTTCCTGTCCGAGACCATTGGAGCACGAGCTGCGACGCACAACTCTCCAGAGCGCCCCCTGCTGGACGAGCTGCAGAAGCGACCGGAGCTTGTTCATCCTCGACTCCCTCAGACTTCAGAAGGATGCTGACCTCTGACCTCCCCGTCTACAAGCACATGGTCAAGATGAACCACAGAGATGGATCTGAGTCGCAGCAGGAGGTCCGTTCAACGCCTCAATTCTCAGAGTTAAAGAGATGCTGCAACACAAAGTAGTCCAAGTGTGTATTTGAGCCTGTGTGTGTGGATGTCTGTATTTTTGTGTGTGTGCTTGTATGTGCATCTGTGTGCGTATACACGTGTGTGTTTGTGCATCTGAGTGCGTATACACATGTGTTTGTGCATCTGTGTGTGAATACACGTGTGTTTGTGCATCTGTGTGTGTATACACGTGTGTTTGTGCATCTGAGTGCGTATACACATGTGTTTGTGCATCTGTGTGTGTATACACGTGTGTTTGTGCATCTGTGTGTGTATACACGTGTGTTTGTGCATCTGAGTGCGTATACATGTGTGTTTGTGAATCTGTGTGCGTATACACATGTGTGTTTGTGAATCTGTGTGCGTATACACATGTGTGTTTTTGCATCTGTGTGTGTATACACATGTGTTTTTGCATCTGTGTGTGTATACACATGTGTTTTTGCATCTGTGTGTGTATACACGTGTGTTTTTGCATCTGTGTGTGTATACACGTGTGTTTTTGCATCTGTGTGTGTATACACATGTGTTTGTGCATCTGTGTGCGTATACACATGTGTGTGTGTGTATACACGTGTGTTTGTGCATCTGTGTGCGTATACACGTGTGTGTTTTTGCATCTGTGTGTGTATACACATGTGTTTGTGCATCTGTGTGTGTATACACATGTGTGCGTATACACGTGTGTGTTTGTGCATCTGAGTGCGTATATAAATATTTTTTTATTTTGTTTTTATATGTAATAAATGCAATAACTATGTTTATCTAGTGAACAAAGTTGTCTGGTTTACGGTGATTTAATTAATAACATTATATACAATTATATCTAAATTTTCATTCATTCTGGTGAAATTTAATAAAGCATTTACATTTGAAATTAAGATGGTAGTTTAGAAAATACTCATAAAAAGAAAAAAAGCAGAAAAAACAACCATCAAAGATTTAAAGAAATGTTTATCCACTTAAACTAGTTAAACTAGTAATAAATGAATAAATAATCCCGGTTCTGCGAATGGTGCAAAGACCTCCAGCCAGTCTTTACTATTGGTTAGTCTTCAAAGAACTGTCTCGTCTCTGAGAGAAGGGTCTAAGGGTTCAGTCCCACTGGTTTTGTAACAACAAACTACTCCAAGATAGACTTCTGTCATGGGTTTGAGACTCTCTGGGAGCAATGCTTCAGCTCTTTAAAGTAGTGGGAAGTTATGAAGACACGCATCCGTCTTTTCTGCCAACAACTCACCTCCCACTCCACGGCAACAATCAAGGCATCAGTCCACAAGCTTGAGGTCAGCATTAAAGACGTAGAGAAAGAGCTTCACAGTCCCTCAGATCCTGCCTCGGCTCAACTTCTTAAAGGGCAAAAGTCAGAGTTGAGCTCCTCCTGCAAGAACGGGTGAGAGGAACCCTTGTCAGGTCTCGTGTCCTGCAACTTAAAGACATGGACGCCCGACATCTTTCTTCTTCAACCTGGAAAGATCGGCGGCACAGAAGAAGCAGATGACCTGCCTGAAGCTTCCTGGAGGAAGGATGACCACAGACCTGGGAGAGATAAGGAGCCATGCTGTGGACTTCTATACTGAACTCTTCGGGGCGGGACAGTGCAATATGGGGTGTCGGGAGGATCTTCTGAAAGAGCTTCCCCAGCCCAGAAGAGAAAGATGGTTTGGACTGTGAGCTGACCCTGGACAAGCTAACAGATTCTGTCAATCAACTGACATCAGGATGTGCACCTGTCATTGATGGACTGTCTGATGACTTCTTCAAGCACTTCTGGAACTTTCTGGGACCCGATCTGCATGTGGTGGTCATTGAGTGCTTTGAACCAGGATCGCTTCCTGCTTCCTGCTAGCGAGCGGTACTGTCTCTGCTGCCCAAGAAAGACGACCTGGCCTTATTAAGAACTGGAGGCCAGTGGCACTGCTTTGCACTGATTATAAAATACTTTCTCGATCACTATCAAACCGGCTGAAAAACTAAAAAATATAATGGAACATCTTCCTGATCCTGGACATCAATGACTTCTGTAGAACTTCCAATGATGCAAATGTTGGTATTGGAAAAATCTTTTGACAGAGTCGACCATTCTTACTTGTTTTCTGCTCTAAGGGCTTTTGGTTTTGGTGAAGGTTTTTTGTCATGGGTTGGAGTTTTATACAGTGGAGCAAAGTGCTTGGTTAAGATGGGGGCAGGGCTGAGTCGACCCGTCCCAGTGCGGTGGGGTATCAGGCAGGACTGTCCCATCTCGGGTCAGCTTTACAGGATCGGTCAGTGGCCTCCCTGGGAACTCATCTCTTGATCAGCGACCAACACTATCTACGCAGATGATGTGACTGTATTGATCACCTGCCAAACGGATTTCAATCATCTGCAAGATACCTTATCCCTTTTTGAAAAGGCTTCTTCTGCACGGGTGAATTGGGAAAAAACCGAAGCACTGCCGGTGGGGGATTGGAGTGGTCTCTCAGCACCCTGTCTACCAGGAGCGCTAAATTGGGGGAAAGAGGGTTTAAAGGTACTGGGAGTGTTTTTCGGCACAGATGACTTTCAAAAGAAGAACTGGGAGGGCGTTCAGGAGAAGTAAGTAAGTAAGTAATATTTATTTATATAGCGCTTTTCGAGACCAGGGTCACAAAGCGCTTAGACAATCAAAACAATACTCAAAAAAGTACATACTTTAAAGATCAAGATAATACTGAGAACAACACAGGAGTTCGAGAAATTCAAGGAAAAGCCTGAACAAATAGAAACGTGTTAAGGTGTTTCTTAAAGGAGTCAGTAGACTCCATCAAGAGCAAAGAGAGAGAAGATCGTTCCAAAGCTTAGGAGCAACAGCCTGAAAAGATTTCTCTCCTCTGGTCCTGAGCCGTGTGCGTGGAACCATAAGTAGATTTTGATCCACAGACCTCAGAGCCCGAGCTGGGGTGTAAGGCTGGATCAGATCAGTGATGTAAGGAGGAGCCTGACCATGAATAGCTCTGAAAGTAAGAACCAGAATTTTAAAGTTGATCCTGAAAGAAACTGGAAGCCAGTGAAGAGTTTTAAGGACCGGAGAAATGTGAGTTCTTCTACTAGAGCAGGTCAGAATTCTCGCTGCAGAGTTCTGAATCAACTGCAGACCAGACGATCCTTCTTGTTAAGACATGAAAACAAACTGTTACAATAGTCCAGACGAGAAGAAACAAACACATGGATTATAAGATCCAGATCATGTTCCGACAACATTTTCCTAAGTTTAGAGATTTTTCTCAGTTGAAGGAAACCTGGTCAGTTTTCTGCAGTGTTGAACAAGAGACATGTCTTTATCTTTTTTTTATGTATTTATTTAATACAACACCCAGGTTTCTCAGGCTCAGTTTGACAGACTGACCTAAGTCACCCAAGTACTGACTCAACCCTGGAATCTTATCATCAGGAGCAATCACCAGTGTTTCAGTTTTGTCCACATTTAGCTGCAAAGTGTTTTCACTCATTGTTTGATTTCTAGCAACAATTGACTAAGTTCAGCCTCTGGGGCTCAGTTGGATCAACAGAGCAGTAGAGCTGGATGTCATCAGCAAAAATGTGATAAGAAACATCTGGAAATCTCTGAATGATTTTACCGAGGGGAATCAAGTACAGCAAAAACAATAAAGGACCCAGAACAGAACCTTGAGGGACTCCACACAACAGATCTGCCGATTCAGACCTCATTTGATTGACAGATACACTAAAACTGCGCCCAGAAAGGTAAGATGAGAACCATTCTAACACAGAACCAGACAGTCTTCATCCCTCAGTCTTCTCAGCAGGATCTGGTGATCAATTGTGTCAAAGACTGAGGACAGATCCAAGAGAACCAGAACAGTGAATTTACCAGAGTCAGCCGACATCATGATGTCACTGGACACTTTCAATAAAGCTGTCTCCGTAGAGTGATGTTTACGGAAGCCAGACTGAAACTTCTCATGGATGTCGCTCTGATCCAGGAACAAAGACAGCTGCTCAGACACCACCTTCTCCAAGATCTTGGACAAGAAAGGGAGCTTAGAAATAGGCCTGAAATTACTGAGGTCAGTTGGTTCTAAGCCTGGTTTTTTGAGCAGAGGCTCCACAATGGCATGTTTAAATGCATTGGGAAAAACCCCTGTGGAAAGGGAGAGGTTCAGGGGCCAATTGCATCAAATACTTTGATAAAAAGCCTACACGGAAGGACGTCATCTGAGCAAGAGGAGGGTTTCATCTTGTTCACTAGTGCCGAAATATCACCCAAAGATACAGCAGTGAAGGAGGACCAAGAGGAGGAGAGGGGCTCAGAGACAGTAGGGGTTCCAAACAAAGGGGGAGAGATTTTCTCTTTGATCAATTTAATTTTGTCAATGAAAAATCTCAACAATGCATTGCTGTCAGCTTCACAGAAGACAGGCGTGATTTGAGGAGCAGGAGACACGAGAGAATTAATCGTGTCAAACAAAACTTTGGGGTTTTTCCTATTTGCTGCTACCAGTTTTCTGATGTAATCAGATCTAGCAGTTTCTACCATCTCATTGTAAGAAGTCATCAGATCCCTGAGGTGAAGTCTATGCACCTCAAGTTTAGTGGACTTCCAGAGACGCTCAGTCTTTCGACAAAGTCTCTTCAGACTCAGGAGATCTTCATTTGTCCAAGGTCCATCCAGTATTTCAACACAATGATCAGTGAAACAGTGAATCAAACTGTCCACGTCTGGGCAGTCATCAAAGGAAAGACGGTCAAACATAGCAGAAAAACTGTCTGCAGTATCGGCTGAGATGACACGCCTCTGAGACCTAACTTTCAAAGGCTTAGGTTCAGGGATGAAGTCCAGGTTAAACAAGACAAGAGAATGATCACTCAGATGGACATCATGTACAGATACATTAGAAATGTTCAGGCCAAGAGTAAAAGTCTAAAATGTGGCCTTTTTGATGAGTGGGTTCAGAAACATGTTGCTCAAAATTAAAGGCTTCTGTTGAAGTTAAAAGTTCTTTAGCAGAACAAGATGTGACGTCATCAACATGAAGATTAAAGTCTCCAAGAATAAGGACAGATTCCATCTGAATAATGGAAGATAAGAAGTCACTAAAGTCTTTCAAGAACACCGCTGCCGGACCAGGCGGACGGTAGATTGACACACAATAGAAAGGTCTTGTAGATCAAGATCATCTGAGACTCAAAAGAAGTGAATTCCTGTGTCTGAATCACTTTGCAAGAACAACTCTCCCTAAAAACAGTAGCAAGACCTCCTCCACGACCAGAGAGGCGAGGTTTCCCCAGGACAGCGCTCCCTATTGGACAGAGTTCGTTCAGATGAATAAACTCTTCCTCTCTCTGCCAAGTCTCAGAAAGACATAATAAATCCAAATTAACTCTTGTGAAAAGATCATTAAGAATAAAAGATTTATTAGTAATGGAGCGAACATTTAGAAGTCCTACATTCAGCACCGATGACGTCACTGACGACGTCACTGACAGCAGAGCGGGATCTTTTGAAGCGAACAGCGGTCACGTGGGTACCAGTCTTCAGCGAGAGGAATGTCGATCAAACATCGATGACGTTCGATGACGTCAGAGTTGTTCCGAGCGATTGCGACTGCACGTCTCATCCTGACCTGAACTCCAGACCGACTTCATCGCTTGTGGAAATCGCCCGAGAGATCAAACGATATTCCACAGAGTCCGAGTCGATGAGAAGCGCAGCCGGAAACATATTCACCGGACGTTGGTAACGGTCGCGGTTATAATCTTCCATCGACTCTCTGATTTTGAAAAGAGCATCACCATCATAGATCCGAGATGCTTGAGACATATCTTTAGTGATATGAGCATAATATCCAGACAAATAGTTGTTAAAACGACTGTTTTTGGCAATTATTGCAGGAGCTCACGTTCAAGCAGCCGATCAAAGGCTCACCGGAAGCGGAAGGTGTGTGCGAGGTTATCCAAATGGAAATGGTTGCTCCCCCAGCTGTGCTATAGAGGAAGAGTCCTTTTCTGCAACATCCAGAATATCATCGTAGACTTCTTCTGGTCCGGAAAGCATTGGACTCGTGCAGCCTCCCTCTTTCTGCCGGTGGCTGAAGGGGGTCAGGGGTCTGTGGTCCGTCTTGGTCCAACTCAGCCCGACTGCTGCTGAGGAGAGCAGGGCGGCTGGGATATGAAACTTGTTCCTCTTACAACAAGAGCATTTGGACTTTACTGGACTCACAAGTTTTTATTGCTCAGTGTTGGAGGCATGGCGGGCTCTCAAGGCGGCAAGGACTCCAGAGGCAAGACCTGGATTTTGGCTCTTTGAAGAACCTCTGTTTTTTAACGTCTTCCTCCCCAGTTTGTCACTGCAGTCCGCCAGTCTACGTACCAGCCTAAGACAAGCTGGCTGCATCAAACTGGGTAACCTTTTTAAAATGACAACTGCATCAGTGGATGACCTGAGAGCAAGAGCAGCATCACCTCTGCGAGGCTCGTCAACAAGGTGGGGCAGGAAGTCTGCGAAGCACTACCAGGACATCTGCAAGAGGCATCTTTCTTGGAGCAATGGACGGGAGAGGTGGATTACAGCTTCCCCTCCTTATACATCGGCCCAGCAGTGGGAGAATGGCAGGAGGGACGAGGTCAGCTGTTGACCTTCAAAAACCCTCACCTGGACAATTTTAAAAACACTAAGAAGAAGTCGCTCTACCAGGTCTGTGTGAAGACCCTGAACTTGAACGCTCTGGCGGGCCTGAGAGAGTCGAGGTGGACTGATTCTTTTGGCGCAAACACCTCCCGAAAGGCAGCTGGCGGTCCCTGTACAAACTACCCATTGAAAAAAAAGAGAGGAAAAAAGAGAGGGGTGTCTTTTCTGTACAAAGTCTGAGACTCTGGCACACATTTTTACAGAATGTCCTCGGCTCACTGTTCGCACCTTTGGGGAGGTGGTTTCAAGGGTTCACTGAGGTGGTTTCGAGGGTTCACTGAGGTGGTTTCGAGGGTTCACTCAGGTGGTTTCGAGGGTTCACTGAGGTGGTTTCGAGGGTTCACTGAGGTGGTTTCGAGGGTTCACTGAGGTGGTTTCGAGGGTTCACTGAGGTGGTTTCGAGGGTTCACTGAGGTGGTTTCGAGGGTTCACTGAGGTGGTTTCGAGGGTTCACTGAGGTGGTTTCGAGGGTTCAACTTTTACAAAGTTTTCACATTTTCATCAACGACTTACGATTCATTTCAACAACATTTGAACAACGACCACGAATAGTTTCAAACTTCTTGACGTGAATGTTGAACAAATCAAAACTTGATCATCTTTTCATTTACAAACAGTTTCAAGAACACGTGACGTTTTCAAATAAAATCTGTTTTTGACAAACTTTTGAAGGTTCAAACTTTATTGTTTTTGCTTCTGTTAACTTAGGTTAACGATTGCTAGTTACTTTATTCCTTCAAAATAAAACTGAATCACATCAATATTTTCAGTTTGAACTCATGTTGGTTCATGTCCTGATGTTTTTGTTGAGTCTCGTGAAGAAGAAAATTATAATTATTAAATATTAAATATTATAAAATTGTATGAAAAATGACAAAAACGGTTGTTGGTTCTAGAAAACTTTACAAAGAAACACACAGTTGTTCTCTAAGTTCACATCATGAAGAAACACTTTGGTAAAAACACATCTTAGTCAAAGTCATTTTTAAAGGAGGATCTCAACAAACGTGTTGACGGAACAAGAGGCTCGA
>JACEEU010000001.1:28200660-28238160 GCA_016630915.1 Callionymus lyra | reverse complement strand
CACACACCTGTATTCCAGGTCCTCCCTGACACACACCTGTATTCCAGGTCCTCCCCACACACACCTGTATTCCAGGTCCTCCTGACACACACCTGTATTCCAGGTCCCTCCCGTGACACACACCTGTATTCCAGGTCCCTCCCCTGACACACACCTGTATTCCAGGTCCTCCGTGACACACACCTGTATTCCAGGTCCTCTCCAGGTCCCTCCCTGACACACACCTGTATTCCAGGTCCTCCCCTGACACACACCTGTATTCCAGGTCCTCCCCTGACACACACCTGTATTCCAGGTCCTCCTCCCGTCCGTGACACACACCTGTATTCCAGGTCCTCCCTGACACACACCTGTATTCCAGGTCCTCCCTGACACACACCTGTATTCCAGGTCCTCTGTTTCCAGGTCCTCCCCTGACACACACCTGTATTCCAGGTCCTCCTGACACACACCTGTATTCCAGGTCCTCCCTAGGTCCTCCCTGACACACCATCACACCTGTATTCCAGGTCCTCCCTGACACACACCTGTATTCCAGGTCCCTCCCTGACACACACCTGTATTCCAGGTCCTCCCGTGACACACACCTGTATTCCAGGTCCTCCCTGACACACACCTGTATTCCAGGTCCTCCCCTGACACACACCTGTAGGTCCCGGCTCCCTGACACACACCTGTATTCCAGGTCCTCCTCCCTGACACACACCTGTATTCCAGGTGACACACACCTCCAGGTCCTCCCTGACACAACTGTCCAGGTCCTCCCTGTAACACACCTGTATTCCAGGTCCTCCTGCCCTGATCCACACACTAACCTGTATTCCAGGTCCTCCGTGACACACACCTGTATTCCAGGTCCTCCCTGACACACACCTGTATTCCAGGTCCTCCCTGACACACACCTGTATTCCAGGTCCTCCCCTGACACACACCTGTATTCCAGGTCCTCCCCTGACACACACCTGTATTCCAGGTCCTCCCTGACACACACCTGTATTCCAGGTCCTCCCTGACACACACCTGTATTCCAGGTCCTCCCTGACACACACCTGTATTCCAGGTCCTCCCCTGACACACACCTGTATTCCAGGTCCTCCCTGACACACACCTGTATTCCAGGTCCTCCCTGACACACACCTGTATTCCAGGTCCTCCCTGACACACACCTGTATTCCAGGTCCTCCCCTGACACACACCTGTATTCCAGGTCCTCCCTGACACACACCTGTATTCCAGGTCCTCCCTGACACACACCTGTATTCCAGGTCCTCCCTGACACACACCTGTATTCCAGGTCTCCCTCCCTGACACACCTGTATTCCAGGTCCTCCCTGACACACACCTGTATTCCAGGTCCTCCCTGACACACACCTGTATTCCAGGTCCTCCCTGACACACACCTGTATTCCAGGTCCTCCCCTGACACACACCTGTATTCCAGGTCCTCCCTGACACACACCTGTATTCCAGGTCCTCCCCTGACACACACCTGTATTCCAGGTCCTCCCTGACACACACCTGTATTCCAGGTCCTCCCTGACACACACCTGTTTCCAGTCCTCCTGACACACACCTGTATTCCAGGTCCTCCCTGACACACACCTGTATTCCAGGTCCTCCCTGACACACACCTGTATTCCAGGTCCTCCCCTGACACACACCTGTATTCCAGGTCCTCCCTGACACACACCTGTATTCCAGGTCCTCCCTGACACACACCTGTATTCCAGGTCCTCCCTGACACACACCTGTATTCCAGGTCCTCCCTGACACACACCTGTATTCCAGGTCCTCCCTGACACACACCTGTATTCCAGGTCCTCCCTGACACACACCTGTATTCCAGGTCCTCCCTGACACACACCTGTATTCCAGGTCCTCCCTGACCACACCTGTATTCCAGGTCCTCCCCTGACACACACCTGTATTCCAGGTCCTCCCTTGGACACACACCTGTCTCCAGGTCCTCCCCTGACACACACCTGTATTCCAGGTCCTCCCTGACACACACCTGTATTCCAGGTCCTCCCTGACACACACCTGTATTCCAGGTCCTCCCTGACACACACCTGTATTCCAGGTCCTCCCTGACACACACCTGTATTCCAGGTCCTCCCCTGACACACACCTGTATTCCAGGTCCTCCCCTGAGGTCCTCCCTGACACACACCTGTATTCCAGGTCCTCCCTGACACACACCTGTATTCCAGGTCCTCCCTGACACACACCTGTATTCCAGGTCCTCCGTCCTCCCCTGACACACACCTGTATTCCAGGTCCTCCCTGACACACACCTGTATTCCAGGTCCTCCCTGACACACACCTGTATTCCAGGTCCTCCCCTGACACACACCTGTATTCCAGGTCCTCCCTGACACACACCTGTATTCCACCCCCACCCCCTACCACCTGTATTCCAGGTCCCCCCCCTGACACACACCTGTATTCCAGGTCCTCCCTGACACACACCTGTATTCCAGGTCCTCCCCTGACACACACCTGTATTCCAGGTCCTCCCCTGACACACACCTGTATTCCAGGTCCTCCCCTGACACACACCTGTATTCCAGGTCCTCCCTGACACACACCTGTATTCCAGGAGGTCCTCCCTGACACACACCTGTATTCCAGGTCCTCCCTGACACACACCTGTATTCCCAGGTCCCTCCCCTGACACACACCTGTATTCCAGGTCCTCCTCCTCCAGGTCCTCCCTGACACACACCTGTATTCCAGGTCCTCCCTGACACACACCTGTATTCCAGGTCCTTTGTGACACACACCTGTATTCCAGGTCCTCCGTGACACACACCTGTATTCCAGGTCCTCCCCTGACACACACCTGTATTCCAGGTCCTCCCCTGACACACACCTGTATTCCAGGTCCTCCCTGACACACACCTGTATTCCAGGTCCTCCGTGACACACACCTGTATTCCAGGTCCTCCGTGACACACACCTGTATTCCAGGTCCTCACCTGCCACAGCTGGTCTGCACAGTCCCTAAGGAGTCTGATTCCATCAAACCTGTTGAAGGAAGATATTCAGGTCACACCAGGTCAAAGTCCTCGTCCTGACTCTGCCCTGACATGGCCTCAAGTCTCCTCCAGTCCTCACTGACGTTGTTCCAGGTGGTTCTCCATCTTCCTCCTGTAACTAGTCCTGCACTCCCTGATCTTCCTCTTCAGGTCCCTCTGCAGGTTCTGCAGCTCCCCACCTTCACCACATGTCAAAGCTCTGGTCTTCTCCAGCAGCAGAGCTTCATATCAGAAGTCATGGCTCCTTGTTTGAAGAACAGTAGATGGTATCAATGCTAACTGCTCTCAGCTCAGTGTCCTTGAACACCTGCTGCTCCACAGGTGTCAGGGGTGACACTTGTTCTTCAGACCTTCTCCTCCAGCTGGTTCTGAAGAGACCAGACGTTTCCCAACATGACAGATGGAAGGTTTGGTTTGTGAGAAGATCTGGTCTCTCCACGAGGTGGAGCCTAGAGTTAGTACCAGCTGGTCCCAGAGTAGCTGAGCTCGATGCAGAGCTTCAAGGTTTCTCCAGAACAAAGTGACGTGAGCTCAGAGTCCAACTGTAGCTGCTGATGAGAACCAAGAAGGTTCAGATGTTGATAAAGTTCTAAAGGTCACGTTAACATGATGAAGATGATTCTCCACAGGTCTCCCTAAAGCGGCGCTGGTGACTCACGCTCGGGTCTGGATGATGGCGTTCATGCCGTTCCTGTCCGGGCTGAAGACTCAGGACGTGATCTACACCTGCCTGCCGCTCTACCACAGCTCCGCCTTCCTGGGCCTGACAGCAGCCATCGAGCGAGGTTTGTGTTCAAGTTAATCATGTGGAATATATTTATTTTCAAACACATGAAATACTTTCTTATCAACGTTTAAATGTTCAAGAATGTTTTCATAACTATTGTGTGACTCACCTGGACCAGAGTCATGTGACCATATTATCACAGGTTATCCACATTGCAGTTGCACTGTTTCGACTGTAGGGGGAAAAATACAACATTTTCAATCTTAACAGATACTGAAGAAACTGAAAGATTGAAAGAATGAAAGGATGAAAGAATGAAAGAATGAAAGAATGAAAGATTTAGAATGAAAGGATCAAAGAATTAGAATGAAAGAATAAAGAATGAAAGAATAAAGAATGAAATAATGAAAGAATGAAAGAATGAAAGAATAAAGAATGAAGGAATGAAAGAATGAAAGAACAAAAGCACGAAAGAATGAAAGGATGAAAGGATGAAAGGATGGAAGAATGAAAGAATGAAAGAATTAGAATGAAAGGATGAAAGAACTAAATAATGAAAGGATGAAAGAATGAAAGAATTAGAATGAAAGTAAGTAATTAAGTAAGTAAGTAAGTAATTCTTATTTGTATAGCGCTTTTCTAGAACAAAAGAATGAAAGGATAAAATAACAAAAGAATGAAAGAACGAAAGAACGAAAGAACGAAAGAACGAAAGAACGAAAGGATGAAAGAACGAAAGAACGAAAGGATGAAAGAACGAAAGAATGAAAGGATGAAACCCAGTATTTGTGCAGGAGCGACGATGGCTCTGAGGACCAGATTCTCTGCGTCTCAGTTCTGGGACGATTGCAGGAAATATGACGTGACGATGGTTCAATACATCGGAGAAATCATGAGATACATCTGCAACACTCCTCAGGTTTGATCTTCAATCATCTGCAACACTCCTCAGGTTTGATCTTCAATCATCTGCAACACTCCTCAGGTTTGATCTTAAATCATCAGGTTTGATCTTAAATCATCTGCAACACTCCTCAGGTTTGATCTTCAATCATCTGCAACACTCTTCAGGTTTGATCTTAAATCATCTGCAACACTTTTCAGGTTTGATCTTAAATCATCTGCAACACTTTTCAGGTTTGATCTTAAATCATCTGCAACACTTTTCAGGTTTGATCTTAAATCATCTGCAACACTTTTCAGGTTTGGAATCATCTGCATGTGTTTCATGAAACTAAAACTTTCTCTCACAGAGAGACAACGATAAAAACCACAAAGTCCGCCTGGCTTTGGGAAACGGGATCAGAGCCGACGTCTGGAGGGACTTCATCGGACGGTTCGGGAACATTCAGATCACGGAGTTCTACGGAGCCTCCGAGGGAAACTTCTCCTTCTTGAACTTCTACGGAAAAGTGGGAGCGATCGGACGCGACGGATTCTTGAGCAGGGTAGAGACGAGAAGAGTCGACGTGACTTCATGAACCTTATCATGTCTTTGACTCTTTGAAGAAACTCTTTCCATTCGCCGTGATCCGCTTCGACGTGGACGCACAAGAACCTGTGAGGGACACGTCCGGGTTCTGCACTGAGGTTCCACGAGGTGAGTCTTGAGTGACCCTCGATCAGTTCTTCTTAATATTTATTTGAAACCTTCATGAATATATATACATACCATAACCACACCCACTCTGCTGTGATTAGTCAAACATGGAGGTTTGTCAGCGCGCGTCATTAATGGTCTCGGAGGAGTGAAGCCATTGTTAACATAGTTGATACAAGTTGATGTTTAATGACACCAGAGTTGATACTAGTTGATGTTTAATGACACCAGAGTTGATACTAGTTGATGTTTAATGACACCAGAGTTGATACTAGTTGATGTTTAATGACACCAGAGTTGATACTAGTTGATGTTTAATGACACCAGAGTTGATACTAGTTCATGTTTAATGACACCAGAGTTCAATTCAATTCAATTCAATTCAATTTTATTTAAAGTGTCTTATCATAAGTTATCTCAAGACACTATACAGTTGAAATAAGACTACAGTTGATTAAGGAAAAATAGATCCCAGCAATTCAACAAAGAGCAAGAAACAAAACACTGTACAGTGAGCAATGGCGAGGAAAAACTTCCTTTTAGAAGCAGAAACCTCGAGGGGAACCCGACTCATTGTTGACGGCCTGCCGCTTTGACCGGCTGGGAGGAAGGATGGGGGGGTAGACAGATGGATAAGGAGAGGAGTGAGGGAGGATATAGTGAGAGAAAAGAGGAGAGTGTAGGAGGGTCCATGGGGGTGCTGGAGAGAACTCGGGGATCTGATGACGTGGTGAAGATCCTGGATCAGCAGCAGCTCTGGAGGTGGATCCCTGGATCAGCAACAGCTCTGGAGGTGGACCCCTGGATCAGCAGCAGCTCTGGAGGTGGATCCCTGGGGCTCCGGGAGAGAAATAAAAAGGTGTGGGTTTGGGACAAATGTAGACAATACACAGGTATACAGACTCCGGTGACGGGTGAAGATATATAGAGGGGAGAGGGGGGGTTGAAATAGCCAGGCCAGAGGGCACATACCTAGCACAGCAGATCCAGACACAGGGGCCCAAGCCGCGGCAGGAACCCGCGGGAGACCAGGACCCGGCAGGCGAGATAACCACCAGAGCCGACCCCAAACACCAGCGAGAAGGCGGACCACCAGCGAGAAGGCGGACCACCACCGGGGGCGCGAGAGGGCAAGCACAGGCGAGGACGACCGAGGAAGCAGAGAGGGGGAGGCACCAGGCGCAGGTACCGGGGCAGAGGGGCAGCCAGAAGAACCAGTCAGGGGATAGGGCCCCGGGGCCAGGCCGGGCGACGGAGGACCCCCAGACCGTCAGGCTGCCACCAAGTCCATAGCAGGGGACCGAGTCAAGGAGATAGGGATCTACCACAGCAGCGGCGGCGGAACCCCCCCCAATACCATGCGGACACGGCCAGTAGCCAGGTCGAGTGCCACTGCATAAGCCCGGGGGAGCAATGGCCAGGCACCGGCCCAGGTCTCCCGGGTCACAGGGGGGCCACGGTTGTGCGGGCAGGGCGGGGGCAATGGGGCTGCAGCCGTCCGGGAACGGCCCCCAGTCTTTGAACTGTAGACCGTCCCCAACAGCCGCAGCCCACCTCCCCCATGAGGGAAGTTTGGGGGGCCAGCAGTATTCCATGGGCGGTCCACGGTCTCTAAGGTGCCGAGGCCCCGCCCACCACACGTACTGACCCCCAACCCCCGCCCACCATGCAGCACCCAGGGGGACAGCAGCACTTGCATGGGCAGTACATGGTCACTACGGTAACATGGGTCCGCCCAATGCCTCCGCCGTCCCCCCAATGTGGCCCCGCCCAGTGTGGCCCCCCCCACCCGGGAAGCCCCGAAAGACCGACCAGCCCGGCCACGAACCCCCAGGACCAAGGGCGACAAACTCCCCGACCACGGCACATGCCACACAGGGCGGGTAGAGGACCACAGCCACCGCTGCAGCAGACACCCACCCCAAGACAGGCCCCCCACCACAGACCAGGTGAAGCCATCGGGGCCGGAAGGTCATCCAGAACACCCGGCCAGCCCCAGCCCCACCCCTGACGGGTTGGCGGGACCAGCAACCCCCCAGTGCAACCCCCCATCCGCCACCCCAGCCACCCCCGCCAGCACCCGCCCCCACGCACCATCAAAAACCCCCCGGAAGCGGGCCACCCCCCCGCCGGCACACGGGGCCATCGCGGCACCAGCGGTGACCACCACCAGGCCCAAGGCACCCACAGGCCCCACCCGCCGGACCCCCACACCCGAACCGGCCAAGCCAGAAACGGCCCCGGCGAGAAAAGAAGGATATACAGAGCTCGGTGTCTAAAACTAAAACTAAAACTCCTCCAGCATTCTCAGCCTATAGCAGCTAAGATAAACAGTTTTGTTAGTTATGACAGCTAGAGATAAACAGTCAAGTTAATTATAGGCTTTATCGAAAAGTAAGGTTTTAAGATTATTTTTAAACATAGAGAGGGTGTCTGCTCTCCGGACTGAAGCCGGTAGTTTGTTCCACAGTAGAGGGGCTTGAAAACTGAAGGCCCTGGCTCCGAATCTACATTTAGAGATTTGTGGTATAACTAGTAGATCAGAGTTTAGGGATCGTAAGGTCCTTGAGGGTTGGTAAGTTTGGATTAAATCTTTAATGTATGTTGGTGCTAGACCATGTAAGGCTTTATAGGTTAGGAGAAGGATTTTAAATTGTATTCTAAATTCTACAGGAAGCCAATGTAGGGAAGACAGTACAGGTGTGTTCGCGCCTCTTAGTCTTAGTCAGGACACAAGCTGCAGATGAATGAGCTGAAGATTCTGAGAGACTTTTTAGAACAGCCTGACAGAAGAGAGTTACAATAGTCCAGCCTGGAGGTTACAAAAGCATGGATGAGCTTCTCAGCATCTAAAGGAAGGAAATGCCTAATTTTTGAAATGTTACGTAAGCAGTCCGTGAGATTTGTTTTATGTGTGAGTTAAATGATAAGTCCTCGTCAAAGCATACACCCAGATTCTTTACAGTGCTGCTAGTAGCAGGAGCAAGTCCATTTTGTAAAGCTAGATCATTAGTTAATAATTGTCTGAGATGTTGCGGACCAACTAGTAAAACCTCAGTCTTTTCCGAGTTCAGTAGGAGGAAGTTTTTGGTCATCCATGACTTGATATCTGTGATACAGGACTGTAGAGTTGATACTAGTTGATGTTTAATGACAACATAGATGATACTAGTTGATGTTTAATGACACCAGAGTTGATACTAGTTGATGTTTAATGACACCAGAGTTGATACTAGTTGATGTTTAATGACACCAGCGTTTATACTAGTTGATGTTTAATGACACCAGAGTTGATACTAGTTGACGTTTAATGACACCAGAGTTGATATTAGTTGATGTTTAATGACACCAGCGTTTATACTAGTTGATGTTTAATGACACCAGAGTTGATACTAGTTGACGTTTAATGACACCAGAGTTGATACTAGTTGACGTTTAATGACACCAGAGTTGATACTAGTTGATGTTTAATGACACCAGAGTTGATACTAGTTGATGTTTAATGACACCAGAGTTGATACTA
This sequence comes from Callionymus lyra, assembly GCA_016630915.1. Lineage (NCBI taxonomy): Eukaryota > Metazoa > Chordata > Actinopteri > Syngnathiformes > Callionymidae > Callionymus > Callionymus lyra. Next base: position 28,229,272 of record JACEEU010000001.1, on the reverse strand, counting down.
GTTGATGTTTAATGACACCAGAGTTGATACTAGTTGATGTTTAATGACACCAGAGTTGATACTAGTTGACGTTTAATGACACCAGAGTTGATACTAGTTGATGTTTAATGACACCAGAGTTGATACTAGTTGATGTTTAATGACACCAGAGTTGATACTAGTTGATGTTTAATGACACCAGAGTTGATACTAGTTGATGTTTAATGACACCAGAGTTGATACTAGTTGATGTTTAATGACACCAGAGTTGATACTAGTTGATGTTTAATGACACCAGAGTTGATACTAGTTGATGTTTAATGACACCAGAGTTGATACTAGTTGATGTTTAATGACACCAGAGTTGATACTAGTTGATGTTTAATGACACCAGAGTTGATACTAGTTGATGTTTAATGACACCAGAGTTGATACTAGTTGATGTTTAATGACACCAGAGTTGATACTAGTTGATGTTTAATGACACCAGAGTTGATACTAGTTGATGTTTAATGACACCAGAGTTGATACTAGTTGATGTTTAATGACACCAGAGTTGATACTAGTTGATGTTTAATGACACCAGAGTTGATACTAGTTGATGTTTAATGACACCAGAGTTGATACTAGTTGATGTTTAATGACACCAGAGTTGATACTAGTTGATGTTTAATGACACCAGAGTTGATACTAGTTGATGTTTAATGACACCAGAGTTGATACTAGTTGATGTTTAATGACACCAGAGTTGATACTAGTTGATGTTTAATGACACCAGAGTTGATACTAGTTGATGTTTAATGACACCAGAGTTGATACTAGTTGATGTTTAATGACACCAGAGTTGATACTAGTTGATGTTTAATGACACCAGAGTTGATACTAGTTGACGTTTAATGACACCAGAGTTGATACTAGTTGATGTTTAATGACACCAGAGTTGATACTAGTTGATGTTTAATGACACCAGAGTTGATACTAGTTGATGTTTAATGACACCAGAGTTGATACTAGTTGATGTTTAATGACACCAGAGTTGATACTAGTTGATGTTTAATGACACCAGAGTTGATACTAGTTGATGTTTAATGACACCAGAGTTGATACTAGTTGATGTTTAATGACACCAGAGTTGATACTAGTTGATGTTTAATGACACCAGAGTTGATACTAGTTGATGTTTAATGACACCAGAGTTGATACTAGTTGATGTTTAATGACACCAGAGTTGATACTAGTTGATGTTTAATGACACCAGAGTTGATACTAGTTGATGTTTAATGACACCAGAGTTGATACTAGTTGATGTTTAATGACACCAGAGTTGATACTAGTTGATGTTTAATGACACCAGAGTTGATACTAGTTGATGTTTAATGACACCAGAGTTGATACTAGTTGATGTTTAATGACACCAGAGTTGATACTAGTTGATGTTTAATGACACCAGAGTTGATACTAGTTGATGTTTAATGACACCAGAGTTGATACTAGTTGATGTTTAATGACACCAGAGTTGATACTAGTTGATGTTTAATGACACCAGAGTTGATACTAGTTGATGTTTAATGACACCAGAGTTGATACTAGTTGATGTTTAATGACACCAGAGTTGATACTAGTTGATGTTTAATGACACCAGAGTTGATACTAGTTGATGTTTAATGACACCAGAGTTGATACTAGTTGATGTTTAATGACACCAGAGTTGATACTAGTTGATGTTTAATGACACCAGAGTTGATACTAGTTGATGTTTAATGACACCAGAGTTGATACTAGTTGATGTTTAATGACACCAGAGTTGATACTAGTTGATGTTTAATGACACCAGAGTTGATACTAGTTGATGTTTAATGACACCAGAGTTGATACTAGTTGATGTTTAATGACACCAGAGTTGATACTAGTTGATGTTTAATGACACCAGAGTTGATACTAGTTGATGTTTAATGACACCAGAGTTGATACTAGTTGATGTTTAATGACACCAGAGTTGATACTAGTTGATGTTTAATGACACCAGAGTTGATACTAGTTGATGTTTAATGACACCAGAGTTGATACTAGTTGATGTTTAATGACACCAGAGTTGATACTAGTTGATGTTTAATGACACCAGAGTTGATACTAGTTGATGTTTAATGACACCAGAGTTGATACTAGTTGACGTTTAATGACACCAGAGTTGATACTAGTTGACGTTTAATGACACCAGAGTTGATACTAGTTGATGTTTAATGACACCAGAGTTGATACTAGTTGACGTTTAATGACACCAGAGTCGATACTAGTTGATGTTTAATGACACCAGAGATGATACTAGTTGATGTTTAATGACACCAGAGTTGATACTAGTTGATGTTTAATGACACCAGCGTTTATACTAGTTGACGTTTAATGACACCAGAGTTGATACTAGTTGATGTTTAATGACACCAGAGTTGATACTAGTTGATGTTTAATGACACCAGAGTTGATACTAGTTGATGTGTATTGACACCAGAGTTGATACTAGTTGATGTTTAATGACACCAGAGTTGATACTAGTTGATGTTTAATGACACCAGAGTTGATACTAGTTGATGTTTAATGACACCAGAGTCGATACTAGTTGATGTTTAATGACACCAGAGTCGATACTAGTTGATGTTTAATGACACCAGAGTTGATACTAGTTGATGTTTAATGACACCAGAGTTGACACTAGTTGATGTTTAATGACACCAAAGTTGATACTAGTTGATGTTTAATGACACCAGAGTTGATACTAGTTGATGTTTAATGACACCAGAGTCGATACTAGTTGATGTTTAATGACACCAGAGTTGATACTAGTTGATGTTTAATGACACCAGAGTCGATACTAGTTGATGTTTAATGACACCAGAGTCGAAACTAGTTGACGTTTAATGACAGCAGAGTCGATACTAGTTGACGTTTAATGACACCAGAGTTGATACTAGTTGACGTTTAATGACACCAGAGTTGATACTAGTTGATGTTTAATGACACCAGAGTCGATACTAGTTGACGTTTAATGACACCAGATTCGATACTAGTTGACGTTTAATGACACCAGAGTCGATACTAGTTGACGTTTAATGACACCAGAGATGATACTAGTTGACGTTTAATGACACCAGAGTTGATACTAGTTGATGTTTAATGACACCAGAGTTGATACTAGTTGACGTTTAATGACACCAGAGTTGATACTAGTTGACGTTTAATGACACCAGAGTTGATACTAGTTGACGTTTAATGACACCAGAGTTGATACTAGTTGACGTTTAATGACACCAGAGTCGATACTAGTTGACGTTTAATGACACCAGAGTTGATAATAGTTGATGTTTAATGACACCAGAGTTGATACTAGTTGAGGTTTAATGACACGAGAGTCGATACTAGTTGACGTTTAATGACACCGGAGATGATACTAGTTGACGTTTAATGACACCGGAGTTGATACTAGTTGACGTTTAATGACACCAGCGTTTATACTAGTTGACGTTTAATGACACCAGAGTCGATACTAGTTGACGTTTAATGACACCAGAGTTGATACTAGTTGACGTTCAATGACACCAGAGTTGATACTAGTTGATGTTTAATGACACCAGAGTTGATACTAGTTGATGTTTAATGACACCAGAGTCGATACTAGTTGACGTTTAATGACACCAGAGTTGATACTAGTTGACGTTTAATGACACCAGAGTTGATACTAGTTGATGTTTAATGACACCAGAGTCGATACTAGTTGACGTTTAATGACACCAGAGTCGATACTAGTTGACGTTTAATGACACCAGAGTTGATACTAGTTGACGTTTAATGACACCAGAGTCGATACTAGTTGACGTTTAATGACACCAGAGATGATACTAGTTGACGTTTAATGACACCAGAGTTGATACTAGTTGACGTTTAATGACACCAGAGTCGATACTAGTTGACGTTTAATGACACCAGAGTTGATACTAGTTGACGTTTAATGACACCAGCGTTTATACTAGTTGACGTTTAATGACACCAGAGTCGATACTAGTTGACGTTTAATGACACCAGAGTCGATACTAGTTGAGGTTTAATGACACCAGAGTCGATACTAGTTGACGTTTAATGACACCGGAGATGATACTAGTTGACGTTTAATGACACCAGAGATGATACTAGTTGACGTTTAATGACACCAGAGTTGATACTAGATGATGTTTAATGTCACCAGACTCGGTACTAGTTGACGTTTAATGACACCAGAGTCGATACTAGTTGACGTTTAATGACACCAGAGTTGATACTAGTTGATGTTTAATGACACCAACGTTTATACTAGTTGATGTTTAATGACACCAGAGTTGATACTAGTTGACGTTTAATGACACCAGAGTTGATACTAGTTGATGTTTAATGACACCAGAGTTGATACTAGTTGATGTTTACTGACACCAGAGTTAATACTAGTTGATGTTTAATGACACCAGAGTTGATACTAGTTGATGTTTAATGTCACCAGAGTTGATACTAGTTGACGTTTAATGACACCAGAGTTGATACTAGTTGATGTTTAATGACACCAGAGTTGATACTAGTTGATGTTTAATGACACCAGAGTTGATACTAGTTGATGTTAAATGACACCAGAGTTGATACTAGTTGATGTTTAATGACACCAGAGTTGATACTAGTTGATGTTTAATGACACCAGAGTTGATAATAGTTGATGTTTAAAGACACCAGAGTTTAGTTTACAAAACATCCTCAGTTTGGTTGTTTTACGCCTGATAAACACAGGAACGGCGGAACTTTTGTTTCAGGTGAACCTGGACTTCTGATCAGTAAAATATCAAAGAAGGCTCCGTTCCACGGCTACGTTGGAGACCTGAAGCAGACGGAGAAGAAAAAGTTGCGTGGAGTCTTCGAGGAAGGAGACTTGTTCTTCAACACCGGTGACCTGGTTTTTATCGACAAGGACGGTTTCATCTACTTTAAAGATCGAGTCGGAGACACTTTCAGGTGAGTTCCACGGACGACAGGTGAGTTCCACGGACGACAGGTGAGTTCCACGGACGACAGGTGAGTGGCTGACTGCAGGTGTGATGTCACAGGTGGAAAGGTGAAAACGTGGCGACCACAGAAGTCGCCGATGTTCTGTCCAAGGCCGCGTGCATCACTGAGGCCAGTGTGTACGGAGTGGAAGTTCCAGGTGAGATTTCTGCTCCAAATAATGAACTTCAAAGACCATGAAGACGTTCAAAACTTTATTACTCACAGGTTGATGAAAGTCGTATAAAAGTAAATGATGTAAAGAAATGTCTACTTCACTTCTTTTCCCACAAATGTAACTTTTGTCTAAACTGCATCTTGTGGATCAACATATATTTAATAATGATCTAATCCTCAGGTCAGGAGGGCAGAGTCGGGATGGCAGCTGTTTCTCTGAAGGACAGACAAACGTTCGACTCCTCTGGAGTTTTTCAAGTGGTTTCCGACCTCCTGCCTTCATACGCAAGACCTCGCTTTGTTAGGATCCAGGTATGAATCTCTGGTGATGTTATCTCACAGTTTCACTATTAGATCGTATTGATGATGAAGATGATGAAGATGAAGATGAAGATGATGAAGATGAAGATGATGAAGATGAAGATGATGATGAAGATATAGATGATGATGAAGATGATGTGGATGATGAAGATGAAGATGATGATGAAGATGAAGATATAGATGATGATGAAGATATAGATGAAGATGATGATGATGATGAAGATGATGAAGATGATGATGATGAAGATGATGATGAAGTTGAAGATGAAGATGATGATGAAGATGATGAAGATGATGATGATGAAGATGATGAAGATGATGAAGATGAAGATGATGATGAAGATATAGATGATGATGAAGATATAGATGAAGATGATGATGATGATGATGATGAAGATGAAGATGAAGATGATGATGAAGATATAGATGATGATGAAGATGATGATGAAGATATAGATGAAGATGATGATGATGATGAAGATGATGAAGATGATGATGATGAAGATGATGAAGATGAAGATGAAGATGATTATGAAGATGATGATGAAGATGATGATAATGAAGATGATGATGATGAAGATAATAAAGAAGATGATGATGAAGATGATGATGATGAAGATAATAAAGATGATGATGATGAAGATAATAAAGAAGATGATGATGAAGATGATGATGATGAAGATGATGATGATGATGATGAAGATAATAAAGAAGATGATGATGAAGATGATGATGATGAAGATGATGATGATGATGATGAAGATAATAAAGAAGATGATGATGAAGATAATAAAGATGATGATGATGAAGATAATAAAGAAGATGATGATGAAGATGATGATGATGAAGATAATAAAGATGATGATGATGAAGATAATAAAGAAGATGATGATGAAGATGATGATGATGAAGATGATGATGATGATGATGAAGATAATAAAAAGAAGATGATGATGAAGATGATGATGATGATGATGAAAGATAATAAAGATAATAAAAGATGATGATGAAGATAATAAAGATGATGATGATGAAGATAATAAAGAAGATGATGATGAAGATGATGATGGTGATGATGACGAAGATGATGATGATGATGAAGATAATAAAGATGATGATGATGAAGATAATAAAGAAGATGATGATGATGATGAAGATAATAAAGAAGATGATGATGAAGATAATAAAGATGATGATGATGAAGATAATAAAGATGATGATGATGAAGATAATAAAGAAGATGATGATGAAGATGATGATGAAGATGATGATGAAGATGCCTCTGATCACAGAATACTCTGGAGATCACCAGCACCTTCAAACACACCAAAGCCAAACTGACTCAAGATGGTTTCGACCTCAACAAGATCAAAGATCCACTCTATGTTCTGGATGAAGGCCAACAGTCGTACGTGTCTCTGACCCCTGCGACCTTCGACCTCATATTATCTGGAAAAGTCAGGTTTTAAATCAATCTTTATTTCTTGTTCAGATGTTGATGTTAAAGAAACATTCGTCAAGTTTGTTGACGTCGATCAAATGTAAAGGAAATCGTTTCTCGTTGTTTTCTTGACATTAAAATCTTCCACGAGATCAAACTTGTGTTTGTTTGAGTGACAGGTGTGTTTGAGTGACAGGTGTGTTTGAGTGACAGGTGTGTTTGAGTGACAGGTGTGTTTGAGTGATAGATGTGTTTGAGTGACAGGTGTGTTTGAGTGACAGGTGTGTTTGAGTGACAGGTGTGTTTGAGTGACAGGTGTGTTTGAGTGACAGGTGTGTTTGAGTGACAGGTGTGTTTGAGTGACAGGTGTGTTTGAGTGACAGATGTGTTTGAGTGACAGGTGTGTTTGAGTGACAGGTGTGTTTGAGTGACAGGTGTGTTTGAGTGACAGATGTGTTTGAGTGACAGGTGTGTTTGAGTGACAGGTGTGTTTGAGTGACAGGTGTGTTTGAGTGACAGGTGTGTTTGAGTGACAGATGTGTTTGAGTGACAGATGTGTTTGAGTGACAGGTGTGTTTGAGTGACAGGTGTGTTTGAGTGACAGATGTTTTTTAGTGACAGATGTGTTTGAGTGACAGATGTGTTTGAGTGACAGGTGTGTTTGAGTGACAGATGTGTTTGAGTGACAGATGTGTTTGAGTGACAGATGTGTTTGAGTGACAGGTGTGTTTGAGTGACAGGTGTGTTTGAGTGACAGATGTGTTTGAGTGACAGATGTGTTTGAGTGACAGATGTGTTTGAGTGACAGATGTGTTTGAGTGACAGGTGTGTTTGAGTGACAGGTGTGTTTGAGTGACAGATGTGTTTGAGTGACAGATGTGTTTGAGTGACAGATGTGTTTGAGTGACAGATCAAGGGATCAAAGGCGTCGTGGATCAAAGGCCGACATGATAAAGAAGCTGAAAACCATAGAAATCCTGTTTGTATCGACTGTTGAGTCTCGAGGTAAATATGATCAGAACAAGGTTTTAATTGATCTGAAGAGTTGCTGCTTTGAAGATCATCTCCTGGAGGAGCTCGAGGTAAGTTCTAGTCACTGGTCGTCATAGCAACACATTTGATCAAAACAGTCAGAAATGAAAACGGTTTCATTGAGTTTATTTGGTTGAAAATAGTTATTTTTGATTTAATCAAGTCTCAGTAAAACTGCGATGAAATACTTTTGATGAATCTTTTTCACGAGTGATTGTTTCACTGGATGAACTTCAAGATAGAGTGGATGGAGAGCAGAAGTCCTCCTCCGTACTCCAGGCGCGTGGAGATCCAGAACATCTACCAGACGTACTCGTGCGGCGCGACGACGCTTCACGTCTCCAGCTTCCTGCGCTTCCTTCAGAGCGAGCAGCTGGAGCTGTGGGCGAGCGAGGACGACGCCCTGGCTTTGATGGACAAGTACGAGATCGACGAGGCAGGTGGGTGGAGCTGGAGGTCGTGAGGAACCTGCTGACGTCAGGAACCTTCTGACGCTGCTGTGCTCCAGCGAGGACCTCTCACTGCATGACGTTCGAGGGCTTCCTGAGGTTCATGGAGTCCAGAGACGGCTGCGTGTTCGACCAGCGCCACAGCCTGGTCTACCAGGACATGGACCAGCCGCTCAGCAGCTACTTCATCTCCTCGTCGCACAACACGTACCTGACCGGAGGTCAACTGGTCGGCAAGAGCAACCTGGACGCATATTTCACGCAAGTGTTTGTTCGAAATGTTTCAGTAAAACCATCAGAATATTGACCCAACATTTAGAAACGTTTTCAATGTCAATCATTTTACATTTTGATCATTCATTCAAATGTCACTATTTTTGAATTTGTAGTCTTTGAATTCGACTTAAATCATCGGTATTATTTTTAACAAATGATTTTAACGTCTCAACATTTGATGTAATGGAGCCTTGAGTTCAATTCATATGTTTTCATTAAAGAATTTTTCACATTCAACTTATAAACCAAAGTTACTCAAGAACATCCAAATGATTTCTCTCTGTAATGATCTCTTCACTGGAGACTAACCCAGACTCACCTCAGGGCTCTGACCAAAGGCTGCCGCTGCCTGGAGATCGACTGCTGGGACGGAGACAACATGGAGCCGGTGGTTTTCCACGGACACACGCTGACCACCAAGATCCTGTTCCGAGACGTGGTCAGCACCGTGGAGGAGCACGCCTTCCAGGTGAGAAGCTCGCCTTCCAGGTGAGAAGCTCGCCTTCCAGGTGAGAAGCTCGCCTTCCAGGTGAGAAGCTCGCCTGGACAGGTGAGAAGCTCCTTTGGCTGGAGACGAGAGCTTGACTCGTGGTGTGTCCAGGTGTCTCCGTTCCCCGTCATCCTGTCCCTGGAGAACCACTGCTCCAGGCCCCAGCAGGACGTCATGGCCCAACATCTCGTCTCCATTCTGGGCGACAAACTTCTGCGTCGTCCTCTGGAAGAAACGACTCCAGGACGTCTGCCGAGTCCAAACGTATGTCCAACGAAACACGAACAGATTCAAATAAATGTCAAGATTTTAAAACAACAACCAAACAATTTTAACTCTGAGGTTGTTATTGATGGATGGATGGATGGATGGATGGATGGATGGATGGATGGATGGATGGATGGATGGATGGATGGATGGATGGATGGATGGATGGATGGATGGATGGATGGATGGATGGATGGATGGATGGATGGATGGATGGATGGATGGATGGATGGATGGATGGATGTTGGATGGATGGATGATGGATGGATGGTGTGGGATGATATGATGGATGGATGGATGGATGGATGGATGGATGGATGGATGGATGGATGGATGTTGGATGGATGGATGGATGGATGGATGGATGGATGGATGGAAGGATGGAAGGATGGATGTTGGATGGATGGATGGATGGATAGTTGTCGAATAATATTGTTAAACTTATATAAATATTTATGTCTAAACCAGGAGCTGAAATATAAAATCCTGATCAAGAATAAAAAGTTATCAGAAGCTTCATCAGAGGAGGAGAGAAGTCGAGATGAATTAGAGGAAGAGGAGGAAGAGGAGGAGGAAGAGGAGGAAGAGGAGGATGAAGAAGAAGACAGCAGATCTAGAAGGTCGTGGTTCTTCTCGCCCAGGAGGAGAGAGTCGAAGAAGAAAGTGAGTCGGAGCGAGAGATGAAAGTCGTTCTTGTTTCATCCTGTTGTTCTGCAGAAGAAGAAGCTGCTCGTGGCTCAGTCTCTGTCAGATCTGGTCGTTTACACTCGATCCGTCAAGTTCGTGGACTTCCTTCACTCTGAGCAGAAGCAGAAGTTCAACGAGAACTCGTCTCTGGCCGAAGTCAAGGCCAGGAAGCTGGCTCGTGCGTCAGGTGAGCTGTCAATCAACACGTCCTGTCATTCTTTCATTCCATGAGTTCAGAAATGACTGAGTAACTCATTAACTATTGAGTAACTTATTAACTAACGAGTAACTTGTTAACTAATGAGTAACTTATCAACTAATGAGTAACTTATTAACTAATGAGTAACTTATTAACTAACGAGTAACTTGTTAACTAATGAGTAACTTATCAACTAATGAGTAACTTGTTAACTAATGAGTAACTTATTAACTAATGAGTAACTTATTAACTAACGAGTAACTTGTTAACTAATGAGTAACTTGTTAACTAATGAGTAACTTGTTAACTAATGAATAACTTGTTAACTAATGAGTAACTTGTTAACTAATGAGTAACTTATCAACTAATGAGTAACTTATTAACTAACGAGTAACTTGTTAACTAATGAGTAACTTATCAACTAATGAGTAACTTATTAACTAATGAGTAACTTATTAACTAACGAGTAACTTATTAACTAATGAGTAACTTATTAACTAATGAGTAACTTATTAACTAATGAGTAACTTATCAACTAATGAGTAACTTATTAACTAACGAGTAGCTTGTTAACTAATGAGTAACTTATCAACTAATGAGTAACTTATTAACTAATGAGTAACTTATTAACTAACGAGTAACTTATTAACTAATGAGTAACTTAGGAACTAATGAGTAACTTATTTACTAATGAGTAACTTATTAACTAATGAGTAACTTAGGAACTAATGAGTAACTTATTTACTAATGAGTAACTTAGGAACTAATGAGTAACTTATTTACTAATGAGTAACTTATTAACTAATGAGTAACTTAGGAACTAATGAGTAACTTATTTACTAATGAGTAACTTATTAACTAATGAGTAACTTATTAACTAATGAGTAACTTATCAAGCGTTTGACTCGTTTTTATTCACTTTTCTTCTCTTTCGTTTTCTTTCTCTCAGGACGAGACTTCGTTGTTTACAACCAGTCGTTTCTGAGCCGCATCTATCCTGCAGGGATGAGGACGACCTCGTCCAACTACAACCCTCAGGAGTTCTGGAACGTTGGATCCCAGCTCGGTCGGTGGTTGTGTGTCTGTCTGTCTGTGTGTGTGTGTGTGTGTGTGTGTGTGTGTGTGTGTGTGTGTGTGTGTGTGTGTGTGTGTGTGTGTGTGTGTGTGTGTGTCTGTGTCTGTGTCTGTGTCTGTGTGTGTGTGTGTGTGTGTGTGTGTGTGTGTGTGTGTTGTGTGTGTGTCAACATTGTGTAACAAGAGGTTGTTTGCAGTCGCGTTAAACTTCCAGTCTCTGGGGAAGCCCATGGACTTGAACGACGGTCGTTTCATGGACAACGGAGGTTGCGGGTACGTCCTGAAGCCCTCCGTGCTCACCTGCAGCCACAAGACCTTCAACCCTCAGGGTCGCCAGCGCGACGTCAAACCCACTCAGCTGCTGATCAAGGTCGGTCTGTCCGTTGATGGTGGTTTCGTTCAATCACTGTTTGTGTTCTCAGGTGATCAGTGGATCCAACCTGCCAATCATCCGCAGCAGCAGAGTCCTGGACTCCTTCGTGAAGGTGGAGATCCATGGGATTGGATCTGATTACTGCCAGAAAAGCACCAACACAGTGAGGAACAACTGTGAGTCCATCACTGAGGTGTTCGTCTTGTGTCTCCTGGTCCGTCTGGAAACTTACATCGTTCTGTCAGAAGTGTGATGGAAATGAAGGCAACCGCCATCTCTGAGCTTCTGCTTTTGTGTTATGAAGTTCATGTGACAAATATATAGTTTTCATCCAGAGTATTGTGTTTTCTACATGTTTAATATACATGTTCTCTGATCCTTCAGCTCTGAGTCCGTACTGGGGAACATACATGTCCTTCAGGATCAAGATCCCAGAACTATGTCTCGTTCGCTTCAACGTCAGAGACCAGACTGGATTCTTTAGCAGCGACTTCGTGGGTCAGTTTACACTTCCATTCACCTGCCTGAAGAAAGGTGAGGATGATGAAGATGATGATGATGATGATGATGAAGATGAAGATGATGATGATGATGATGATGATGATGATGATGATGATGATGATGATGATGATGAAGATGACTCGTCTGCTAAATCCTATGTGTAGGATACCGATGGGTTCCTCTGAGGTCCAGAAACGGCTGCAGCCTCGATCCTGCTTCACTCTTCGTCTTCGTCACTCACGCCTGACACGTGTTCAGAGCTCGAGAGGAAAATCTGTTTGTGTAAATATTTGAGTGTAAATAAAGTTTCATTTGAGTTGAGTTAACAAACAAGTCAAACTGCTGCTCCGAGTATCTGACGACTGTCACATCTGAGCAGCTCTAGTAGAAGAACTCACATTTCTCCTTCAAACTCTTCACTAATTTCTTTCAGGATCATTTTAAAATTCTGGTTCTTACTTTCAGATCTATTCATGGTCAGACCTCCATGATCTGATCCAGATTTACACCCCAGCTCGGGCTCTGAGGTCTGTGGATCAGAATCTACTGATGGTTCCTGAACTTCAGGACCAGAGGAGAGAAATCCTTCCAGACTGTTGCTCCTAAGCTTTGGAACCATCTCGGTGTTTGATGATCTACTGACTCCTTCAAGAAACATCTGTGTTTGATGATCTACTGACTCCTTTAAGAAACATCTGTGTTTGATGATCTACTGACTCCTTCAAGAAACATCTGTTTGATGATCTACTGACTCCTTCAAGAAACATCTGTGTTTGATGATCTACTGACTCCTTTAAGAAACATCTGTGTTTGATGATCTACTGACTCCTTTAAGAAACATCTGTTTGATGATCTACTGACTCCTTTAAGAAACATCTGTGTTTGATGATCTACTGACTCCTTTAAGAAACATCTGTGTTTGATGATCTACTGACTCCTTCAAGAAACATCTGTGTTTGATGATCTACTGACTCCTTCAAGAAACATCTGTGTTTGATGATCTACTGACTCCTTCAAGAAACATCTGTGTTTGATGATCTACTGACTCCTTCAAGAAACATCTGTGTTTGATGATCTACTGACTCCTTCAAGAAACATCTGTGTTTGATGATCTACTGACTCCTTCAAGAAACATCTGTGTTTGATGATCTACTGACTCCTTCAAGAAACATCTGTGTTTGATGGATCTACTGAATCCTTCAAGAACCATCTGTGTTTGATGATCTACTGACTCCTTCAAGAAACATCTGTGTTTGATGATCTACTGACTCCTTTAAGAAACATCTGTGTGTTTGATGATCTACTGACTCCTTCAAGAAACATCTGTGTTTGATGATCTACTGACTCCTTCAAGAAACATCTGTGTTTGATGATCTACTGACTCCTTCAAGAAACATCTGTGTTTGATGATCTACTGACTCCTTCAAGAAACATCTGTGTTTGATGATCTACTGACTCCTTCAAGAAACATCTGTGTTTGATGATCTACTGACTCCTTCAAGAAACATCTGTGTTTGATGATCTACTGACTCCTTCAAGAAACATCTGTGTTTGATGATCTACTGACTCCTTCAAGAAACATCTCAACACTGTGTTTGTCTTATGATATATATATATATATACATAATGTATATTTTAACTGTGTATTGCTGTGTTAAAGTTCTTTGTGACCCTGGACTAGAAACATGTACATGAAATACTAGAGGTAGATACTATTATAGTATTATAGAAATACTAGATGTAGATACTATAGTAGTACATGGAATTCTTGATGTAGATACTATAGTAGTACATGAAATACTAGATGTAGATACTATAGTAGTACATGAAATACTAGATGTAGATACGTAGTAGTACATGAAATACTAGATGTAGATACTATAGTAGTACATGAAATACTAGATGTAGATACGTAGTAGTACATGAAATACTAGATGTAGATACTATAGTAGTACATGAAATACTTGATGTAGATACTATAGTAGTACATGAAATACTAGAGGTAGATACTATAGTAGTACATGAAATACTTGATGTAGATACTATAGTAGTACATGAAATACTAGAGGTAGACACTATAGTAGTACATGAAATACTAGAGGTAGATACTATAGTAGTACATGAAATACTAGATGTAGATACTATAGTAGTACATGAAATACTAGATGTAGATACTATAGTAGTACATGAAATACTAGATGTAGATATGTAGTAGTACATGAAATACTAGATGTAGATACTATAGTAGTACATGAAATACTTGATGTAGATACTATAGTAGTACATGAAATACTAGAGGTAGATACTATAGTAGTACATGAAATACTTGATGTAGATACTATAGTAGTACATGAAATACTAGAGGTAGATACTATAGTAGTACATGAAATACTAGAGGTAGATACTATAGTAGTACATGAAATACTTGATGTAAATACTATGGTAGTATATGAAATACTAGATGTAGATACTATAGTAGTACATGAAATACTAGATGTAGATACTTTAGTAGTAAATGAAATACTAGAGGTAGATACTATAGTAGTACATGAAATACTAGAGGTAGTTACTATTATAGTATTATAGAAATACTAGATGTAGATACCATAGTAGTACATGAAATACTTGATGTAGATACTATAGTAGTTCATGAAATACTAGAGTTAGATACTATTATAGTATTATAGAAATACTAGATGTAGATACTATAGTAGTACATGAAAAACTAGATGTAGATACTATTATAGTACATGAAATACTAGATGTAGATACTATAGTAGTACATGAAATACTAGATGTAGATACTATAGTTGTACATGAAATACTTTATGTAGATACTATATTAGTACATGAAATACTAGATTATTACTATAGTAGTAGATGAAATACTAGATTTATACTTTAGTAGTACATGAAATACTAGCTAGAGATACTATAGTAGTTCATGAAATACTAGAGGTAGATACTATTATAGTATTATAGAAATACTAGATATAGATACTATAGTAGTACATGAAATACTAGATGTAGATACTATAGTAGTACATGAAATACTAGATGTAGATACTATAGTAGTACATTAAATACTTTATGTAGATACTATAATAGTACATGAAATACTAGACTATTACTATATTAGTAGATGAAATACTAGATTTATACTTTAGTAGTACATGAAATACTAGCTAGAGATACTATAGTAGTTCATGAAATACTAGAGGTAGATACTATTATAGTATTATAGAAATACTAGAGGTAGATACTATTATAGTATTATATAAATACTAGATGTAGATACTATAGTAGTTATACCAGATTATTACTATATTATTCCCACACGTGTTCGACAGAAGTTCGTGACCGGAAGGGGCGGGGTCTCGAGGGGGCGTGTCTACGCGCAGCTGAACTTTCTCCCAGATCCAAACTTCTCTGCTGACAGTGAGTCTAGAAAGATGGACTTGTTCTGGACCCTGTTGGTCCTGCTGGTCCTGCTGGTCCTGTTGGGTCTGCACCTGCTGAGGGGGTCTCAGTACCTTGTGGACGAGACCCTCTACATGGTTCGGAGCCTCGCTCTGGGCTTCAGGCTCGTGCGCTACAAGAAGGTCCGGCCGTTCTACAGCATCCTGGACCGGTTCCTGGACACGGTCCGGCAGAACCCGCGCAAGGTTCTGCTGGTGTTCGAGGGCCAGAGCTTGACGTACGACGACGTGGACCGTCAGAGCAACAGGTTGGCTCGAGTCCTGCAGCAGCACGCCGGGCTCCAGGAGGGCCACACGGTGGCGCTGTTCCTGCCCAACGAGCCCAGCTACGTCTGGACCTTCCTGGCTCTGGCGAAGCTCGGCTGCCCCGCGGCTCTGCTCAACTACAACATCCGCTCCAGGTCCCTGTTGCACTGCTTCTCCTGCTGCGGGGCCAAAGTTCTGATCGCGTGCGCAGGTGAGGTCACGGGGGCCCCCCGCTGAGGGGCCCCTCAGGAGGTCAAAGTTCACCTCTTTTCCTTGAAAACACGTGACTCCCGTGAACGTCAACAACTCGACGAGCAAATACTTGGTTCTTAACAACAAATACACTTTCACTGGTAAAGACTCACAACATCTCTGACACTTAATATTTATAAAGTATTTTCTTGTGATTAAGTTCAATATATTGTTTATTATGATTAAGTTAATAATCATTAAGATCCTAAAGATCCGACTCAACATCTGACTCAACATCTGACTCAACATCTGACTCAACATCCGACTCAACATCCGACTCAACATCTGACTCAACATCTGACTCAACATCTGACTCAACATCTGACTCAACATCTGACTCAACATCTGACTCAACATCCGACTCAACATCTGACTCAACATCTGACTCAACATCTGACTCAACATCTCCGACTCAACATCCGACTCAACATCTGACTCAACATCTGACTCAACATCTGACTCAACACACTCAACATCTGACTCAACATCTGACTCAACATCTGACTCAACATCTGACTCAACATCTGACTCAACATCTGACTCAACATCCGACTCAACATCCGACTCAACATCTGACTCAACATCTGACTCAACATCTGACTCAACATCTGACTCAACATCTGACTCAACATCTGACTCAACATCTGACTCAACATCCGACTCAACATCTGACTCAACATCTGACTCAACATCTGACTCAACATCTGACTCAACATCCGACTCAACATCTGACTCAACATCTGACTCAACATCTGACTCAACATCTGACTCAACATCTGACTCAACATCTGACTCAACATCTGACTCAACATCTGACTCAACATCCGACTCAACATCTGACTCAACATCTGACTCAACATCTGACTCAACATCTGACTCAACATCCGACTCAACATCTGACTCAACATCCGACTCAACATCTGACTCAACATCTGACTCAACATCTGACTCAACATCTGACTCAACATCTGACTCAACATCCGACTCAACATCCGACTCAACATCCGACTCAACATCTGACTCAACATCTGACTCAACATCCGACTCAACATCTGACTCAACATCTGACTCAACATCTGACTCAACATCCGACTCAACATCCGACTCAACATCTGACTCAACATCTGACTCAACATCTGACTCAACATCCGACTCAACATCTGACTCAACATCTGACTCAACATCCGACTCAACATCCGACTCAACATCTGACTCAACATCTGACTCAACATCCGACTCAACATCTGACTCAACATCTGACTCAACATCTGACTCAACATCTGACTCAACATCTGACTCAACATCTGACTCAACATCGGACTCAACATCTGACTCAACATCCGACTCAACATCTGACTCAACATCTGACTCAACATCTGACTCAACATCTGACTCAACATCTGACTCAACATCCGACTCAACATCTGACTCAACATCCGACTCAACATCCGACTCAACATCTGACTCAACATCTGACTCAACATCCGACTCAACACATAACATCGACTCAACATCCGACTCAACATCCGACTCAACATCCGACTCAACATTCGACTCAACATCTGACTCAACATCTGACTCAACATCCGAACATCTGACTCAACATCCACCCTTGACTCAACATCCGACTCAACATCCGACTCAACATCCGACTCAACATCCGACTCAACATCCGACTCAACATCTGACTCAACATCTGACTCGTTTGTGACGTTGATTCTGGAGACGAAGAGAACGTTTCAAACATCTTTCATCCACTAGAGCTTCAGGCTGCAGTGGAAGAGATCCTGCCGACGCTCCAGGAAGACGGCGTCTCAGTCTTCCTGCTGTCGGACTCGAGTCAGACTCCAGGGATCCAGTCTCTGACGGACAAGATCCCGAGAGCCTCGGATCTGCCGCTGCCTCGAGAGCTGCGAGCGAACGTCACCGTCCGGAGCACAGCGCTCTACATCTACACCTCTGGGACCACAGGTACGTGATGGATGGATGGATGGATGGATGGATGGATGGATGGATGGATGGATGGATGGATGGATGGATGGATGGATGGATGGATGGATGGATGGACGGACGGACGGACGGACGGACGGACGGACGGACGGACGGACGGACGGACGGACGGACGACAACATGAAGAAGAATAACAACAATAATAACAACAATAATAACAACATGAAGAATAATAACAACAATAATAACAACATGAAGAATAATAACAACAATAATAACAACAATAATAACAACAATAATAACAACAATAATAACAACAATAATAACAACATGAAGAATAATAACAACATGAAGAATAATAACAACATGAAGAATAATAACAAAAAAACAAATAAGAATAATAACAACAATAATAACAACAATTATAACAACAATAGTAACAACAATAATAACAACAATAATAATGTTGCTGCTGAAGAAGAGTTTGACAGATTCATAAACAATGTTGAGTTTAACGTTTGAATGAACGCGACCAGACTGAACTTTATCTGACTGTTGTCGACGTTCCTTCAGCACAGCGCCATCTAGTGGACGAACAACACAACGTTTGACTTGATTCTGTGCGCCTCATAATCCGTGAGGAAATTTATATAATTGTTTTGTCCACATGAGTAACGAGTGTTTTTACGAAGGTTTACCTAAAGCTGCCGTCGTGACTCACGAGAGAGTCTGGGCCGCTTCCTTCATCCAGGCCGTCTGTGGAGTCACTGCCAAGGACGTCCTGTACGTCAACCTCCCGCTTTACCACAGTGCAGGATTCTTGATCGGCCTGACCGGAGCCATCGACCGAGGTGAGTCAGTGTGACTCACTGTGACTCAGTGTGACTCACTGTGACTCACTGTGACTCTATGTGACTTACTGTGACTCACTGTGACTCATTGTGACTCAATGTGACTCAATGTGACTCACTGTGACTCAGTGTGACTCACTGTGACTCACTGTGACTCTATGTGACTCAATGTGACTCACTGTGACTCACTGTGACTCAGTGTGACTCACTGTGACTCTATGTGACTTACTGTGACTCACTGTGACTCTATGTGACTCACTGTGAATCACTATGACTCAGTGTGACTCAATGGGACTCACTGTGACTCAGTGTCACTCACTGTGACTCAGTGTGACTCAGTGTGACTCACTGTGACTCAGTGTCACTCACTGTGACTCAGTGTGACTCAGTGTGACTCACTGTGACTCACTGTGACTCAATGTGACTCAATGTGACTCAATGTGACTCACTGTGACTCACTGTGACTCACTGTGACTCAATGTGACTTACTGTGACTCACTGTGACTCAGTGTGACTCAGTGTGACTCACTGTGACTCAATGTGACTTACTGTGACTCACTGTGACTCAGTGTGACTCAGTGTGACTCACTGTGACTCAGTGTGACTCAGTGTGACTCACTGTGACTCACTGTGACTCTATGTGACTTACTGTGACTCACTGTGACTCATTGTGACTCAATGTGACTCAATGTGACTCACTGTGACTCAATGTGACTCAGTGTGACTCAATGTGACTCAATGTGACTCTATATGACTCACTGTGACTCAGTGTGACTCAATGTGACTCAATGTGACTCAATGTGACTCAATGTGACTCTATGTGACTCTATGTGACTCACAGTGACTCCGTGTGACTCCGTGTGACTCAATGTGACTCAATGTGACTCTATGTGACTCACTGTGACTCACTGTGACTCAGTGTCACTCACTTTGACTCAGTGTGACTCAGTTTGACTCACTGTGACTCACTGTGACTCAGTGTGACTCAGTGTGACTCAGTGTGACTCACTGTGACTCACTGTGACTCTATGTGACTTACTGTGACTCACTGTGACTCACTGTGACTCAATGTGACTCAATGTGACTCACTGTGACTCAATGTGACTCAGTGTGACTCAGTGTGACTCACTGTGACTCAGTGTGACTCAGTGTGACTCTATGTGACTTACTGTGACTCACTGTGACTCATTGTGACTCAATGTGACTCAATGTGACTCACTGTGACTCACTGTGACTCTATGTGACTTACTGTGACTCACTGTGACTCATTGTGACTCAATGTGACTCAATGTGACTCACTGTGACTCACTGTGACTCAATGTGACTCAGTGTGACTCAATGTGACTCAATGTGACTCTATATGACTCACTGTGACTCAGTGTGACTCAGTTTGACTCACTGTGACTCACTGTGACTCAGTGTGACTCAGTGTGACTCAGTGTGACTCAGTTTGACTCACTGTGACTCACTGTGACTCACTGTGACTCAATGTGACTCAGTGTGACTCAATGTGACTCAATGTGACTCTATATGACTCACTGTGACTCAGTGTGACTCAATGTGACTCAATGTGACTCTATGTGACTCTATGTGACTCACTGTGACTCACTGTGACTCAGTGTGACTCAGTGTGACTCACTGTGACTCTGTTGTGACTTACTGTGACTCACTGTGACTCAGTGTGACTCAGTGTGACTCAGTTTGACTCAGTGTGACTCAGTGTGACTCAGTGTGACTCAGTGTGACTCAGTTTGACTCACTGTGACTCAGTGTGACTCAGTGTGACTCAGTTTGACTCACTGTGACTCACTGTGACTCAGTGTGACTCACTGTGACTCTATGTGACTCACTGTGACTCAATGTGACTCACTGTGACTCACTGTGACTCAGTGTGACTCAGTGTGACTCAGTTTGACTCAGTTTGACTCACTGTGACTCACTGTGACTCAGTGTCACTCACTGTGACTCAGTGTGACTCAGTGTGACTCACTGTGACTCAGTGTGACTCAGTGTGACTCACTGTGACTCACTGTGACTCAGTGTGACTCACTGTGACTCAGTGTGACTCACTGTGACTCAGTGTGACTCTATGTGACTCACTGTGACTCACTGTGACTCACTGTGACTCAGGCGTGACGGTGGTGCTGAAGAGGAAGTTCTCTGCGTCTCAGTTCTGGAACGACTGCAGGAAGTACAACGTGACGGTCGTTCAATACATCGGAGAAACCATGAGATATCTGTGCAACACGCCTGCGGTAACCTTTGACCTCCATTGTTAACCTTTGACCGCCACTGTTCCTTCTTAAAGAGTCTTATAGACGTCGATTCTTTAACATCTTCAATCATCGTCAGAGTTCATGACTCTGTGTTGAGTCATGAACTCTGGTCTCAGCACATGAGTTAATAAAGCACACGAGTTAATGAGTTAATAAAACACATGAGTTAATGAGTTAATAAAGCACATGAGTTAATAAAGCACACGAGTTAATGAGTTAATAAAACACATGAGTTAATGAGTTAATAAAGCACACAGTTATAGTTAACATGAGTTAATAGAAAAGCACATGAGTTAATAAAGGACACGAGTTAATGAGTTAATAAAACACATGAGTTAATGAGTTAATAAAGCACACGAGTTAATGAGTTAATAAAGCACATGAGTTAATGAGTTAATAAAGCACACGAGTTAATGAGTTAATAAAGCACACGAGTTAATGAGTTAATAAAACACATGAGTTAATGAGTTAATAAAACACATGAGTTAATGAGTTAATAAAGCACGAGTTAATGAGTTAATAAAGCACGAGTTAATGAGTTAATAAAGCACATGAGTTAATGAGTTAATAAAACACATGAGTTAATGAGTTAATAAAGCACACGAGTTAATGAGTTAATAAAGCACACGAGTTAATGAGTTAATAAAGCACACGAGTTAATGAGTTAATAAAGCACACGAGTTAATGAGTTAATAAAACACATGAGTTAATGAGTTAATAAAGCACATGAGTTAATGAGTTAAAAAAGCACATGAGTTAATAAAGCACACGAGTTAATGAGTTAATAAAACACATGAGTTAATGAATTAATAAAGCACATGAGTTAATGAGTTAATAAAGCACACGAGTTAATGAGTTAATAAAACACATGAGTTAATGAGTTAATAAAGCACACAAGTTAATGAGCTAATAAAACACATGAGTTAATAAGTTAATAAAGCACATGAGTTAATGAGTTAAAAAAGCACATGAGTTAATGAGTTAATAAAGCACATGAGTTAATGAGTTAAAAAAGCACACGAGTTAATGAGTTAATAAAGCACATGAGTTAATGAGTTAATAAAGCACATGAGTTAATGAGTTATTAAAGCACATGAGTTAATAAAGCACACGAGTTAATGAGTTAATAAAACACATGAGTTAATGAGTTAATAAAGCACATGAGTTAATGAGTTATTAAAGCACATGAGTTAATAAAGCACATGAGTTAATGAGTTAATAAAGCACATGAGTTAATGAGTTATTAAAGCACATGAGTTAATAAAGCACACGAGTTAATGAGTTAATAAAACACATGAGTTAATGATTTAATAAAGCACATGAGTTAATGAGTTATTAAAGCACATGAGTTAATAAAGCACACGAGTTAATGAGTTAATAAAACACATGAGTTAATGAGTTAATAAAACACATGAGTTAATGAGTTAATAAAGCATATGAGTTAATGAGTTAATAAAACACATGAGTTAATGAGTTAATAAAGCACATGAGTTAATGAGTTAATAAAACACATGAGTTAATGAGTTAATAAAACACATGAGTTAATGAGTTAATAAAGCACACAAGTTAATGAGTTAATAAAACACATGAGTTAATGAGTTAATAAAGCACATGAGTTAATGAGTTAATAAAGCACATGAGTTAATGATTTAATAAAGCACATGAGTTAATGAGTTAATAAAGCACATGAGTTAATAAAGCACATGAGTTAATGAGTTAATAAAGCACATGAGTTAATGAGTTAATAAAGCACATGAGTTAATGAGTTAATAAAACACATGAGTTAATGAGTTAATAAAGCACATGAGTTAATGAGTTAATAAAGCACATGAGTTAATGATTTAATAAAGCACATGAGTTAATGAGTTAATAAAACACATGAGTTAATGAGTTAATAAAGCACATGAGTTAATGAGTTAATAAAGCACATGAGTTAATAAAGCACATGAGTTAATGAGTTAATAAAGCACATGAGTTAATGAGTTATTAAAGCACATGAGTTAATGA
Source organism: Callionymus lyra (assembly GCA_016630915.1). Classification (NCBI taxonomy): domain Eukaryota; kingdom Metazoa; phylum Chordata; class Actinopteri; order Syngnathiformes; family Callionymidae; genus Callionymus; species Callionymus lyra. Next base: position 28,205,893 of record JACEEU010000001.1, on the reverse strand, counting down.
GTTAATAAAGGACATGAGTTAATAGTTAATGAGTTAATAAAGCACATGAGTTAATAAAGCACATGAGTTAATGAGTTAATAAAGCACATGAGTTAATGAGTTAATAAAGCACATGAGTTAATGAGTTAATAAAGCACATGAGTTAATAAAGCACATGAGTTAATGAGTTAATAAAGCACATGAGTTAATGAGTTAATAAAGCACTGAGTTAATGAGTTAAAGCATGAGTTAATAAAGCACATGAGTTAATGAGTTAATAAAGCACATGAGTTAATGAGTTAATAAAGCACATGAGTTAATGAGTTAATAAAGCACAGAGTTAATGAGTTAATAAAGCACATGAGTTAATGAGTTAATAATTAATAAAACACATGAGTTAATGAGTTAATAAAGCACATATTAATGAGTTAATAAAACAAATGAGTTAATGAGTTAATAAAGCACATGAGTTAATGAGTTAATAAAACACATGAGTTAATGAGTTAATAAAGCACATGAGTTAATGAGTTAATAAAACACATGAGTTAATGAGTTAATAAAACACATGAGTTAATGAGTTAATAAAGCACATGAGTTAATGAGTTAATAAAGCACATGAGTTAATGAGTTAATAAAGCACATGAGTTAATGAGTTAATAAAGCACATGAGTTAATGAGTTAATAAAGCACATGAGTTAATGAGTTAATAAAGCACATGAGTTAATGAGTTAATAAAGCACATGAGTTAATGAGTTAATAAAGCACATGAGTTAATGAGTTAATAAAGCACACGAGTTAATGAGTTAATAAAGCACAAAAAAGTAATGAGTTAATGAGTTAATAAAGCACATGAGTTAATGAGTTAATAAAACACATGAGTTAATGAGTTAATAAAGCACATGAGTTAATGAGTTAATAAAGCACACGTTAATGAGTTAATAAAGCACACGAGTTAATGAGTTAATAAAACACATGAGTTAATGAGTTAATAAAGCACATGAGTTAATGAGTTAATAAAGCACACGAGTTAATGAGTTAATAAAGCACACGAGTTATGAGTTAATAAAGCACACGAGTTAATGAGTTAATAAAACACATGAGTTAATGAGTTAATAAAGCACATGAGTTAATGAGTTAATAAAGCACACGAGTTAATGAGTTAATAAAGCACATGAGTTAATGAGTTAATAAAGCACATGAGTTAATGAGTTAATAAAGCACATGAGTTAATGAGTTAATAAAGCACAGAGTTAATAGTTAAAGTGTTATGTTTAAGCAAAAGGTCCTGGTTGTTAATAGCTGTGAGTTAACCGTTGAGTTAATAAAACCATGAGTTAATGAGTTAATAAAGCACAAGTTATGAGCTAATAAAACACATGAGTTAATGAGTTAATAAAGCACATGAGTTAATGAGTTAAAAAAAGCACATGAGTTAATGAGTTAATAAAGCACATGAGTTAATGAGTTAAAAAAGCACACGAGTTAATGAGTTAATAAAGCACATGAGTTAATGAGTTAATAAAGCACATGAGTTAATGAGTTATTAAAGCACATGAGTTAATAAAGCACAAGTTAATGAGTTAATAAAACACATGAGTTAATGAGTTAATAAAGCACATGAGTTAATGAGTTATTAAAGCACAGAGTTAATAAGCACATGAGTTAATGAGTTAATAAAGCACATGAGTTAATGAGTTATTAAAGCACATGAGTTAATAAAGCACACGAGTTAATGAGTTAATAAAACACATGAGTTAATGAGTTAATTAAGCACATGAGTTAATGAGTTATTAAAGCACATGAGTTAATAAAGCACACGAGTTAATGAGTTAATAAAACACATGAGTTAATGAGTTAATAAAACACATGAGTTAATGAGTTAATAAAGCATATGAGTTAATGAGTTAATAAAACACATGAGTTAATGAGTTAATAAAGCACATGAGTTAATGAGTTAATAAAACACATGAGTTAATGAGTTAATAAAACACATGAGTTAATGAGTTAATAAAGCACACAAGTTAATGAGTTAATAAAACACATGAGTTAATGAGTTAATAAAGCACATGAGTTAATGAGTTAATAAAGCACATGAGTTAATGATTTAATAAAGCACATGAGTTAATGAGTTAATAAAGCACATGAGTTAATGAGTTAATAAAGCACATGAGTTAATGAGTTAATAAAGCACATGAGTTAATGAGTTAATAAAACACATGAGTTAATGAGTTAATAAAGCACATGAGTTAATGAGTTAATAAAGCACATGAGTTAATGATTTAATAAAGCACATGAGTTAATAAAACACATGAGTTAATGAGTTAATAAAGCACATGAGTTAATGAGTTAATAAAGCACATGAGTTAATGAATTAATAAAGCACATGAGTTAATGAGTTAATAAAGCACATGAGTTAATGAGTTAATAAAACACATGAGTTAATGAGTTAATAAAGCACATGAGTTAATGAGTTAATAAAGCACATGAGTTAATGATTTAATAAAGCACATGAGTTAATAAAACACATGAGTTAATGAGTTAATAAAGCACATGAGTTAATGAGTTAATAAAACACATGAGTTAATGAGTTAATAAAGCACATGAGTTAATGAGTTAATAAAGCACATGAGTTAATGATTTAATAATGCACATGAGTTAATGAGTTAATAAAGCACATGAGTTAATAAAGCACATGAGTTAATGAGTTAATAAAACACATGAGTTAATGAGTTAATAAAGCACATGAGTTAATGAGTTAATAAAACACATGAGTTAATGAGTTAATAAAGCACACGAGTTAATGAGTTAATAAAACACATGAGTTAATGAGTTAATAAAGCACATGAGTTAATGAGTTAATAAAGCACATGAGTTAATGAGTTAATAAAACACATGAGTTAATGAGTTAATAAAACACATGAGTTAATGAGTTAATAAAACACATGAGTTAATGAGTTAATAAAACACATGAGTTAATGAGTTAATAAAACACATGAGTTAATGATTTAATAAAGCACATGAGTTAATGAGTTAATAAAGCACATGAGTTAATAAAGCACATGAGTTAATGAGTTAATAAAGCACATGAGTTAATGAGTTAATAAAGCACATGAGTTAATGAGTTAATAAAGCACATGAGTTAATAAAGCACATGAGTTAATGAGTTAATAAACACACATGAGTTAATGAGTTAATAAAGCACATGAGTTAATAAAGCACATGAGTTAATGAGTTAATAAAGCACATGAGTTAATGAGTTAATAAAGCACATGAGTTAATGAGTTAATAAAGCACATGAGTTAATGAGTTAATAAAGCACATGAGTTAATGAGTTAATAAAGCACATGAGTTAATGAGTTAATAAAGCACATGAGTTAATGAGTTAATAAAGCACATGAGTTAATGAGTTAATAAAGCACATGAGTTAATAAAGCACATGAGTTAATGAGTTAATAAAACACACGAGTTAATGAGTTAATAAAGCACATGAGTTAATAAAGCACATGAGTTAATAAAGCACATGAGTTAATGAGTTAATAAAGCACATGAGTTAATGAGTTAATAAAGCACATGAGTTAATGAGTTAATAAAGCACATGAGTTAATGAGTTAATAAAGCACATGAGTTAATGAGTTAATAAAGCACATGAGTTAATGAGTTAATAAAGCACACGAGTTAATGAGTTAATAAAGCACATGAGTTAATGAGTTAATAAAGCACACAAGTAATGAGTTAATAAAGCACACGAGTTAATGAGTTAATAAAGCACACAAGTTAATGAGTTAATAAAGCACACGAGTTAATGAGTTAATAAAGCACACAAGTTAATGAGTTAATAAAGCACACGAGTTAATGAGTTAATAAAGCACATGAGTTAATGAGTTAAACAAGCTAATATACGTTTATATCAAAACATGTTCTGATATAAATGTATGAGTCAAAGATCCATGACTCATACATTTATATTCAATCAAGACAAACGACTCCTGAAGGTCAAGGCTTGGAATCCTTTAGACACGTGTCTGTGAGTGATGATGTCATCAGTGAGCGCCTCTGTGCAGAAGGACGACGACAAGGATCACAAGGTCCGGATGGCGATCGGGAACGGCGTCCGGACCGAAGTCTGGTCTCAGTTCCTGCGACGCTTCGGCGACATGAAGGTCAACGAACTGTACGGAGCGACCGAAGGAAACATCGGATTCATCAACTACACGTCCAGAGTCGGAGCCGTGGGACGAGTCAACCCCGTACACAAGGTGAGTCCTGGACGTCCAATCACAGGAAGCGATGGAGAGACTCATTCAAACAAATCTGATTTAGACCAATCAAAGCACAGGGAGAGGGCGTGGTCAGTGGGGGCGTGGTCAGTCAAAGACTCATTACTACTGCTAGTAATAATAGTACTGATAGAATTAATAGTACTGATAGTATTGATAGTACTGCAAGTATTGATAGTACTGATAGTATTGATAGTATTATTAGTACTGATAGTATTGATAGTACTGATAATATTAATAGTACCAATAATATTAATAGTACTAACAGTATTGATAGTATTGACAGTACTGCTAGTATTGATTGTATAATTAGTACTGATAGTATTATAAGTACTGATAGTATTGATAGTATTGATAGTACTACTAGTATTGATTGTATAATTAGTACTGATAGTATTGATAGTATTGATAGTACTGATAGTATTGACAGTACTGCTAGCATTAGTATTTCTTCTACTTGAACTGTTTGTTTCTCTTCAGTTCTTCTTCCCGTTCACTCTGATCCGCTTCGATGTCGACAAAGAAGAACCGATAAGAGACGCTCGAGGACTTTGTATTCCAGCAGCTAATGGTGAGTTTTCTGTGAAGGTGACGTCAGTACTGCAGGTACTACTGTCTGTCAGCAGTTCTTTAAACACACACTTTCTCTGGAACTACAGCCCAACATTTGGTAGAACGCAGTAATACAACAGTATGACCTTTAAAACTACTTCATGATGCTACGTCCTCGAACCGAGCTCCGCTATTGGTCGATCCTCGTGTCACCTGACTTAAAGTTCATGATTTCACGTCCGACTTTATTTTATATCATGTTCTTTTGTCAGACAAAATGTTTGTTCATTTTAATGTTTAGTATCAATAAAGAGTTGATACTAGTTGATGTTTAATGACACCAGAGTTGATACTAGTTGATGTTTAATGACACCAGAGTTGATACTAGTTGATGTTTAATGACACCAGAGTAGATACTAGTTGAT
>JACEEU010000001.1:28140350-28197850 GCA_016630915.1 Callionymus lyra | reverse complement strand
TAGAAACTCTAGTGTGTGTTTATAGAAACTCTAGTGTGTGTTTATAGAAACTCTAGTGTGTGTTTATAGAAACTCTAGTGTGTGTTTATAGAAACTCTAGTGTGTGTTTATAGAAACTCTAGTGTGTGTTTATAGAAACTCTAGTGTGTGTTTATAGAAACTCTAGTGTGTGTTTATAGAAACTCTAGTGTGTGTTTATAGAAACTCTAGTGTGTGTTTATAGAAACTCTAGTGTGTGTTTATAGAAACTCTAGTGTGTGTTTAATAGAAACTCTAGTGTGTGTTTATAGAAACTCTAGTGTGTGTTTATAGAAACCTAGTGTGTGTTTATAGAAACTCTAGTGTGTGTTTATAGAAACTCTAGTGTGTGTTTATAGAAACTCTAGTGTGTGTTTATAGAAACTCTAGTGTGTGTTTATAGAAACTCTAGTGTGTGTTTGAAGAAACTCTAGTGTGTGTTTATAGAAACTCTAGTGTGTGTTTGAAGAAACTCTGGTGTGTGTTTATAGAAACTCTAGTGTGTGTTTAAAGAAACTCTGGTGTGTGTTTATAGAAACTCTAGTGTGTGTTTGAAGAAACTCTAGTGTGTGTTTATAGAAACTCTAGTGTGTGTTTATAGAAACTCTAGTGTGTGTTTATAGAAACTCTAGTGTGTGTTTATAGAAACTCTAGTGTTTTTTAGAGTGTGTGTTTATAGAAACTCTAGTGTGTGTTTATAGAAACTCTAGTGTGTGTTTATAGAAACTCTAGTGTGTGTTTGAAGAAACTCTAGTGTGTGTTTATAGAAACTCTAGTGTGTGTTTATAGAAACTCTAGTGTGTGTTTATAGAAACTCTAGTGTGTGTTTATAGAAACTCTAGTGTGTGTTTATAGAAACTCTAGTGTGTGTTTGAAGAAACTCTAGTGTGTGTTTATAGAAACTCTAGTGTGTGTTTATAGAAACTCTAGTGTGTGTTTATAGAAACTCTTTATAGAAACTCTAGTGTGTGTTTATAGAAACTCTAGTGTGTGTTTATAGAAACTCTAGTGTGTGTTTATAGAAACTCTAGTGTGTGTTTATAGAAACTCTAGTGTGTGTTTATAGAAACTCTAGTGTGTGTTTAAAGAAACTCTAGTGTGTGTTTATAAAACGAAACCCTGTAGTGTGTGTTTGAAGAAACTCTAGTGTGTGTTTATAGAAACTCTAGTGTGTGTTTTGAAGAAACTCTGGTGTGTGTTTATAGAAACTCTAGTGTGTGTTTGAAGAAACTCTGGTGTGTGTTTATAGAAACTCTAGTGTGTGTTTGAAGAAACTCTAGTGTGTGTTTATAGAAACTCTAGTGTGTGTTTATAGAAACTCTAGTGTGTGTTTATAGAAACTCTAGTGTGTGTTTATAGAAACTCTTGTGTGTTTATAGAAACTCTAGTGTGTGTTTGAAGAAACTCTGGTGTGTGTTTATAGAAACTCTAGTGTGTGTTTATAGAAACTCTAGTGTGTGTTTATAGAAACTCTAGTGTGTGTTTATAGAAACTCTAGTGTGTGTTTATAGAAACTCTAGTGTGTGTTTGAAGAAACTCTAGTGTGTGTTTATAGAAACGCTAGTGTGTGTTTGAAGAAACTCTAGTGTGTGTTTATAGAAACTCTAGTGTGTGTTTGAAGAAACTCTGGTGTGTGTTTATAGAAACTCTAGTGTGTGTTTGAAGAAACTCTGTGTGTGTGTTTTTAGAAACTCTAGTGTGTGTTTGAAGAAACTCTGGTGTGTGTTTATAGAAACTCTAGTGTGTGTTTGAAGAAACTCTAGTGTGTGTTTATAGAAACTCTAGTGTGTGTTTATAGAAACTCTAGTGTGTGTTTATAGAAACTCTAGTGTGTGTTTATAGAAACTCTAGTGTGTGTTTATAGAAACTCTGTGTAGAACCCTAGTGTGTTTATAGAAACTCTAGTGTGTGTTTATAGAAACTCTAGTGTGTGTTTATAGAAAGTGTGTGTTTGAAGAAACTCTAGTGTGTGTTTATAGAAACTCTATGTGTGTTTATAGAAACTCTAGTGTGTGTTTATAGAAACTCTAGTGTGTGTTTAGATAGAAACTCATGACTCTAGCTGTGTGTTTATAGAAACTCTAGTGTGTGTTTATAGAAACTCTAGTGTGTGTTTATAGAAACTCTAGTGTGTGTTTATAGAAACTCTAGTGTGTGTTTATAGAAACTCTAGTGTGTGTTAATAGAAACTCTAGTGTGTGTTTATAGAAACTCTAGTGTGTGTTTATAGAAACTCTAGTGTGTGTTTATAGAAACTCTAGTGTGTGTTTGAAGAAACTCTGGTGTGTGTTTATAGAAACTCTAGTGTGTGTTTGAAGAAACTCTGGTGTGTGTTTATAGAAACTCTAGTGTGTGTTTATAGAAACTCTAGTGTGTGTTTATAGAAACTCTAGTGTGTGTTTATAGAAACTCTGGTGTGTGTTTATAGAAACGCTAGTGTGTGTTTATAGAAACTCTAGTGTGTGTTTATAGAAACTCTAGTGTGTGTTTGAAGAAACTCTAGTGTGTGTTTGAAGAAACTCTGGTGTGTGTCTATAGAAACTCTAGTGTGTGTTTATAGAAACTCTAGTGTGTGTTTATAGAAACTCTAGTGTGTGTTTATAGAAACTCTAGTGTGTGTGTTTATAGAAACTCTAGTGTGTGTTTAATAGAAACTCTGTGTGTGTTTGAAGAAACTCTGGTGTGTGTTTTAAATAGAAACTCTAGTGTGTGTTTATAGAAACTCTAGTGTGTGTTTATAGAAACTCTAGTGTGTGTTTGAAGAAACTCTAGTGTGTGTTTATAGAAACTCTAGTGTGTGTTTGAAGAAACTCTGGTGTGTGTTTATAGAAACTCTAGTGTGTGTTTGAAGAAACTCTGGTGTGTGTTTATAGAAACTCTAGTGTGTGTTTGAAGAAACTCTAGTGTGTGTTTATAGAAACTCTAGTGTGTGTTTATAGAAACTCTAGTGTGTGTTTATAGAAACTCTAGTGTGTGTTTATAGAAACTCTAGTGTGTGTTTGAAGAAACTCTAGTGTGTGTTTATAGAAACGCTAGTGTGTGTTTGAAGAAACTCTAGTGTGTTTATAGAAACTCTAGTGTGTGTTTTGAAGAAACTCTAGTGTGTGTTTATAGAAACTCTAGTGTGTGTTTGAAGAAACTCTAGTGTGTGTTTATAGAAACTCTAGTGTGTGTTTGAAGAAACTCTGGTGTGTGTTTATAGAAACTCTAGTGTGTGTTTGAAGAAACTCTGGTGTGTGTTTATAGAAACTCTAGTGTGTGTTTGAAGAAACTCTAGTGTGTGTTTGAAGAAACTCTAGTGTGTGTTTATAGAAACTCTAGTGTGTGTTTATAGAAACTCTAGTGTGTGTTTATAGAAACTCTAGTGTGTGTTTATAGAAACTCTAGTGTGTGTTTATAGAAACTCTAGTGTGTGTTTGAAGAAACTCTAGTGTGTGTTTATAGAAACTCTAGTGTGTGTTTATAGAAACTCTAGTGTGTGTTTATAGAAACTCTAGTGTGTGTTTAATAGAAACTCTAGTGTGTGTTTATAGAAACTCTAGTGTGTGTTTATAGAAACTCTAGTGTGTGTTTATAGAAACTCTAGTGTGTGTTTATAGAAACTCTAGTGTGTGTTTATAGAAACTCTAGTGTGTGTTTATAGAAACTCTGGTGTGTGTTTATAGAAACTCTGGTGTGTGTTTATAGAAACTCTAGTGTGTGTTTATAGAAACTCTAGTGTGTGTTTATAGAAACTCTAGTGTGTGTTTGAAGAAACTCTGCTGTGTGTTTATAGAAACGCTAGTGTGTGTTTGAAGAAACTCTAGTGTGTGTTTATAGAAACTCTGGTGTGTGTTTGAAGAAACTCTGGTGTGTGTTTATAGAAACTCTAGTGTGTGTTTATAGAAACTCTGGTGTGTGTTTGAAGAAACTCTAGTGTGTGTTTATAGAAACTCTGGTGTGTGTTTATAGAAACTCTAGTGTGTGTTTATAGAAACTCTAGTGTGTGTTTATAGAAACTCTAGTGTGTGTTTATAGAAACTCTAGTGTGTGTTTATAGAAACTCTGGTGTGTGTTTAGATCTTCACGTTGTCTCGTCCACAGACCTCTCTGGACATGACCGGGACGTTCAAGATGAAAAAAGTTCAACTGGTTCACGAAGGATTCGATCCGACGCTGGTCTCTGAGCAAATGTTTCTTCTGGACTCTGAGAAGAAAACCTTTGTTCCTCTGACGTCAGACCTTCATCAGAGCATCTTGTGTGGATCCATCAAGCTCTAGCTGTGCTTAATACTGATGACCTCAGGGGGGCGCCAGAGACGCGTGACGTCATGAATCAAGTGATGACCTCAGGGGGCGCCAGAGACGCGTGACGTCATGATTGTCGGCGATCTTTACCTCATGATAGTTTTGAAAAGGATTTTTTCACCTGATTTTATACTTTAATGATGAAACCATCAGTGGATCTGATGATCTGCGTCTGTTCAGATGTTTGAAGTAAAAAACGTCGTCAATGAACTCGTTCTTTTAATGTTTATAAACGTCAAAGAAACTGAATCCTTCGACATGAAGAACGTTATGATTTATCAATACGGCTGTTAATTATAAACAACTATATTTTTAGACATAAAAATCTAAACATTATTCTAACATCACAATGAAGACGATATACAATAAAAAACACGTGTTAATCAAATGTTTGGCTTCAAACTGTCGTGAAAACATACGAGAAAATAATACCTGAAGTCGAAAAGTTATTAATATTAGATTAAATAGTTACTATGCTCATCTCTGGGAGGACTCGAGTCTCACGGATCTATGATTCGACTCTGTTGAGCATCAGAGTCCAGGACGTTCACACGAGACAGTCTTGATCGTTCGTCATCAACACGACAGAAGATCTGCTGCTCCAACAGATCCAGGGTCAGTTCCGAGGAGAGGTTCTCGTTCTGGTGAACAAGTCCAGAGAAGACACGCCTGGACTCTGACGTCATCGGATGCTGAGATCGACGCCTCAACAGATCCTGGAGCTCAGAAGTTTTCTTTTGACTTCAGCGTTTACTCCGGAGCCTTCAAGCTGTAGACTTCGAAAGGTAAGTCATTTATATTTATAGAGCTTTTCTAGACCAGGGTCACCAGCTGTCACTGCCTCAGTGATGTCATCAGTGACGTCTTTAATTTTGAGCAACATGTTTCTGAACCCTCTCATCAAAAAATTAGTTTTGACTCTTGACCTGGACCTTTCTAATGTATCTGTACATGATGTTCATCTGATCTCTTGTTTAACCTGGACTTCATCCCTGAACCCAAGACCTTGAAGGCCTCAGTTGTCGTCTCAGCTGATGCTGACGAAACTTTCTATGTTTGACGCTCTTTCCTTTGATGACTGAACGTGTTGATTCACTGTTTCACTGATCATTGTGTTGAAATACTGGATCAAACCTGTTAAATCCAACTTGAAAATTAAGGAAAAACGGTGCCCTTGAACAAGAAGATCTCCTGAGTCTGAAGAGACTTTGTCGAAAGACTGAGCGTCTCTGGAAGTCCCCTAAACTTGAGGTGCACAGACTTCACCTCAGGGATCCGATGTCTTCTTACAATGAGATGGTAGAAACTGCTAGATCTGATTACATCATGAAACTGGTAGCAGCAAGAAAAGAAGAGTGTTGTATGACACGATTAATTCTCTCGTGTCTCCTGCTCCTCAAATCACGCCTGTCTTCTGTGAAGCTGACAGCAATGCATTGTTGAGGTTTTTACTGACAAAATTAAATTGATCAAAGAGAAAATCTCTCCCCCTTTGTTTGGAACCCCTACTGTCTCTGAGCCCCTCTCCTCCTCTTGGTCTTCCTTCACTGCTGTCTCTGAGCCCCTCTCCTCCTCTTGGTCTTCCTTCACTGCTGTCTCTGAGCCCCTCTCCTCCTCTTGGTCTTCCTTCACTGCTGTATCTAGCCTTGGGTGTTCCTTCACTGCTGTATCTTTGGGTGATACTTCGGAACTAGTGAACAAGATGAAACCCTCCTCTTACTGAAGGTGTCCAGTGACATCATGATGTTCTGGTTCGGTTGGATCTGTCCTCAGCCTTTGACACATTTGAACCAGATCCTGAAAACTGAGGGATGAAGACTGTCTGTGGCAGTTTTGTTCAGTGTTGAACTAGAGACACAACACCAGGTTTTCTCAGAATTTCTTTTTTGAAATGAAAACTCTCGATCATTTGGTTCTTGTTTTTGTTTCGGTTTAAACACAGTTGTTTGTCAATAAACAGCTTCAACATCATTAATGAGGTTTTTGTTTCCAGTGTCTGAAGAATGACCTTGAAATCATCGATGAGACCAGAGTGTAAACTTATGAGCACAAGTGTGTGTGTACTTGTGTGTATGTACTTGTGTGTATATATTTGTGTGTGTGTGCATGTTTACTTGTGTATATATATATGTGTGTGTCAGGTTCAAGGCTCAGGGTTTCACAAACAAAGTAACAAAGTTGTCTTTTAAATAAAGTGTTTTCTCTTTGATACAAAATAACAAAGATGTACAAAAGTTCATGTAGAGATCCAAGGCCATGTGCAGCATTTATGTACAGCTTCCATTATCATCCTCCAGCTTTAATCCATCGTCCACGTCGATGCATAGAAGGAACAAACCTTTCATCAGCCTCCATGAGTCTGTACGTGTGTGTGTGTGTGTACATGTGTGTGTGTACATGTGCTTGTGTGTGTGTGTGTCTTCATGTGTGTACATGTGTGCGTGCGTGTGTACATGTGTGTGTGTTCGTGTTCGTGTTCATGTGTGTACATGTGTGTGTGTTCGTGTTTGTTTGTGTACATGTGTGTGTACATGTGTGTGTGTGTTCGTGTTTGTGTTCATGTGTGTACATGTGTGTGTGCGTGTACATGAGTGTGTACATGTGTGTGTGTGTTCATGTGTGTACGTGTGTGTGTGTTCATGTGTGTGTACATGTGTGTGTGTACATGAGTGTGTACGTGTGTGTGTTCATGTGTGTACGTGTGTGTACATGAGTGTGTACGTGTGTGTGTTCATGTGTGTACGTGTGTGTACATGAGTGTGTACATGTGTGTGTATGTGTGTTTGTATGTGAACATGTGTGTGTGCATGTGTGTGCGTGTTCATGTGTGTACCTGTGTGTGTACATGTGTGTTCATGTGTGTACATGTGTGTGCATGTGTGTGTGTACATGTATATGCATGTGTGTGTGTACATGTGTGTGCATGTGTGTGTGTGCATGTGTGTGTGTACATGTGTGTGCATGTGTGTGTGTACACTTGTGTACATGTGTGTGTATGTGTGTGTACATGTGTGTAGATGTGTGTAGATGTGTGTGTGTACACTTGTGTACATGTGTGTGTATGTGTGTACATGTGTGTGTAGATGTGTGTAGATGTGTGTGTGTCCACTTGTGTACATGTGTGTGTATGTGTGTACATGTGTGTGTAGATGTGTGTAGATGTGTGTAGATGTGTGTGTGTACACTTGTGTACATGTGTGTGTATGTGTGTACATGTGTGTGTACATGTGTGTAGATGTGTGTAGATGTGTGTGTGTACACTTGTGTACATGTGTGTGTATGTGTGTACATGTGTGTGTAGATGTGTGTAGATGTGTGTAGATGTGCTGCAGGAGGACGTGGATATGCAATAAGGCATCATCAGTGAGGACGAGAGTCTCGTTGTAGGAGCAGGTCTGGACCTGAGTCGTACTGAGTCATACTGAGTCATACTGAGTCATACTGAGTCATAGCACATGCATAGATCTCTGAGTCAGAGTCACAAGAGTTGCTACAAAAACCGGTGAAAGAGAGAAAACTCTTCTTTTCTTCGTCACTTGTTGCATAACTGAGTGACTCCTTGTTTAAAAGAGTTTCAAAATCTTCTCTCTTTTACAAAAGTCATGCATCTGTTCTTCTCTTCTTTTTTGCAAGCCTTGAAAGCACCGACGGAAGGACAGAGTGCTTCATCCTTCGCTTCTTCTCCTCCTTCTAGAGAGTCTGGTCACGAGCCTGTGAGTCCAGGTGAGTCCAGGTGAGTCCAGGTGAGTCCGAACAGACCAGCTGCTCAGAAGTGGTCGATCAGAACCGACACACAGTTCGCTCCCACCAGGTAGTTTGGATCTCCAGGCAGATGTTTGTTCTGCCATGTCTTCTGATCGCCTGCAGGAGAACAAAGTCATCATGAGGTTCTTCAAGAGCTTCTTCTTCATGTCCCTCAGACCCCGTCAAACACTCCCCCCATGAGGTCTACACTTGTACTGCAGCTGTCGGTCCATGAAGACTTGAGAGAAAAATGATTGAGGAAACGTTTGAGTCTCAGAACGTTTGAGTTTCTTACAAATTAAGACTTTTTCAAGTCGTAGAGAAAATTTGACCAAAAGTCTTAAATAAAAATGTAAAAACAATTTATTTTAAACACAAACTATGAAGTTATTTTGAGTCAAAGATGAAACACTTGTCTTCATATCAAACGTGAACATGAAGTAAAGCGAGAACTTCATTGAGAAACATCTTCACACTCAGATCCTCAGGATTAGAACCAACAACCTGCTGAGACGTTCTCGTTTCTCTCACGTCTTCATGCCATTCATGAGCGAAGATGAAGATGGACTGAGACTCTGGACAGAGAGAGGACGTCGTACCCGACGAGGAGTCGGAGGATTTTAGAGCAAAAGACCAACCATCAGGGGTCATGGACGCGCAGTGAGGTAGACGCAGCTCCACCGGCTTCAGGAACTTCAGTCCATGAGGTCCACACATCACCAGAGGACTGAGCAGAGTTTCTCCTGCAGACAAGACACTCTTGGATCAGACAGAACCAGAGAACACACGACCTTGACTTGAGAGAGTGAAGTCAAGAGTGAAGTCCAGAGTGAAGTCAAGAGTGAAGTCAAGAGTGAAGTCGAGAGTGAAGTCGAGAGTTAAGTAGAGTGGAAGTCAGCAGGAGTCACAGGAGTGAAGTCAAGAGTGAAGTCAGAGTGAAGTCAGAGTGAAGTCAGAGTGAAGTCAAGAGTGAAGTCAAGAGTGAAGTCAAGAGTGAAGTCAAGAGTGAAGTCAAGAGTGAAGTCAAGAGTGAAGTCAAGAGTGAAGTCAAGAGTGAAGTCAAGAGTAGAGTGAAGTCAAGAGTGAAGTCAAGAGTGAAGTCAGAGTGAAGTCAGAGTGAAGTCAGAGTGAAGTCAAGAGTGAAGTCAAGAGTGAAGTCAGAGTGAAGTGAAGTCAAGAGTGAAGTCAAGAGTGAAGTCAAGAGTGAAGTCAAGAGTGAAGTCAGAGTGAAGTCAAGAGTGAAGTCAGAGTGAAGTCAGAGTGAAGTCGAGAGTGAAGTCGAGAGTGAAGTCAAGAGTGAAGTCAAGAGTGAAGTCAAGAGTGAAGTCAAGAGTGAAGTCAGAGTGAAGTCAGAGTGAAGTCAAGAGTGAAGTCAAGAGTGAAGTCAGAGTGAAGTCAAGAGTGAAGTCAAGAGTGAAGTCAAGAGTGAAGTCAAGAGTGAAGTCAGAGTGAAGTCAAGAGTGAAGTCAAGAGTGAAGTCAAGAGTGAAGTCAAGAGTGAAGTCAAGAGTGAAGTCAAGAGTGAAGTGAAGTCAGAGGAAGTCAAGAGTGAAGTCAGAGTGAAGTCAGAGTGAAGTCAAGAGTGAAGTCAAGAGTGAAGTCAAGAGTGAAGTCAGAGTGAAGTCAAGAGTGAAGTCAGAGTGAAGTCAAGAGTGAAGTCAGAGTGAAGTCAAGAGTGAAGTCAGAGTGAAGTCAAGAGTGAAGTCAAGAGTGAAGTCAAGAAAAGTCAAGAGTGAAGTCAAGAGTGAAGTCAGAGTGAAGTCAGAGTGAAGTCAAGAGTGAAGTCAGAGTGAAGTCAAGAGTGAAGTCAAGAGTGAAGTCAAGAGTGAAGTCAAGAGTGAAGTCAAGAGTGAAGTCAAGAGTGAAGTCAAGAGTGAAGTCAGAGTGAAGTCAAGAGTGAAGAGTGAAGTCAAGAGTGAAGTCAAGAGTGAAGTCAAGAGTGAAGTCAAGAGTGAAGTCAAGAAGTCAAAGTGAAGTCAAGAGTGAAGTCAAGAGTGAAGTCAAGAGTGAAGTCAAGAGTGAAGTCAAGAGTGAAGTCAAGAGTGAAGTCAAGAGTGAAGTCAAGAGTGAAGTCGAAGTGAAAGAGTGAAGTCAAGAGTGAAGTCAAGAGTGAAGTCAGAGTGAAGTCAAGAGTGAAGTCAAGAGTGAAGTCAAGAGTGAAGTCAAGAGTGAAGTCAGAGTGAAGTCAGAGTGAAGTCAGAGTGAAGTCAAGAGTGAAGTCAAGAGTGAAGTCAAGAGTGAAGTCAAGAGTGAAGTCAAGAGTGAAGTCAAGAGTGAAGTCGAGAGTGAAGTCAAGAGTGAAGTCGAGAGTGAAGTCAAGAGTGAAGTCAAGAGTGAAGTCAAGAGTGAAGTCAAGAGTGAAGTCAAGAGTGAAGTCAGAAGAGTGAAGTCAAGAGTGAAGTCAAGAGTGAAGTCAAGAGTGAAGTCAGAGTGAAGTCGAGAGTGAAGTCAAGAGTGAAGTCAAGAGTGAAGTCAAGGGAGAGTCAAGAGTGAAGTCAAGAGTGAAGTCAGAGTGAAGTCAGAGTAAGTGAAGTCAAGAGTGAAGTCAGAGTGAAGTCAAGAGTGAAGTCAAGAGTGAAGTCAGAGTGAAGTCAAGAGTGAAGTCAAGAGTGAAGTCAAGAGTGAAGTCAAGAGTGAAGTCAAGAGTGAAGTCAAGAGTGAAGTCAAGAGTGAAGTCAGAGTGAAGTCAAGAGTGAAGTCAAGAGTGAAGTCAGAGTGAAGTCAAGAGTGAAGTCAAGAGTGAAGTCAAGAGTGAAGTCAAGAGTGAAGTCAAGAGTGAAGTCAGAGTGAAGTCAGAGTGAAGTCAAGAGTGAAGTCAAGAGTGAAGTCAAGAGTGAAGTCAAGAGTGAAGTCAAGAGTGAAGTCAAGAGTGAAGTCAAGAGTGAAGTCAGAGTGAAGTCAAGAGTGAAGTCAAGAGTGAAGTCAAGAGTGAAGTCAAGAGTGAAGTCAAGAGTGAAGTCAAGAGTGAAGTCAAGAGTGAGGTCGGAGTGAAATCTGTATGTATTAAAGAAAATCACTCATTTTGAAAATATTTTCTAAGATAATTATTCAATAAAAACAGCTTAAAATGAACATGTTTTAAAACTAAATTATTTAAAAAAAAATCTAAGAACATTTGAATAAAATAATTCCAACATTTCAACGATGAACACGAGGCTCTTCTCTGAGGCGACATCATGACATCATAACTCTGTGATGTCGTGACGACGACTCACTGACCTTTCTCTTTGTCCAGGGGGGGCAGGATGCTGTTGTCGCGGCACACCTTGAAGTAGATCTCCTGCTCCAGGCTCTCAGGGATGGCTCCCTGCGGGATGATGATGCTGACGCCCGTCTCGATGGAGCTCAACACGCCGCCGTTAGCGTTGAAGACGCCGCGAGCAGTGGCCACCACCGTGTGACCCTCGTCCTCCTCGTCGTCGTCCAGGGCGCCCGGACTGAGACGAGAGCGTCGATCACATGTCGATCACATGTCGATCACATGTCGATCACATGTCGATCACATGTCGATCACATGTTGACGACTCGAGTCACAACACACTCCAGTGATGATGTCACACGTGTGATGTCATCAACACCTCCTCCTACCTGACAGGGATGGCCTTCGGGATGGCGTTGATGTTGTTGTGCTGGTACTTGAGCCTGCCGTCCATAGTGCGTGTGAAGGTGTCCAGGCCGCTGTCGTGGTCCAGGGGCTGAGGGGACAGTTGAGGCTTCACCGGTGTGTCGTTGGGCAGCAGGTTGTGGTTGAACTTCGGACTGTCGAACTTGCGCTCGAAGGGCCGAGCGGAGCTGGTGTAGGGTTTGGGGACGTAGCGGTTGTAGCTCATAGGAGCACCGAGGGTCTTTGGGGGGGCGGCGTCGGTGCCGTTGACCGGGGACTTGTCGGGGAGACCTCGGGCCGGCAGGTACACGACCGGCGCCGACTCGTCTCGACCGGTCGGCCTGAGAGACGCCAGATCTGGCTTGATGTTGGGGGGAGTGAGCGGCTCAGGTGTGGAGGTCACTGCAGGACAGAAGGTGAACTTAAATAACATTGAATATGTTCTGTTAACGAAGGATCAGTGGCTCTGGACTCTCTAGTGTCTGGAGAGACTTTTAACTCTTTAAACTTTAAACTACGATGAATTAAAAATACAGACACAGAAAAATCTCAGTTTTTAAAATTCAAGGATAAATATTAGTAAAATTCAACCTTTCTATGAAGACATCAATTATTAAAACTAAATCATTGATTAAAAAAACATGTCAATTCAAACAATCGAACTCATTATTTCGTGCCACGAACATACCGTTTAATTCCAACAATATTCTCATCAAAATGATTTTCTAAAGAGAACGAGCCGTAGACGCGTGAGTTTGTACCGTCGACTGGACTCAGGAGTGTGTTGGGAGCAGCAGGGGGTCCAGCAGGGGGTCCAGCAGGGGGTCCAGCAGGGGGTCCAGCAGGGGGTCCGTACTGTGAGGGATGAGGCTCGAAGCGTTTCTCCACCGGACTGACCTTCTCCACCGACTCCACTCTGCAGCAGAAGACTGGTCAGAGCGCGGCTGGAGTGAAGGACGCCGGACTCACCTGTTGTACGAGTACGGCAGCTGCGAGGGTTTGGGCGGCTCGTGGAAGCGGGTAGTACCAGGACCGGCCTGGATCATGGCTTTGCTGTCGAAGCTGCGTCGGTCGAAGTAGGACAGTTGCTTCCTGTAGTACTCCTCGTCCTCGTCCAGGTCGTAGTGGTTGGAGCGCAGAAGGTCGTCCAGAGGCTTGTGAGGCTTCTGTGGCTCCGGAGCTCTGCAGAGGAAACATCAGAGTTACTTCATGAGTCTCCGTGACACCTGTCAATCACAACTGAGGGTGACTTTTGTCAATTTAAACACAGACCATCTACATCAAAGGAAGGTGAAGCTCATTGTAAAGACTTCATTCAAGAGATGGCAGCACATGAAGGACGTAAGAAGAGGACGCACCGATACTTGTCCTGCTCCAGGCTGCTCAGCGAGTTGGCTTTGAGGACCGGACCAGGTGCACTTGCAGGTTTGGGAACATCTGCGGGCTGAAGAGTCGACATGTTTAGAGCCTCCAGCTCAGACCGAGTCACTGGAGTGGACGAGCATCACGTCTCACACCAGATGGTCACGAGAAGAACCTTTAGAAAGTCACATGTTCTGCAGCTGTCGCTCCAGTTCAAGTCATGATGGAGAATTTATTTCAACTCAGACGCACACACTGTGGTCCGGAGAAGAGCGACAATCATTTGAGTTTGCAGGTCAACACACGAGCGCGACATCTTCTTATCGACGCTCGTTCGAAGCTTATTTTCACTGCAAACTCAAAGCCTCGGCTTCAACGTCAAAGGATTATGGGATTGAAAGCAGCAGAGTTTTGCTGTCACTCATGTTAGTGGAGAACATGTTCATGAAGGACATCATTGTGGCTTTCATTGGATTTATTATCATTTAATTGTTGCTGTAAAGTAACATTTTATTATTTTTTTAATGACTCTTTGATATCATCCCATTATTTTTACTCAATACTCTCTTCACAACAAAACACTTGTGTTTACTGTCAATAAACGTGTCTTCTGTGGATCAAATGATTGAGTTTTAAGTTAAATAATAATATAAAGTTCTACCGAACCTGGTTCAGGAAACAAAGGTGAAGAAGTTCTTACCCTCAGCACCGACGTGTCGCCCTCTTTGGCCCGGTCCATGGACACGGATCGTTTGTTCTCGAACATCTTGACTCTGTTGAGAACCGACTGAGGTTTCATGGCCGGGTCGTCCTCCTGGTCTTCCCGAGGAGGAGGAGGCGGGAGCGCTTTGGACTCGCCCGGGGAGGTCATGGGCTCGTGTTTGGGAGGGAGGACGGCGGGGTCAGAGTTCATCATGGTCTCGTGCACTTTACTGTAGGCCCGCGCCTGAGGTCCAGGGATGTACGAGGACCTCAGACCGGAGTCGCCGAAGTACTGCTTGGGGGGCTCAGGTGAGCGAGGAGAGTTGATGGAGAAGCCGAGAGGTTCCTCGTAAGGAGAGCGGGCGTCGTAGCCTGCGGGCGGAGGTTCGTCGTAGCGGACCGGCCCGGGTTTGTGACGAGGTCGGCCCTCGTACCCCACAGGAGACGCCTCGTCGTAGCGGGACTGAGGAGGACTGTAGTCCCGCCCCGGCCCGTCCTCGTAGGGGGAGCGAGGGTTGTAGGCGGCGGGCGGCGGGTGCGGGGTCTGCTGGTCGTAGTGGGGCCACTGGTCGTAGTGAGGCAGGCGGCTCTCGTAGTGCAGGTGCGGGTCCGAGTTGTGAGGCTTGGCTTCAGGGAAGCCGTACGGAGGCTGATCGTAATATGGCTGTTTGTCCTGGAACTGCTGACTGTAGCTCATGGACTGCTTCATGCCGTGGTTGATCCTCACAGACTCGTCCATGTTGTACAGATCCTTCTTGAACATCTGTGAACACACACAGTCAGGACTTCTTCTGAGGTCACAGTGCAGCAGCTACAGTCGGACCAGCGTAACCATAGCAACATAAAGTGTCTTCATAGTAGTGTTGCTTCATCATCACAATATTAATGGTTGAATCGAACATTTCAAATGTTGAAGCTTTTAAGTGTTTTTTTCTTAAAGCCTCGACTAATCTTTTGGAATTATTGACTTTAATCTTTTCTCCAAACAAAGGTTGGATTTTTATCATTTTTTAAATATATGTTTATATGATAAAGATGTTTTAGAAGAAAAGATATAAATATATTCAAAATGATTTCATTTTTTTTTAAGACAGTTGAATACATTTCCCAAAAACAACTTCTGGAAGGAGACGTCCAGAGGGATCAATAAAGTTGTATCCATCCATCCATCTATTCATCCATTCATCCATCCATCCATCCATCTATTCATCCATCCATCCATCCATCCATCCATCCATCTATTCTTCCATCCATCCATCCACTATTCATCCATCCATCTATTCATCCATCCATCTATTCATCCATCCATCCATCTATTCATCCATCCATCCATCTATCCATCCATCCATCCATCCATCTATTCATCCATCTATTCATCCATCCATCCATCTATTCATCCATCCATCCATCTATTCATCCATCTATTCATCCATCTATTCATCCATCCATCCATCTATTCATCCATCTATTCATCTATCTATTCATCCATCTATTCATCCATCTATTCATCCATCTATTCATCCATCTATTCATCCATCTATTCATCCATCCATCTATTCATCCATCCATCCATCCATCCATCTATCCATCCATCTATTCATCCATCCATCTATTCATCCATCCATCTATTCATCCATCCATCCATCTATTCATCCATCCATCTATTCATCCATCTATCCATCCATCTATTCATCCATCCATCTATTCATCCATCCATCTAGTATTTAAATCTTTCAATAATGCAATAAAGCATAAATGTAAAATCCAAGATCAAAATCAAACTTTCAGACGATCATGTGACGATCATGTGACGATCATGTGACGATCATGTGACGATCATGTGACGACCAAGAATCACACGATCAAGCTGCTCTATTAGTAACGTCTGGTGAGACTGAATTATTGGGATTTTTATTTTATTTTACACATAGTTGGATCTTTGATTCTTTTCCTTTTTTTAAACAAATGTAACCTTTTAATGTAGATATGATGCAACTTAAATACAACGCTTAAAAAAGCAACATTTCTATAATAAGTTTCATCATCTGAGACGTAGATTCAACCATTGAATCTTCTGACAACATGAGCGACTCAAGGATGTTCCTGAATGTTTGACAGACGCCTTCAAGAATGTGATTGACAGACGCCTGTCAACAGTTGGATGATGGAATGTTGTCGTTTGTGAAAGGCTTCGTTTCAAACGTATGATGTGTAGCCTGGAGACAGCAGAAGATTCTTTTAGGACTCATTCAAATTGGAGGTGAGGGTCTAGATGTACTGTCTGCAGGTTAGTCTTCATCATGCAGCCAACATTCATGTCTGAAGCCACGTCCAACTACTGTTGCGGCGCCACCTGTGGTCTACAGAAGAACGTTCAGGAAAGAAAACCGTTAGGAGCCATGCAAAGAAGGAAGAGGCTGCTTCGTGGGACGTCCTGGGAAGACTCAGAAGAAGCGTCTGGTCTCCCAGCTCACGAGGTGAACATGTTCTCTGGGAGCCAGAGTGGCCTCAGAGTCAGTCATGCAGAGCGAGTGGAAGCAGAAGAACAGGCAGTTCAAACAGCAGGCCCCGGTCCAGGTGGCTGGTGATCAGAGGGTACCTTTGCTTCTGGACCAGGTTCATGTGGTGGAGGTGGTGGTGGTGGCAGGGGCTGAATAAGCTCGGGGGCAGGACTGGGGCTGCTAAGGGCTTCAGCCTGAGGAACTGCAGAAGGCGACGGATCCTCTAGTTGTACAGGCTGCTCAACAGAAGGGGGCGCTAGCACCGGTGGAGTCAGAGCAGCCTCGTCTTGCTGTGAAGTATCGTTGAAAGACATTTAAGAGCCTCAAGTGAGGATGTGAGATAAATATGATCATTTATACATCAAAATATATGTTTTATTTTGCATTACGAATATTGGTTTTATTGGTGTCATAGTTTTACATTTCAATTTGTATTAATTAAAACGATTTTAATCTTTCAAATTTATTTTACGTGAAAATATTCAGTGTTTGTTCATGTTTGTGTTGCAATTAAACTTCCGGCCTCTAGATGGCAGCAGTCGTTACGTCCAGCTTAAGGAAGAATGATGACTGAGGATGAGAGGATACAGTGAGTCCAGCAGCTTTTAAAGCTGATGTTTGTATTTTGGTTTGAAAACAAATGAAAGCAGTAACAGCTTTGGAAAGAGTCATGTGGTCTGTAAATACTACAACACCAGAGTCAAGTACTGGACAATACTACACATATATACTTGTTACTACACTATCACAACACCAGAGTCAAGTACTGGACAATACTACACATATATCCTTGTTACTACACTATCACAAACCATAGTCAAGTACTGGACAATACTGCACATATATACTTGATACTATACAATCACAACACCAGAGTCAAGTACTGGACAATACTTCACATATATACTTGTTACTACACTATCACAACACCAGAGTCAAGTACTCCACAATACTAAACATATATACTTGTTGCTACACTATCACAACACCAGAGTCAAGTACTGGACAATACTACACATATATACTTGATACTACACTATCACAACACCAGAGTCAAGTACTCCACAATACTAAACATATATACTTGTTACTACACTATCACAATACCAGAGTCAAGTACTCCACAATACTAAACATATATACTTGTTACTACACTATCACAAAAACCAAGTCAAGTACTGGACAATACTACACATATATACTTGATACTACACTATCACAACACCAGAGTCAAGTACTCCACAATACTAAACATATATACTTGTTACTACACTATCACAACAACCAAGTCAAGTACTGGACAATACTACACATATATACTTGTTACTACACTATCACAACACCAGAGTCAAGTACTCCAAAATACTAAACATATATACTTGTTACTACACTATCACAACACCAGAGTCAAGTACTGGATAATACTACACATATATACTTGTTACTACACTATCACAACAACCGGGCCGAGTCCTAACTACACAATATACTATAATCACAACACCAGAGTCAAGTACTGGACAATACTACACATATATACTTGTTACTACACTATCACAACAACCGAGTCAAGTACTGGACCATACTACACATATATACTTGTTACTACACTATCACAACACCAGAGTCAAGTACATAATACTAAACATATATACTTGTTACTACACTATCACAACACCAGAGTCAAGTACATAATACTACACATATATACTTGTTACTACACTATCACAACACCAGAGTCAAGTACATAATACTACACATATATACTTGTTACTACACTATCACAACACCAGAGTCAAGTACTGGACAATACTACACATATATACTTGTTACTACACTATCACAACACCAGAGTCAAGTACTGGACAATACTACACATATATACTTGTTACTACACTATCACAACACCAGAGTCAAGTACATAATACTACACATATATACTTGTTACTACACTATCACAACACCAGAGTCAAGTACTGGACAATACTACACATATATCCTTATATATCACTATCTATAGTAGTATAGTACTATATATTGTATCCTTGTATCGTGATACGCACTAACACACTCTTGACTATAAACACCAGTAGCACACGTTCATCCGATCATGTGACTGTAGCTTCAACTACACGTGTTCAGTGGAAGAAAAATGTATTTTCACGTCAGTGTGTACTTTCAGCTCCTGTAGTGTTTAGTTACCTGCTGTGGAGACGGCATCTTGAACCCGGTGGGGTCCATGCGAGCGGTCGGTTCCGGCTGCACCGGGTGCTGGTACCCGGGGTATCCTGGGGTGTCCTGGATGACGGGCGGGTCTTCTCGCACGGGCTCAGAGGAGCGGGTGATGGCGGGTTCCGTGGGCAGACCCACCTCGTCGTTGAGGGTCTCGTCCAGCTCCTGGTCGGTGTAGGCGCCGCCCTCGGTGTCCGTGTCTTCGTAGTCGGACGTGTGTCGGCTGTCGGTGCTGTACATGGAGTACTCGCTGCCCGGCGCCGACAGGTACGACAGGCGGTCGTCGTGGATGTCCAGGTCATCGTCGGTGGTGCCGTCGGCCTTGAGGAGAAGAAAGAGTCACACCTTCTGGAGGAGCTTCTCACAGTCATCACTGGAAGTATACAAGTGCCATCAGAAGATTGAACCATGAATTATATTCTATCATTTATAAACTCAACGCTTGAATGTGTGGATTTTTTACACATTTTTATTTTTTGAACTTTTGGAAAAATCACATTAAATTCAACATTTTTTAACGAGTAGCCTTTTGAGTTCAGTATTTTCTGGTGGCACTTTTATACCAACATGTTTATATTGAAGTTTAAAAGGCTACAAATTAAAAACGTTGAATCAAAAGTATGAGAAAAGTGATGGTTCTTCTGAGGACACGGAGATACTTCCATACTGAGGATCCTCGGAGGTCCGTCACATCCACACAGTTGAAACCATCTGAACCCACAGGACTGGTCGTGACAGAAGGAGCCAGAACCGCAGAAGGACCAGAACTCAGACCCGACTCTTCTTCCTGGATGATTGTTAACATCTTATAATCAATAGTTTATTATCATTTATCATATGTTTGCTTCACACTCGCAGGTGAGTTCACTGGGAGGGAATGAGACACAGAGATGAGCCTCAATTGACTTCAAAGGTTTAAAATACTGTGAATATTTGTGAATACTTAGTTATTATTATACTTATACATTAGTCTAAGTATCTCATTAAAATCTATTTTCACAAGCGTGTCTCACCTTGCCCTCCGACACCCACACCAGCTGGTTCTGCTGCTGCTGGATGGTCTCCTTCAGAGCTCCGTACCATCCTTCGTTCATGTTGTTCAGGTTGATGGTCGCTGGTGAGAGAAGCAAACATCACACATGTTCTTCTGCTTCTTCTCATCTGGGCGCTCACTGGTGAACAGGTGGTGGTTGTTCTTCCTCAGCTTGATGGCTCGCTCGTAGAGCTTCCTCGCACTCTTTCTGGACTCGGGACAGAGTCTGGTCCTCATGTTCTTGACGCCCTGTTTGTTGTCAGGGTTCAGGAAGACGACGATGGGGTACCACTGAGCATAGTTGAGCCGGTCCACGGCGTTGGGCGTGATGTCCAGCACGGCATGTTTGTCCTGCGGGACCAAGGGTTCGGTCACACACCGGTGGACAACAGGGTGGAGGAGACTCACTCTGTCGATGATCTGCTTGATCGTGTGAAGACGGATGATTCCTGAACTTCGCTGGTCCGTTCCAGCATCTCGGGGCTCGCTCTCTGAGGAGAAGCTTCAGGTCAAGAACCTTCACAAACACTGGTTCCTGATGGAACAAAACCCACTTGCGAGCTCGAACAGATCAGGTTCTTCTCTGGAGAGCTTTTCTCTGGCGACGTCAGCGATGGGACCGAATATGACGACAGGTCTCAAGAAGCCCGCTGTGATGACAAAACACTTCAAGTCACAATTGTATCCATAAAGTTCTACCTAAACTAACAAGAAAACTGCTGAGATTAAAGGACATGGTGTGTGTTTATATAGCAGGTTTTTTTTCTACATCTCATGGACAGACACCCAACAGAGGAACTTATCCAGGTGTATGCGTCTGAACGTCTCACCTTCTCTCAGGACCACCCTCTCATACGCTGGAAACTTGGTCTGCACCGGCTGCGAGGAAAGGTCTTCTCTGCTCTTCCTGAGGTTCCTCTTGGAGCTGCGAAGACCACGGAACCTCCAGAAGTCTGCTCTGTCGCCCCCTGCTGTCTTAGGAAGAGTGTACTGCACACTCGACAGCTGCTCAGCCCTGACGACCAACACACAACCATCTTCACGTCAACTTCCTGTCGTTTGAAAACACCTTTGTCCATATCCTGCTGAGACTGAACCTAATGAGCCCAACAATATCATCCATTATCTTAACTTAAACCTCTTTAATCCACCCGTTCACACACACAACCACAGAGTGGTGGCAGTAGGCTGCGAGGCCAGTTTAGCATCAGCATCTCAGCAGGGACACAATCATCTCCAGAGCTGGGACTGAACCCTCCACAGCCACAAGACCTCCTAGATCTGCGACGCTCACCTGTTTTTGTTGGGGATGATCCCCCGCTCCACTTCCTGGTGGTTCTTGCCAATGCGGATCGCCAACCAGGAGCCCAGCTTGCCGTTGTAGAGCGTGTCCACGACTCGGAACACTTCGCCCTTGTTGAAGCTCAACCCGTACGGAGATTCCTTCTCGTACTCGAAGTGCGTCCGGATGTAGAAGGAGTCGCCGACGTCCGACTCCACGATGCGTCTGTACACTGAGCAGGAAAAGTAGCGACTCAGCTTAAGAAACCAAACAAGAAGGATTGAAACTCACCATCTTTCTTCTTCTGGGCCAGAATTGTCACCTCTTCTCCTTTAGGGAGGTCCAGAAGGAACAGCACCGCCTCCTCTCGGATGATGTTTGCAAAATCAACATTATTTACCTGAAACAACGTCAGGTTATTACAAGAGATCTTCAGAAAAGGTTCCTGGTTCTTCAAAGTTCTTGCAGCTCATCAGCACAACATTTCTCTTCCTCCTTCACAACACCATGGAAACTACAGCGTTTTCTGCACAACCCACAATGTTGGAGGTTAAGAGTGAGATATATGTGCGTGCGTGCATGTGTGTGTGTGCGTGCGTGCGCATGTGTGTGTGTGTGTGCGTGCGTGTGTGCGTGTGTGTGTGCGTGCGTGAGCCTGCGTGCGTGTGCGCGTCTGTGTGTGTGTGCGTGTGCCTGCGTGCGTGCGCCTGCGTGTGTGTGCGCGCGCGCGTGTGTGCATGCGTGCGTGTGTGCATGCGTGCGTGTGTGCATGCGTGCGTGTGCCTGCGTGTGTGTGTGTGTGTGTGCGTGTGTGTGTGCCTGCGTGTGTGTGTGTGTGCGTGTGCCTGCGTGTGTGTGTGTGTGCGCGCGTGTGCCTGCGTGTGTGTGTGCCTGCGTGTGTGCGTGTGTGTGCCTGCGTGTGTGCGTGTGTGTGTGTGTGTGCCTGCGTGTGTGTGTGTGTGTGTGCGCGCGTGTGCCTGCGTGTGTGTGTGTGCGCGTGTGTGTGTGTGTGCCTGCGTGTGTGTGTGTGTGTGTGTGTGTGTGCGTGCCTGCGTGTGTGTGCCTGCGTGTGTGTGTGTGTGTGTGTGTGCATGTGTGTGTGTGTGTGCGCGTGTGTGTGTGCGTGTGTGTGCGCGTGTGTGTGTGCGTGTGTGTGTGTGTGTGTGTGTGTGTGTGTGTGTGCGCGTGTGTGTGTGCCTGCTGCGTGTGTGTGTGTGTGTGTGTGTGTGTGTGTGTGTGTGTGTGTGTGTGTGTGCGCGTGTGCCTGCGTGCGTGTGTGTGTGTGTGTGTGTGCGCGTGTGTGTGTGTGTGTGCAGGTCATTGCTAGGACATCGACAAAGTGGTTTTTCTCCATGATGTGAAATAAAGCTGCTGAACAAGCATGTTGCAGGACTTTGTTAGAAACGATGACAAGAAAGTCAAATCCACAGAACATCAGTGAATCTCTTCATTTATTTCTGCCACAAACACAAACAAGAACTGAAGTAACATTGAATAAACAGATGAAGGCAGAAGAATCTGTTCCTGGATCAGGTGCTTTTCATTTGTACCTCAAAGATTCATGAACTGTTGACAGTTGAATTCAAATTTACATTTTTATGACGACAACAGACAATATCGTAATAAACTCACACCTTCTGCTGCAGTGAAGGTTCTTCTACTGTTTTCTATGCCATAATAAAAGGCTTCGAAAAAGATCAACGTTCAAAGAAACCATGACAACATGTGAGTTACCTTCATGATCTTCAACAACAACAGTTCCTACCCTGAGAATCTGGTCTCCCTCCTCCAGGCCTTCCTTGGCAGCCGGGCTGTCCTCCAGCACTCCAGCCACGAAGATGCCCACGTCGTTCCCTCCAGCCAGCCGGAGACCGACGCTCTCTCCCTTCTTGAACTTCACCAGCTTCATGCTCGGCCTGATGACGGAGAACCAGAAAGACGGTCTTTGATTGGCTACAGTAGGATCTGATGACATGTGATTCTTCTTTTAACAACAAATGATTTTCAAAACCTACGTGAGAAAAACAACCAGTGTTGCTGTGGATGTAGAAAGCAGCTTATTCAAGGGCTGTGCAATGAAACACATTGACAGGATGAATTATTTCTGAGCCTCTTGGCAGGATGTGCACAGGAGGATTTTTAAAGCTGTCAAGATGAGGCGCCGCGTGTTTGACCTGCAGCTTACGTTTCCTCACAATGTCTTTTCTGGCTCAATGAACCAAGTGCCGGCGGTAAGTCGCGCACAGAAGGTCAGATGGTTTTAAAACATGTTACCTAACACATTCAGATTTGATGATGTGGAATGTTCTTGGTTACCGGAGGATGCTGTCGTCGTGGGCGGCGCTCGGCACGGGGGCGTCGGACGGACTCACTGGCAGGTCCACGTCCGGCTGACCCGGCTGAGCATACACAGGCTTCGGCTCTGAAGACAACAATCACAGTCAACATGTTTACAAAGTCAATAAAAGCCGCTCATAGAGTATCTTCTGTCACACG
The DNA here is from genome assembly GCA_016630915.1 of Callionymus lyra. NCBI lineage: Eukaryota > Metazoa > Chordata > Actinopteri > Syngnathiformes > Callionymidae > Callionymus > Callionymus lyra. Next base: position 28,174,590 of record JACEEU010000001.1, on the reverse strand, counting down.
GTCCACAGCGGGACACATTGTCCTGAGCAGGAGGTCGAACAGAGGGGGGGGGCGTCAGACTCCATCAACTCATGCTTTATTTTCACTTGGCTCCCGGCAAACTAAGCCCGGCTCAGCAGGCGTCTGGTTTTAACTTCTTTGGCATTTGTGCTTTTAAAAAGGGCAGAAAACATGACTGGATCAAACAAGATTTGATTCATTTATTATTTATTTCTGTTAATCTCCTGCACCTAATACCTGCTGCACTTTTAGACGCGCACATGAAGATGTCACTCGTTGCTGCTCTGAGAGCACCTGAGACCCTCACCTGGAAGTGGTGGAAGCGGTTTCTCTTCTCTGGCGATCGCCGCCTCCTTGGGTTTGGGAAGAGGAACCTCCTCTGCTACTTTTGCTGGCGTGGAAGCTGCTTTGGAGACTCGCTCGTCATCACGACTTCTGTGACTGCAGGCACAAAACATGACGAGACGGTTCTATAAATAAAGCACCTCAGAGATGTGGAGCTCGGAGCAGAAGGAGACTCCAGGACATCATCTGCTCCAGGATGAGCCAAAACCAGTAGAAAAAACGAGGCTTGACTCCTGCTGCGGTTACGTCTCAGATCAAGTGATGACGTCCTTTGAAAGCAATAATTAAAGCTGGAGCAGATGATGTCCTCGGTTCAAACGTACACCAGGATCATGGACTTCCATCTTCTGATGAGCAACTACAAACATTAAGTTAACATCATGGTACAGGAGGTTTTAACTGAACTATTACATGACAGTTCCTTTATTTAGGATTTGATCTGGCATCAATAAACAATAATACAACTACATCATTAGTGTGAAACTAATTTAAAGAATAATAGATTATTAAAAGAATGAAATTACAAAACACTTGTATGTGACTAAACTAATAGAATATGGATTTATCAGAAAAAATGCTGTTCTCTTGCTCTGTTGTGTATGGATTGTTTTCTCAACAGCAGAGTCAAGTGTCGGCAGAGAAAGACCAAAAGGATGTTCAGGGTCAGGTTTCATCCTGGAATATGAAGGTCAAGTTAGCATCGTTTTTGTTAGCTTCGTGTTTGTTAGCATCGTGTGTTAGCTTCGTGTTTGTTAGCATCGTGTGTTAGCATCGTGTTTGTTAGCATCGTGTGTTAGCTTCGTGTTTGTTAGCATCGTGTGTTTACTCGTGTAATTGTTAGCTTCGTGTTTGTTAGCATCGTGTGTTAGCTTCGTGTTTGTTAGCATCGTGTGTTAGCTTCGTGTTTGTTAGCAGCTTTGAGTTTGTTCTGGTAACTTCTCCGTCTCCACATGATCCACATTTGGGTTTAAGTTCATTTGCATGAAGCTATTTTCTCTAACTTTAGGGCAACATTATCAAACACAATAGTTTAAAAGTTAAATAAATAAACCTGAGTGCAGCGACTGCTGCTTGAACCTAATAAACATGAAGCAGGGTTTTTTTTTTTTTTTTTTTTTTTTTTTTATGGTTTTTTCTCTTTTTTTTTCCCGGCGCCTGACTTTGCTGGGGCGGGGGGGGGGGGGAGAAATTTTGAACCTAATAAACATGACTCGAGCAAGTGTCGTCTGTGCAGCTGATCTACTCTGGACTGAGGAGCAGGAACTATGACGATAACTTACGGTTTTCTCCAGCTGGTGATGTAAAGATGAAAGGAAAACATTTTCATGAAACAAACTATTTAATTAAAGCATGACCAGACTTTTGCTGCTTTGTTTGCACGAAGACTTGAACCCAGACCAGCAGATTAGAGGAGTTCAAGTTAACTAAGGAGTTTCAAATCTAACCATCTTTAAACAGGTTAGAATTCTGGCAAAAGTGCAGAATGAGTCCATGGTGGTGAAAGAAGGTGCTTGAGAGTCGGACCACGATGGACTGATGCAGGTTGAGGTGAGGAACCTTCAGAGATGTCAATTCTTTTGTAAACTCTAACTATGGACGAGCTAACAGGTGTGTGTGTGAGTGTGTGAGTGTGTGTGTGTGTGTGTGTGTGAGTGTGTGTGAGAGTGTGTGTGTGTGTGTTAAACCACAGCCATGCAAGGAGTCCAGCAGAGTTCTGAGTCTCACCTGCCGTTGCTGATCTGAGGCGGCGAGTGCCTGGAGTGATCTGAAGGTTCAGATCTTCTGTCGGGGGACCTGGAGCGACTGCTACGACGTCTTTCGTGTGATCGGTTGGAATGGTCTGATGCCAGAGACTGAATATCTGAAATGTCTGACAAAGAGTTGATGTTTCAAGTCGAGACCAAAACTGCTGAGAACTTGAAAACGTGTCTCACCATCTCTGTCCGAGGCGTTGGCTGAAGGAATGCTGTCGTCGAGGTCAGGGATGTTCAGGAGCGTCGCCCGGTCGTCTCTCTGAACAACCATCTTCAGCTTTCCTTTTGAGCGCTCGATCAGCTTCTTAGCGTCTATCAAGGAGAGGTTTTCTGTCACTGTGCCATTTATCTGAGACACAGAGAAGGAAAATTACCTTTCAAGTCAGTTTCATTTGTAAAGAAAGACAAGCACAGAGAGCGAAGACATTCCACAACGATGTCATTTTACGAGGATCAAACTGCAAAGATGAGAAGACATGGCTGACCTTGAAACCAAGTTAAATGATCACTATTAAGACAACGTTGCCGACACTAACAATCAAATGATCCGATAGTTCAGTTGACGATGTTTTTGCAGCAACATTATCAAGTCGATAACAAATCCTTGTGAACTTCCTCAGTCCAGCTGGATCAACAGAACCAGAACAAAATGTACATTTTTACCATCTTTAATATTTCCTCACGATTCTCTGAAATACTTTCACAAAGTCGTATTAAACTGGTTTCACTTCTTGCACATTTATAAAAGGAGGTTTGTCTTTTCTACGTGGCACAAGATCGGATGTGAGTTTTTAATCCAATCAGGGACCATGACCATGAAGAGAAGATAAGGAAGTTCATGTTAAATCAAGGGTTTAACCATTTATAACCAAATCTTTGGTTATTAAACGACCTTGGCCTAAATATTTCCATTTGTTGACAAAATGACACCAGAGCAAGAGGGTGAACGTTGATATTGGATGTCCTGGCGTCTCCTCACCTTCAGGACCACGTCCCCCTCCTGGATGTTGCCGTCCCGGGCTGCCAGGCTCTCGGGGGAGATGTCCTTGACAAAGATGTGGCTGGCGAGGCGAAGGCCATATTCTGCTTACAGAGTGAACGACAGCAACAAAGACAATGTTAGCACAGAGTCACGTGACGCGCTCGACAAACTTGCAGGCTGCAGCTTCCACTCTCAGATTAACAGCTCAGATTAAAAGCAGCTTAATTGCTTTTTTACTGAGATTTCCAGACTTGGATTTTGCAGTAGATGTCAATTCTGGGTTTGGATCTTCACCAGGGTTTTTCCAAGTGTTCATTTAGATGTTACTAGAGAAGGTTATGAGACGATGCTAGAAGGTTTCATCACAACCTCCGAGCGCTCTGAGCCTCACCTTCATTCTTGCGGGACTTCACGAGCGTGACCTTGGCAGGACGTGGAGGTAAGTTGTGCGAGCGGTGGTCCGACCTCGGGGAGAGACTTCTTTCCCGCGAGCCGCTTCGTTCGCGCTCTCGGTCTCGTCGTCCGCTGCTTCTGCCGCTGCGGCGCCCGATGGCTCCGCCCACAGCGCTGTAGGCGCCGCTGCGCCCGCTGCGCGTCTCGTAGATCTCCTCGTCGTAACTGTCCTCCTCCTCGTCGTGCTCCGACATGGTCTCTCGCTCGCCGAGGCGACCCATCGGGACGTGAACCTTCCTCTTCCGTCTGATTGTCTGCAAGAAGACGCAGTATTGAGTCTGACCGGCGATCGGTGGCGGCGCAGGAATCGATGAGTTCTCGGTCGATGGTGAAATCTGAGCCTGAAGTGGACTTTTACCGTCATGCTCGGATTCATATACAAGCAACGTCTCCTTCTCTGACCTTCTGCGGTTCTTCGGTGGATTTTCCTCAAAACAAACTCATTCTTAGATTCCACTTACGATTTTGGCAACTTTGCCGCTCTTGCGCAGCTGCTGCACTGCGTAGGCGTGTTCCACGTTATCCATGGAGACGGCGTTGACCATGACGACCCGGTCATTTTCCCTGGAGACGAGACAAGGAGGGTTGGAGATGTTCTGGTGCCATCCCGTCATTCAATGTGAGCCACGTGCAAACAGAACCTGCTGTACGAGAGGAACTTACTGCAGCAGGCCTTCGGCCGGACCGCCCTTCAGCACGTCTGAGATGACGATGGAGGTCTCGCCGCTCTGAAAGTGAGGGTTGTCTCGACCTCCTGAGATGGCGATCCCGAAGCCAAACCCTGGTGCCTGGTGATAGAAATGGAATTGATGAGCTTTAATAGTATCGTTAAACATTCCCAGGAAGTTACAGAACCATCAATATCAAAAGCATTCATCATAAACTTACCACTAAGCTTCATCATCATTGATAATAACATGATAATAACATAACAACATGATAATAATAGAATAATAATATAATAGAATGATAATAAAAGGATAATAATAGAATGATAACAGGATAACAATAGAATGATAATAACATGATAATAATAGAATATAATGATAATAACATGATAATAATAGAATATAATGATAATAACATGATAATAATAGAATATAATGATAATAACATGATTATAATATAATAGAATGATAATAACATGATAATATAATAGAATGATAATAACATAATAATAACATAATAGAATGATAATAATAGAATGATAATTACATGATAATAATATGATAGAATGATAATAACATGATAATAACATAATAGAATGATAATAACATGATAATAATATAATAGAATGATAATAAAAAGATAATAACATGATAATAACATAATAGATTGATAATAACATGATAATAACATCATAGAATGATAATAACATGATAATAACATAATAGAATGATAATAACACGATAATAACATAATAGAATGATAATAACATAATATAATAGAATGATAATAACATGATAATAACATGATACTTCTACACACATGACATGGTTTCAATTGAAGCCTTGCCAGTCTAGGAGGATTGATCTTGATGAGGTTAATGCATTTTAATTTTTTTTTATTACACAATTATTTTATTTCAGTAGTTTTCTTTTTTCCCACCTTTTAAATATGTCTGTGGACGCACCACTTACAGTGTAGATCTGACACTGGTCTTAGATTATGAGCAGTTAGCCAGCGAAGCTAATCGAGGAACAATACAGTGTCATTGAAAACGTATTTAGAGATGAGAATGTTATTCTATTTGAGACTGTCTTGTGTGTGCTTTGTGGATAATAATGTTACTGCTCTCGTCAAAAGACAATAAAGTGACTTCAAAACCCAAATGAAAAAGAATACTCTACGCCAACTACATTGAATCTAGCCATCTTCAAAGTTGAATTGTTCCCTCCACGAGAGGAGACTCTTAATGCTGTGCTCACGACAAAAGCCACAACAAGACCCAGTTCCTGGAACCAGAGTGTTCCCTAAGAGACTTCCTGTGGTTTGACTCAGTAATAGATAGATATAGAACTTTATTGATCCCTCTTCGTCGACTTGTTGACCAGTCGTTTGTCCTTTTTTTTTTTTTCAGAGCTCGGGCTCTGAGGTCTGTGGATCAGAATCTACTGATGGTTCCACGCACACGGCTCAGGACCAGAGGAGAGAAATCTTTTCAGGCTGTTGCTCCTAAGCTTTGGAACGATCTTCTCTCTCTTTGTGTTTGATGGATCTACTGACTCCTTTAAGAAACATCTGTGTTTGATGATCTACTGACTCCTTCAAGAAACATCTGTGTTTGATGATCTACTGACTCCTTCAAGAAACATCTGTGTTTGATGATCTACTGACTCCTTCAAGAAACATCTGTGTTTGATGATCTACTGACTCCTTCAAGAAACATCTGTGTTTGATGATCTACTGACTCCTTCAAGAAACATCTGTGTTTGATGATCTACTGACTCCTTCAAGAAACATCTGTGTTTGATGATCTACTGACTCCTTCAAGAAACATCTGTGTTTGATGATCTACTGACTCCTTCAAGAAACATCTGTGTTTGATGATCTACTGACTCCTTTAAGAAACATCTGTGTTTGATGATCTACTGACTCCTTTAAGAAAAATCTTAAGATGTTTCTATTTGTTCAGGCTTTTCCTTGATTTTCTGGAACTCCTGTGTTGTTCTCAGTATTATCTTGATCTTTAAAGTATGTACTTTTTTGAGTATTGTTTTGATTGTTTAAGCGCTTTGTGACCCTGGTCTGGAAAAGCGCTATATAAATAAATATTACTTACTTACTTATTGTATTATTGGAACTAACATGGTTTATGATTATTTCAAATGATATAGTTATACATGTTATTTAATAATAATCACAATTTATAAAGCAACTTTCATATCTTTTTAGATTAAACTCAATGAAGCAAACCTTCCTTGGCTTGATTCACTCATCAACACCCATTTTGTCTCGTCCTTTCTCAGATGTAACGACTGCAAACTGGTGTCTGTAACTGGTGTGTAATGTTGGAAAAACACTTGTGTTCCGTTTAGTAGCAGTAAGTTCATGCAGCAATGATTGAAGATTATAAGAGTTTAGATCATGTCCCTGCTCACGTTGTTGCTGCTGCTTCATAGAAAAGGTGGAGAAGAATCACCAAAATCAATCACACAAGTCTTACCCTATGTAGTGTAACTGTGTGCTGTTCCCAAATGACAGTCTCCTCCATTGCTGCGCTCTGGAAGAAATGGACAAAAAAAACAAGCTCAATATCCATTTGAAACACTTACAAATGTCATTAGAGTTAACCAGTACTATATCTAAAGCTTGTGGCCATCACAATATGACATGAGAACTCCTTTCTACTCACACGTATCATGGCTACACATGTAGTAGAAAAAGGATAAAGCTTGAGTCAACTTTGTGTGATGAGAGTAGAGTCTTTAGACCAAAGACACTTGCGTAACAATAGAAATACTAGTTCAGAGCTTGACTCGACTCTGTTAATCAATTCTAGAAATTAAAAAAAACAAATAGATGTTATGACATCATCGTGTATCGTCATAAACAGTATTTCCACACAGACACGTCCCACTGCATGAATCTTTCAAAGACTGAATCCATATCTGGGACAGCAACAGAACTTTTAGGCAGAAGTTTGTGTAGCCTCTTATAAAAGCAGCCATTCTGAGCCGATAACAAGCCTTGAACAAACATGTCCATCTCTGCTACAAAGTCTTGGTTCGGGTCTGTGAGGTTGAAGGGTTTTCTGTGTTGACGCCGATTCATTCCAAGATGCCTGAGACGACTTAGATTGAATGTGTGGTCAATCCAGAGCCAAAGAAAGAAATCAACTTCCAATCGTGCATTTTGTCGGCCGTTCTTCCGACATAATCCTAAAATCATATTCGTAAGTGAGGTTCAGAATCAGAAAAATAATGCTTTTTATTGCCATTGTTAGTGCAAAACCACCAAATAGAAATATTGTGTGCAACATTAAACATGAAATAAAAGTAAAAATAAAAAATGACGCAGACAGTAGTAGTGGGTCCTTTACATAACAACTATGATAATGAAATCAAAGCACGATCTCCGTCATGCAGCAGCGAGGACGAGATGAAGGTCGACTCGCACACCTTTGCTTCTTTTCTCAATCTCACGACACGAGGCCTTCAATGGCTGCTCGTCCAACACCACAGTTTCACTGGCACAGCACCTACTGGTCGTGCAAACTGACCCCAGGTCGTGGACTTTCTTCACTCAGACCATCATCCATTTCCCTCCAGATTCCCTCATGTCGTCTATCAACACCTCGATTCCAACGGTTCCGAACAGAAAACACATTATCTTACATTACATTAACTTGTTCAGCCGTTCATCACGATTCTTGTCTTTGGCGCTTCTGGAAGCGTCCATACAATGTTCTTGCGACGGTTACTAAAGCTCTTGGGTATTTCATATAAAAATAATAAAGCAACGGGTTTGACATTGGGTATAAATGGTACTGATACTTAAGGTTTTCAAGTTCATGGCTAGGCCACCCTGACCAAAACCACTGGGTCACGCTGACCTGAAATCATGAGAAGTTTCTGCAAGAAGGAGAAGTTACACAATTGTCCAGGGAGAAAAGTGAGCCAAGACTTCTTTCTTTGGGGTATGTTTGGGACATTCAGAGCGAAAACAGCTGGATTGGTGGCGTAGACGGAGAGATTGGTCGATTCCAAGAAATCCTGTAAGTCCTGGTAAAGTAGGATCGTCCATTGTGACGATGTTGTTGTGAGTCTGAAGCGTGTTTGATGATGCTGTGGTTTTCTCAGTAGATGACGGATGTGTGCTTTGTCAGATTACAATTATATTATACGTATACTCCATACTTAAATTAATGCTAAAAGGTCATCAAAATATAAAGTTTAAATTACTCGCTTGATCTAAGAGTGGGAACGTTTGACTAAACATTTACAATCAAAATTCCACTCAGACTGATTCACACGGTTTCAAGACAAGCTTGGATCAGAATTAAAGTCACGACATCTGTTTATCAGCAAATCACACCTTAAGTTGTAGATCAAAGAACGAAGCAAGGAGTGAAAGACGGAAGAGAAAGTGACCCCCGCCCGAAAACATTTGAATAATTAGATTACAGGAAGACAAACTAGGATGTCTCTCAATGGGGGTCGGTGGCACAGGGAACTTGAAAGAACAATTTGGCCGGAAAGAGACGACCCCCTGGGCGGGAAATTTGCCTTAAATATAGCGATGTTTCTAGAGATCGGGATCAGGCTATTGATCTGTACAGTTGCTGGGAGATCGTGCGTCCGGTCGATTGTAATTGAAAGCTTGTATTTTCTTTGACATGGAGAATAAAGCCGTTACTCACTCTGGATTGTTCATCTTTCTCCAGAAGTATAAGACCCGGGAGAGACTCGACTCCGTGTTTGAGCGACGGAAGCGACTCCGTGTTTTGATCCTTTTGACTTTGAGATAAAACACCTGCTCAACCCGTCAACTTTGTGGTCAATCTTCCCTCCGGGCCCAACTCCTGCCACAACATTTTCAGATGTTCAACTGTATGTGCTGGACTCTTGGATCCAAAACCTGAACCATCTCGGCCCTTTGAGGACGGGTTTGAGACCCCTGTTCTAAAGACGAGACGATGTTACCTGAACAAACACTGAACCCAAGAACTTTCTCAATGATGGAAGCATATTTGTTGGAGTAGTTCTGGGGTAGAGGTACTTTTGTAATTATTTTGGTCGTCGTCAAGTACATCAAGTGTCGCACAACAGCCAGATAAATCAGACAATTGTTTGTATTTTTAGAATGTAATGATTGGTAAAAGTTTAACCAAACAAAAGACACTGAGCAGTGAACAGAGGATTGAATGTCAAGAAAAGTGAGAAAGGAAGTCATTATTGTACATTCAGTGAGAGAAGGTAGCAAAGCACACACACGCACGCACGCACACGCACACGCACGCACGCACACGCACGCACACGCACACGCGCGCACACACACACACACACACACGCACGCACGCACGCACACGCGCACACACACACACGCGCACGCGCACGCACGCACACGCACACGCGCACACACACGCACACACACGCACACACACGCGCACACACACGCACACACACACGCACGCACACACGCACGCACACACCAGTCTTCAAATTCAAAGGACGGCGTTTTTTCTTGCTGCCAAGACTGTTGCTCTGGTAACTGAGGAACACTGTGGGTTTGTTCAAGTGCTCTGACATTTCAAGGCCGTGTCTGAATGTTTCTCCAAAACCGGACGAGGTTCAAACCATTCACAGCTCAATTCATTGAGTGAACAAAAAGCTATTTTGCATTTTAGTCCAAATGCTTGAAACTGTTGCTTTAAACTCATTGTTTGTGTCTGTGAGCAAAGGAACTGGTCTTTGTTGTGACTAATGGGTTCAATCTGTGGATTGTGTTTATCGAAATCATGAAACAATTTTAGATACAAGTCTTATATATTAGTAGAGAAACATGAAACTTTATTTCTGTATATTTAAAAAAAACAGCAACCAAGGACTGTTCAGTCTTTATCAAGCGGGATATTTAAATTTTTCTGTGATATTAGAGGCAACATGATTAAACTTCAATTGTGTCAAGAATATAAAGATATATAACATATACATGTGCTATGTGTCAGATTATAAAACTGTCTTTTATGCTTTAAACAATGATTTTAAATCAGATCTTGTTTCCAGAGTTTCCAGTTCTGTGTCCAAATGATTGTGAAATAATGAGATGTTGGGTTGTTATTTCAACTACAAACAAATAAAAATAACGTCTCCGCCCCACACATGTCTGTCCAACAGTAGTGATGAAGAATAAGCCAAGAATAATATAAGTGATTAGAAAACGTTGACAATGAGATCAAGAAGAGATATTATGGATGTCCACAATAATACAAGAACTAGAGATAACAACAAGAGAATTTGAAAGTCTCACTGTTAAAGACACTCTGGTCAAAGATGATGTGTTCAGGGACCAAGATTGAAGTGAATCATCACAGCACATGTTGCAACCATGTTGAAGATGAACGAGTGACAGTGTTTTGTTTACTTTGCACTAAAGTGTATGTGATTCATTACTGACTGGTAAATATTAAACACTTTTAAGTAAGTAATGGTTATTCCTAAAGATATTTCTAGACCAGGATCACAAACTGCTTTAACAATCAAAAACATAGTGACACAGTGAGAACTATATGCTATAAAAGGCCAAGATACATGAGACACAAACACCCAGACAATCAGGGAAAAGTGTTTTTAAAGTATAGTGATATGAAGTTTTATATTAAGTTTGTTTACAACAATGATTAAAGTAACTACATAAACTGTCTACCTGTATTTAAATGTACACATAATTAGCTTTTATATTAAGTAAGTAAGTAATTTGTATTTATAGCGCTTTTCCAGACCAGGGTCAAAATGAACTTAAACAATCAAAACAATATTCAATATAGTATATCATTTAAAGGTCAAGATAAAACTGAGAACATAACAGGAGTTCCAGAAAATCAAGGAAAGGCCTGAACAAATAATAATGTCTTTGCGTAATCACTTTATCTTAATCACAAAGAAATACTTTTTATTATACCATGAATTATTTCTTGTTAGAGAAGAAATCTATGAAAAGAGCACATATATAATGGTAAGAGGTAAATAATCGCAATTAGAGTATTTTCCATAATCTATAATGAAAATACAAATTTTAGTGTGAGCTGAATAGTTTATTCAATGTTTACCCATATGTTGATTCTTACTATTATGACCATTAAAATAAAGTCTAGGCTCTAAAAAGAGACTATTATGGTTCATGAGCATGTGTAGTGAAAAGAACATGATTCTTGAAGGCTTTCATTCAAACGGCTTTTTGATGATGATGGTAAAAGAAAACGCAAGAAAACAGAAACTTTATCGCATGACTAGAGATGTGAACTCATCAGTTCAAAGTCAGTCGCCTCAGCATTCAGCGCTGATGAGTTTTGTGCTGGATGTGTTCTGGATCCTTCATGAGCAAACAAGCGGCGCCAACATAAGCCTCATGCCACCAGCCGGAGCCAAGGCTGGCAGCAGCGCCGCTGAGGAGACACACATGGCACCAGGTCATGCTTGGAGGATTACAACCAGGCAACCTGAGAGCCAACACCAAAACACAGATGGACTGAAGCACCGGAGGATCTGGGACTCGTACAACAAAGGTTTCATGAGACACGAGTCCAGAGTTGAGGACGAGAGAAAAACACCGTTAGTGACTTAAAGCAACGACACAACAGAGAGAAAAGGCTGCAGACTTTCTAAGATCTTTTTATGATCAGTTCTGGCAACAATACGAATACAAATAATAATCTTAGACTAAAAAACATCAGTAGTTTATGTAAGTTTATTAAGAGTGAGACGTAAATGTCTGTATTTCCACAGAGTCAGAACGTGTTCTTTTTATCTTTCATTCATTCAGCCTTTGTTTATTATTTTATTATTAGTTATGATTAATTATTAGGGATCAATAAAGTTTTACCTTACCTTACCTTATTAGTGTTCATATATGTTCATCCAAGAAGAAAAACTGATTTTAAATATTGTCTAATTCTGGGCTGTTCATCTTTTTTTTCTTTCAGACAAATCTTAATATTTGGGAAATATATGATTTCCCAAATATTTTCAACTGTTACACAGGATTAAGGGAAGTCTTGGAGCCGTCTGGCATATTTTGTCTGGTCTTATGATAATAATAATAATATAATAATTATGAAGGCAGGAATCTTGTTGGCTGTGAACGTGAGCAACTGATCTTCAAACTGTCAGTAAACACAAACACTGCAACCCCTGATTCTGAAACCATCCAATAGCTGCTTAATAAACAGTAAAACTACATGAATCCAAAGTGCAAATATTTACATCTGATCAGGAATCACACGCCAGCATCAGTGGACATGAAAAAGTGCGAAGACAGCTTTAAACAGCTCAACAGTCTCTATTGTTGAGGATGGTTTCGGAATGAGGCACAAACTTAATCAATTCTGGCCGCTCAGGGAGACCAAAATAGTTCTCATTAATTCAGCCGTTGATGCTGCAACAGCGCGAGGTAAACTGGTGAATACTGAGAGTTTAACTCTGGTTCTGTTTCAACTCAAGGACGTCTGAAACCATATGGAAACATTGTTTTGAACAAATCAAAAACCTGAACAACCACCCAAGTGGACTTTGGTTCTGATCCCAAATGTAGTTTTTATTTTTTGCTTTAACTTAAATCTAAAGCGTATGTTATGAGGTTTCCACAATTATTATGCATTAATGGTGTGTTTTATTTAATTTATTCAAAATGTAGAATAATAAGAATAATAATAATGTATAAGTAAATAAACCCAGACTGACTGAAGAGCAAAAGCTAAACACAAGGATTCATACAGTGTTTTAAATATGAAGGATTCCAGATTTCATTATCAGATCATTTAAAGGTAAGACTGGTAAAAAGTCGTATTTGCTTTGCATGTTTTTTTTTAATTTAGCATGAACCAGTCTTTGATCAGTCGTCTGAAGAACACAAGCTGTGAAGATACAAACAAGTAGAACCAACGGATCGATGACTTCAGGAACTGAATCCAAGAGCATGAAGTGCTGACAGATGCTGAAAACATTCATGTGGGTCGAGGAGGTTCCAAAGACAAATAGAGATCCCAGTGAAATGGTGATATAAAGCTACACATGAATCTTTCACTGCGACCATCACTGGCTATAGAAACAAAGCATGTCTCATTGGAACTGATCGACTCTTGGATCCTTAATTCACTTTGATGCAACATATGTTAGTGAGCGTTGAAGTGAAAACACTTACATGAGTTCATCCTGAAACAGTCCTGCAGATGCACAGCAGCGAGGGGGGGTCACTGAGCCCCACCTTCCTCCTCCGTCCTTCGCTCACAAACCACTGCAATTAGCAGCAGGTGAGTCGTTCAAACCGACTCCTTCCTCCTCATGAGTCCTCGGCAACATGTCCAACATGTCGCCTCCTCCCTCTCATGCTCTCGGGATCCAAGTAAATCCCTGTGGTTTGGCAACAGTGTGTGTGGGATCTGCAGTCCCACTACAGCACGGGACTCTCGACTCCAACATCCACCCGCAGTGTAAAGTGCTGTATCGGACTTAACCCTGCAGCTGCCGGCAGCTCTACAGCAGAACCCATCGCTTCTCCTCGCACAGAACCTCTCGTTCTTCTACCATCCAACACAAGCTCGTCCTGGAACGTCTTCTCACGACCAGTGATGGAAAGAGCACCAGGAAACATCTCAATGGTGAACAAACGTGTGAAGGAGAAGCGACTGCAGCTGTTTCAGCTCTATGACGACTGGATCTATAATTAGAAACCAGCGGATCAGAGGGCGTGATGAGAGAAAACCTCACATTTATGTTGCTATAACTGGACACGTTGTTATTGGTTTCTGAGCCACGATCCTCGTCAGTTTCTGTCAGTCACGTCAACCTGGATCATCCTTTCAGTGAAGGTTCTGTCGTTTGTGTCTCTTTCTCTCTTCTACACAAATGACTGATCCAGTGACAAGAGTCCACCTCAAGGCGGGTCAGAGTCACGAGGCCTGAGACACATTATAGTTACATTTGTTACGCCAACATTAGCCAAAAACTATTAAAGATTTTAAAAATTCCAGGCACAGACTCTATTGTTGCCATGAACTGTTTACTCGTCTCCTTACGTTATTGATTTGACACATGATTCCAATCATTGACACCTTCAGGAAGTTCTCCAAATAAATACATTTGGAGAACGACCAGTGCAGGTAAGCCAGGGCTCAAGCTCACCTGTACTGGGGTGATACACAACACGACGTCAAACATGTGCCGTCATCTTACATGTGAATGAGAAATCAAAGCAGTTTAGATTTAGATCCGAGTCACATTTATCATTTTGTATTGTCCGTGATCACTGAAAGAAGCCAGTAGATGAGACACAAGACGATTTCTATTAAATAAACACTCGTTGATTCAGGTTAAAAAAAAGGTTTATAAAAATTAAATAATTAAATAAAACAGAATTAATGTTATTCTTTTGGATCTGTTTATCGATGAATTAACCCTGAATAATAGTTATTTTCCTCATATTAAAACATTATAAAGTGTTATGTGCAAAAGGGTGGCCTTTTAACCCTTAACATTTGTTGTCACCTTGACCCTCATAAAACACAAGAGTTAACTCGACATTCTCCAGAGCAATCATGACTAAGAATCTCTTCATCAAAAAGTCAAAATGTTATTAGAAAGTGAGCTTTCCTGATTTTACTTCAAACAAACCTGCCATGATAGTGTTTCTAAACATTTGTCACGGCGTCAACATTATGAACACATGATTTATTCTCCAGTCACATTGAACAGTTGACAACATTCACATGTTATTATAATCTAATAGCATTTTTTCATTTGTTATTAGCATGTTTAGTTCAATGATGCAGTTTATTACCGATAGAAATGACATTTTTCAAATACTTATGTTGACATCTGTGCTTACACCTTACACTGCAGATCTAATGATCACGTCACACACACTCGCAGCTTAAGTTAAATTGACATCCCTCACAGCAGTGTGTGACAGAAGCCACGGATTCCACACATAGTTCAACTTCTCTTCAGGCGGTTAAAGACGGCTCAACACAACACATGCATCAACACAAAACTACAGTCCCCTTTTTCCACTCTCATTTCTCTACTTTATTTAACAGTCAAAAGCTTGTATAAAGTTTTTAAACGTTGTGCCATAAATACTTTGATGGAAGTGGATTTAGGCGAAGCATACAATAAAATATAGGATATCTTTAAAAAAGACAAAGTGATTATATAGCGTCATTAGATTCGTTTTTTAAAGGAGTGCATTTCTTGCGATTAGGTTTTAAACAATTCGTGGGTGACGTTTTTAGTTTAACTGGCATTTTTATTTAATTTTTGACTCGGTTTAAGAGAGTAAACAAATGGTTGAGTTTATTTCAAATGCATCAACTTTAAAGCTCAAGTTATACTTTTGTATAAATAAAGAGTAATGTAGAAAAATAGTCTCTTCGTTCATTTGTATTTTGAACATAAACATAGAGACTTTTATACAATTTTTTTTACAAAAGTAAAACCTGAACTTCAAAGTTAATGCGTTTTGAAATAAAGTCAACTAGTGCACTAACAATACAACCCCCTTTTAACAACTTGACACAAGTCAGTGTAGGATAAATCCTCAATGTCCTTGTTACAGCACACACATGACTTTTAACATGTTTTATATTTGTAAACGCATCGGTGACTATTCTTCACCTTGAAATACTTCTAATAACTACAGTGTGGAAATGAAGCTTATCCTCAGCAGCTTTCATCCGTGCTGTCAAAACTAGTTTGCTGGTGACAGAAAAAAAACTTGGTTCAATGCAAGGACACACAACATTGTTACCAAAGGGATGTGGATTGTATCTGTATCGTCTACTTTAAAATATCATTCTTACAGGCTGACGGATCATTCATGAAAAATACATCTCACGCAGAATCAACGAGAGCACCGGACTAGTTTCTCTGCAACACAATGCTCCCAAATACCGTTTGTGTTTTACTCATTTTCACTAGGATGATATTTTGAGTAGATATGACAGAAACAAAAACTGCACTTATGCGTTGAGAGCTTAAATGACTTCAGAGATACAGTCTTTATTCAAAAGAAAACACTGTACATTCATCTAATCGACCAAACCATCTTCTCAGACAGAAAATGATTTTTTGTTTTTGTGTGGCTTAGTAACAAATGCTTCATGGACCGGTAGAGGGCGCTGGTCCAGTGGTGGGGACCACTGCTTAATCCATCGACTTCCTTCAACTTATCTCAGAGGAACGAGCATGAAGTTCAGTCACAAGCTTAATGACCAGGATGGTGTGTGTTTAACCTGACATTGATCAGATTCAAATAAAGGATCATTCTTTAGCTGGTCAACAGCACTGACAAGTAAACACTTGACTAACAGGAAGCCACAGAAGACATCAAGTAATTGGAGCAGGAAGAACATATCAGATGAAGCGGGTCTCGCTTGGTGCCACTAGATACACAAATCATCACCCCTCTTTAAATAACATGTCTGTGTTGCCCTTTAACAAGCGTGAGTCATGAAACCTGTCACGAGGTGATGAGGAGGAAGGAGTGTTTGAACCCTCGCTCCTCTTCATGTTGCCATTTAGATATTGATAATTGACTGATGACACGGGTGAAGAGGTAATACTGCCGTGTGTACTACTTCCACTGTAATATCCTCAGGCTCATTTTAGAAAACAATTACAAGAACAGATTCTTCTCTACATAGAGATGATGTTGGATCGACTTCAGCAGCACATGAGCATCATGTTCATCCGTCACAACATGCACCTCTTTACTAGCGTCTCTGGTTTGTTGGTTAAAGACTCATATTCCTAGTTAGTTAAACTGGTTCAGAAATGATACATTTATCTATCATATATATCTATTATGTGTTAGAAGATAATATTGAATACACAAACACACATACATGGACCAATACTCAGTGTTTCCAAGGAGGAATGATTAACATCAGCACATGCTTCAATAGAAAAGGGGCAACATAAGAGATAAAAATAACCAAACAGCCACTAAATACTTTTATTGTTTGTTGTATATGCCAAGTGATGAGATTTGAATAATACGAATGAATATGTAAATTATGAGCTAGATTGTCCCATTTATAAAACTATTAAATATGATACATGTTGGTGGTAAATCCTTTCTAGATTTGACTCAAACGCAATTAATAAATGGTTGGTTTTTTTTAAACAAAAACACATTAATTAACGCTACAGCAGGCACATGATAATTCATCCAATGTTAGTCATACATTTAAACATAATTCCCATAATGTCTCAGTGACTGCAGAGTCTATTTTGGGATCCTAAAGCTGGAGCCAGTGATCATAAGCAGGAGCTCCTGCTCACAATCAACATGCATGAAGTTATCGTAGCACACATGGAGGAACCTTCCATAAGCTGAGCGAGCAACTTATAACACGCCTCCTCTCTGATGGAGACGAGAACAAGAGCGCTGGATGAAACACATCAGCGATAAGGAAGGTTCAGCGTTATGTGGAGAAGTACACGAATGTGATGAACAAATGCGGCAGGAAGTTTCCAATCCAGGACGGATGGATGACTTGATTTATTGAATCAAGATCAGTAGAGGCAGCCGTCATCGGACATCTTAAACGTACCTTCTGCCTTTGAGGGAGCAGAACAACATGTTAGATCCTTCAAAGGTGTTTGCTTGGAAGTCACAGTGAAGCCATGAATCCAAATAATGACCTTCAATGCCCTCAGCAAGATGCTCACAAATCAGAGAAACAGCATGAAGTTGACAAATGATACTGAAGATGACATGAAACCACACACAGAAGGAAGTTATTCAATGTGAAGAATAAGTCAAACCCACCAGTTTGAGCTTTGAAATGGAAAAAATTATTAATTATTTTTCTGACTAAAACTCATATTCATCCAGTTACTTAAGACAGCCGTGTGCACTGGTTCATATTGACGGGCAGCAATAAGGAGTTTCTAATGCCATAATTAAAACATTGATTATTGTATAGATACATATGGTTAGCAACAACTGATGATTCAAAGTGTCTTAGAATGTCATCCATTTGTATTCATGTACGGTACAAAACCTTGAATTTGTCAGAGCAAGCAAAATACTTGACATGTTTGTCCTTTCAGAACCACATCAAGTCAGGTCACTGCTGCTCCCCTGACAGCTCAGGGCAGTTTGATTTACAGGCTACATGTGTGCCCTTGAGCACCAGGATGTTCTTCTTTAGGATGTGGTTGCATCCTTCAAATCTGAGATTCCAGAGCTACCAGTGCTTTATTGAACTACAATACAGTGTAAAAAGCAAAAGGGTTTCATTTATCAGAGCAACACATTTGTGTGTCATAATGAGAATGTATGTCATAGTTTCACCTCAAACCTTGAGTGTCTTCAGAGTGAAGAACAATGGAAGCAAGCTTTTCTGAATAATGCAATAATGTCAAAAGACTATAAACCTACACTCATATTTTACACTACAAAAAAAATCCTGTATCGTTTTTAAAATACTGGCAAAATATGTTTTCCGATTCTAATTGGCCAGAGGCTGTTAGGGATGTATTTAATAATATGTGTTACTATAGTCTCGGCTAAAATAAATCTCCTTTCATTCTACATCTGGGTCAGTATGATAAGCAGCACCTGCCTTTAAACCTGTTCAAAAGTGAAAAACGAAGGTAAATAGAGGCGGAAATTAGATGACATTGGTCACAATTCAAGTCTTCCATAAGAGAACTAAGAACAGAGATAAGTGTGTTATTACTCCGTCATGATCAAAGCTGCTGTCAATCAACATCCAACAGGTGAAGGTGATGCTCTTCACTCCTGTGGTCCTGACATCTTCACACCAGAGGCTGAGCTGACATTACATCCCAGGAGCTAATGATGCTTTAGTGACAACTGGAAACAAGATGTAGAGACTAAACCCGAGCCAACAACTCAATACTAGCTCAATGCTATCTAACGTCCACCAAAACAAGGCAGACCTCGCCTGACATTATCCTCCCTCTACAGTGACGTTGTCGATTGAAATGTCTCTAAATCACATCATTGTTTTGAGTAACAAGTTCGCTGTTGGTCGATTCATTCTGTTGCGTTTTCATTCTCTCTTTAATCGTCCCCTTGCTGGCCGACATTTTGTTCCACAGCTAGGCTAACTGTTAGCGGCTACACAGCTAGGCTAACGGTTAGCGGCTAACGGTTAGCGGCTACATAGAGAGGCTAACTGTTAGCGGCTACATAGAGAGGCTAACTGTTAGCAGTTAGCTGCACCAGAAGGCTACGCGCACTCTGTGGCACCAACCCAGTGATGACAGCTCGACTCCAGCCATTTTAACCCACACGAACACAGTAAGATGCTGTGGTCCTCACAAGATAACCGCTACTGTCGTTGAAGATGACGTTAAAGTGCTAACACGTTAGCATTACTGCAGCGAGGTGAACCGTTATGATGGCGCGTCTGGACCGCGGAGCGACACTCGAACACGCTGGTCCTCAACAACACAGCGTGGAAACAAAGACAATTTTCACCTTCAGAGAGCGTCTGTGCTGCAGATCCTACCAACACGGTCGAGGAACGTCTCGGTGCTTCAGAGCAGCAGCCGCCGCACTGCAATGATGGAGCGCCTCAGATACTCCTGCTCCTCATGACAGTTGTTCTGGAACAAACCATTCCTGCTCCTCATAACAGTTGTTCTGGAACAAACCATTCCTGCTCCTCATGACAGTTGTTCTGGAACAAACCATTCCTGCTCCTCATGACAGTTGTTCTGGAACAAACCATTCCTGCTCCTCATGACAGTTGTTCAGGAACAAACCATTCCTGCTCCTCATGACAGTTGTTCTGGAACAAACCATTCCTGCTCCTCATGACAGTTGTTCAGGAACAAACCATTCCTGCTCCTCATAACAGTTGTTCTGGAACAAACCATTCCTGCTCCTCATGACAGTTGTTCTGGAACAAACCATTCCTGCTCCTCATGACAGTTGTTCAGGACACCACCTGCTCCTCATGACAGTTGTTCAGGAACAAACCATTCCTGCTCCTCATGACAGTTGTTCAGGAACAAACCATTCCTGCTCTCATGACATTGTTCAGGAACAACCATTCCTGCTCCTCATAAAGTTGTTCTGGAACAAACCATTCCTGCTCCTCATGACAGTTGTTCTGGAACAAACCATTCCTGCTCCTCATGACAGTTGTTCAGGAACAAACCATTCCCTGCTCCTCATGACAGTTGTTCTGGAACAAACCATTCCTGCTCCTCATGACAGTTGTTCTGGAACAAACCATTCCTGCTCCTCATGACAGTTCTGGAACAAACCATTCCTGCTCCTCATGACAGTTCTGGAACAAACCATTCCTGCTCCTCATGACAGTTGTTCAGGAACAAACCATTCCTGCTCCTCATGACAGTTGTTCTGGAACAAACCATTCCTGCTCCTCATGACAGTTGTTCTGGAACAAACCATTCCTGCTCCTCATGACAGTTGTTCTGGAACAAACCATTCCTGCTCCTCATGACAGTTGTTCAGGGAACAAACCATTCCTGCTCCTCATGACAGTTGTTCTGGAACAAACCATTCCTGCTCCTCATGACAGTTGTTCTGGAACAAACCATTCCTGCTCCTCATGACAGTTGTTCTGGAACAAACCATTCCTGCTCCTCATGACAGTTGTTCTGGAACAAACCATTCCTGCTCCTCATCACAGTTGTTCTGGAACAAACCATTCCTGCTCCTCATCACAGTTGTTCTGGAACAAACCATTCCTGCTCCTCATCACAGTTGTTCTGGAACAAACCATTCCTGCTCCTCATGACAGTTGTTCTGGAACAAACCATTCCTGCTCCTCATCACAGTTGTTCTGGAACAAACCATTCCTGCTCCTCATGACAGTTGTTCTGGAACAAACCATTCCTGCTCCTCATGACAGTTGTTCTGGAACAAACCATTCCTGCTCCTCATGACAGTTGTTCTGGAACAAACCATTCCTGCTCCTCATCACAGTTGTTCTGGAACAAACCACCCCCCCTGCTCCTCATCACAGTTGTTCTGGAACAAACCATTCCTGCTCCCCATAACAGTTGTTCTGGAACAAACCATTCCTGCTCCTCATGACAGTTCTGGAACAAACCATTCCTGCTCCTCATGACAGTTGTTCTGGAACAAACCATTCCTGCTCCTCATCACAGTTGTTCTGGAACAAACCATTCCTGCTCCTCATGACACCATTCCTGCTCCTCACAGTTGTTCTGGAACAAACCATTCCTGCTCCTCATGACAGTTGTTCTGGAACAAACCATTCCTGCTCCTCATGACAGTTGTTCTGGAACAAACCATTCCTGCTCCTCATCACAGTTGTTCTGGAACAAACCATTCCTGCTCCTCATCACAGTTGTTCTGGAACAAACCATTCCTGCTCCTCATCACAGTTGTTCTGGAACAAACCATTCCTGCTCCTCATCACAGTTGTTCTGGAACAAACCATTCCTGCTCCTCATCACAGTTGTTCTGGAACAAACCATTCCTGCTCCTCATCACAGTTGTTCTGGAACAAACCATTCCTGCTCCTCATCACAGTTGTTCTGGAACAAACCATTCCTGCTCCTCATCACAGTTGTTCTGGAACAAACCATTCCTGCTCCTCATCGTTGACAGTTCTGGAACAAACCATTCCTGCTCCTCATCACAGTTGTTCTGGAACAAACCATTCCTGCTCCTCATCACAGTTGTTCTGGAACAAACCATTCCTGCTCCTCATCACAGTTGTTCTGGAACAAACCATTCCTGCTCCTCATGACAGTTCTGGAACAAACCACTCCTGCTCCTCATCACAGTTGTTCTGGAACAAACCATTCCTGCTCCGCAACAAAGTTGTCTGGAACAAACCATTCCTGCTCCTCATCACAGTTGTTCTGGAACAAACCATTCCTGCTCCTCATCACAGTTGTTCTGGAACAAACCATTCCTGCTCCTCATCACAGTTGTTCTGGAACAAACCATTCCTGCTCCTCATCACAGTTGTTCTGGAACAAACCATTCCTGCTCCTCATGACAGTTGTTCTGGAACAAACCATTCCTGCTCCTCATCACAGTTGTTCTGGAACAAACCATTCCTGCTCCTCATCACAGTTGTTCTGGAACAAACCATTCCTGCTCCTCATGACAGTTGTTCTGGAACAAACCATTCCTGCTCCTCATCACAGTTGTTCTGGAACAAACCATTCCTGCTCCTCATCACAGTTGTTCTGGAACAAACCATTCCTGCTCCTCATCACAGTTGTTCTGGAACAAACCATTCCTGCTCCTCATCACAGTTGTTCTGGAACAAACCATTCCTGCTCCTCATCACAGTTGTTCTGGAACAAACCATTCCTGCTCCTCATCACAGTTGTTCTGGAACAAACCATTCCTGCTCCTCATCACAGTTGTTCTGGAACAAACCATTCCTGCTCCTCATCACAGTTGTTCTGGAACAAACCATTCCTGCTCCTCATCACAGTTGTTCTGGAACAAACCATTCCTGCTCCTCATCACAGTTGTTCTGGAACAAACCATTCCTGCTCCTCATCACAGTTGTTCTGGAACAAACCATTCCTGCTCCTCATCACAGTTGTTCTGGAACAAACCATCAGTTTTCTGAACAAACCATTCCTGCTCCTCATCACAGTTGTTCTGGAACAAACCATTCCTGCTCCTCATCACAGTTGTTCTGGAACAAACCATTCCTGCTCCTCATCACAGTTGTTCTGGAACAAACCATTCCTGCTCCTCATCACAGTTGTTCTGGAACAAACCATTCCTGCTCCTCATCACAGTTGTTCTGGAACAAACCATTCCTGCTCCTCATCACAGTTGTTCTGGAACAAACCATTCCTGCTCCTCATCACAGTTGTTCTGGAACAACCATTCTGGATCTGGAACAAACCATTCCTGCTCCTCATCACAGTTGTTCTGGAACAAACCATTCCTGCTCCTCATGACAGTTGTTCTGGAACAAACCATTCCTGCTCCTCATAACAGTTGTTCTGGAACAAACCATTCCTGCTCCTCATGACAGTTGTTCTAGAACAAACCTGCTCCTCACACAGTTGTTCTGGAACAAACCATTCCTGCTCCTCATGACAGTTGTTCTGGAACAAACCATTCCTGCTCCTCATGACAGTTGTTCTAGAACAAACCATTCCTGCTCCTCATGACAGTTGTTCTGGAACAAACCATTCCTGCTCCTCATGACAGTTGCTCTGGAACAAACCATTCCTGCTCCTCATGACAGTTGCTCTGGAACAAACCATTCCTGCTCCTCATCATGATGTTGCTTTGAAGTGCAGCAGAAAAGCTCAAGCTCTGCTGGAGGAAACAATCACTTTCATGTAGACTTCAAATGTTTAAAATGTTTTCTTATTCACCAAACCTGATCATTTCAATGGATCTGATCAAAGTTCTCGCAGCAGTTTCTAAGGCTCGTCCTCGGAGCAGAAGCTCCAACAAGGACACCTTGGATTGTCCCTCGAGCTGTTGAAGATTATTTAGTTATTTACCAAATAAATAATGCATCGCAAAAAAAGGCTGAATAAACAGGTGTGAAGGAACTCAGACACCATCTGATACTACAGCAAATACTATGATGGAGACACTGAGGTCATGAGTAATGACTGCATGAAGCCATTTAAAATGCAGGGCGCAGAACTAAATCACATTCAATACAGCCTCCCGAGGCGTTTATTTATTGAATCAATATACTCTAGCATCTTAAACTGTGCACTGCACCAAGAATACTTCTGCTCACTCAACATCTTATTTAGACAAACCCTGGTGTTGGGCTTTTTATCACTTCAAGAGTGTGAGCGTCTGCATCACCTCGGCCGCCGCGAGCTGCTGCATATAATCCCGAGGAGGCGCAGAGGTCCTCAATGTTGCTGACGTAGAGTCACAGTTTGGATTGGACCACTGAAGGAGGGGGAGGTGCTGCATCTTAAACGGAAGTCGGCCAAGGTCACAAGAAAAAGATAAACAAGGGTAGTTCCTGCAAAGAAGAGTTAGAAATGTGTTCTACTGAAGAACAAATGTATCAATGTTTGAATAATCGATAGTTAAAGTGGAGTCGAGCGTCCTTTTTGGATTGTTTTTAATCTGTATGGTTCGTAACCTGACATATTATTAGAGTAATGAGCTTGACTAGACAGCATGTGGCAGTAGTTACCGAACTGAACTAAGCAAAGACGAGTTATGTTCAGTCACACTACAGTGAGTGTTGAACATGACTGTAGTGATCAAAGACTGTAGTGATCGATTACTGTAGTGATCAATTACTGTAGTGATCGATTACTGTAGTGATCAATGACTGTAGTGATCAATGACTGTAGTGATCAATTGCTGTAGGGATCAATGACTGTAGTGATCAATGACTGTAGTGATCAATTACTGTAGTGATCGATTACTGTAGTGATCAATGACTGTAATGATCAATGACTGTAGTGATCAATTACTGCAGTGAACGATTACTGTAGTGATCAATGACTGTAGTGATCGATTACTGTAGTGATCAATGACTGTAGTGATCAATGACTGTAGTGATCAAAGACTGTAGTGATCAATGACTGTAGTGATCAATGACTGTAATGATCAATGGCTGTAGTGATCAACGACTGTAGTGATCAAACAATGTAGTGATTAATGACTGTAATGATCAATGGCTGTAGTGATCAAACACTGTAGTGATTAATGACTGTAATGATCAATGACTGTAGTGATCAATTACTGTAGTGATCGATTACTGTAGTGATCAATGACTGTAGTGATCGATTACTGTAGTGATCAATGACTGTAGTGATCAATGGCTGTAGTATTCAAAGACTGTAGTGATCAATGACTGTAGTGATCAATGACTGTAGTGATCAATGGCTGTAGTGATCAAAGACTGTAGTGATCAAAGACTGTAGTGATTAATGACTGTAGTGATCAAAGACTGTAGTGATCAATGACTGTAATGATCAATGGCTGTAGTGATCAAAGACTGTAGTGATCGATTATTGTAGTGTTCAATGAATGTAATGATCAATGGCTGTAGTGATCAATGACTGTAGTGATCAATGGCTGTAGTGATCAAAGACTGTAGTGATCAATGAGTGTAGTGATCAAAGACTGTAGTGATCGATTATTGTAGTGATCAATGACTGTAGTGATCAATGGCTGTAGTGATCAAAGACTGTAGTGAACAATGACTGTAGCGATCAATGACTGTAATGATCAATGGCTGTAGTGATCAAAGACTGTAGTGATCAATGACTGTAGTGATCAAAGACTGTAGTGATCAATGAGTGTAGTGATCAATGACTGTAATGATCAATTACTGTAGTGATCAAAGACTGTAATGATCAATTACTGTAGTGATCAAAGACTGTAGTGATAAAAGACTGTAGTGATCAAAGACTGTAGTGATCAATGACTGTAGTGATCAATGACTGTAGTAATCAATGACTTTAGTGATCAATGACTGTAATGATCAATGACTGTAGTGATCAATGACTGTATTGATCAATGACTGTGGTGATCAATAACTTTAATGATCAATGACTGTAGTGTTCAACATGACTGCGGTGTTCAATGACTGTCTATGATCAATGACTGTAGTAGTCAATGACTGTAATGATCAATGACTGTAGTGATCAATGGTTGTAGTAATCAATGGCTGTAGTAATCAATGACTGTGGTGATCAATAACTGTAATGATCAAAGACTGTATTGATCGATGACTGTAATGATCAATGACTGTAGTAATCAATGACAGTAGTGGTCAATGACTGTAATGATCAATGACTGTAGTGATCAAATGACTGTAGTGATCAAAGACTGTAGTGATCAATGACTGTAGTGATCAATGACTGTAGTGATCAAAGACTGTAGTTATCAATGACTGTAATGATCAATGGCTGTAGTGATCAAAGACTGTAGTGATCGATTATTGTAGTGTTCAATGACTGTAATGATCAATGGCTGTAGTGATCAATGACTGTAGTGATCAATGGCTGTAGTGATCAAAGACTAGTGATCAATGAGTGTAGTGATCAAAGACTGTAGTGATCGATTATTGTAGTGATCAATGACTGTAGTGATCAATGGCTGTAGTGATCAAAGACTGTAGTGAACAATGACTGTAGCGATCAATGACTGTAATGATCAATAGCTGTAGTGATCAAAGACTGTAGTGATCAATGACTGTAGTGATCAAAGACTGTAGTGATCAATGAGTGTAGTGATCAAAGACTGTAATGATCAATTACTGTAGTGATCAAAGACTGTAATGATCAATTACTGTAGTGATCAAAGACTGTAGTGATAAAAGACTGTAGTGATCAAAGGCTGTAGTGATCAATGACTGTAGTGATCAATGACTGTAGTGATCAATGACTGTATTGATCAATGACTGTGGTGATCAATAACTTTAATGATCAATGACTGTAGTGATCAATGGTTTTAGTAATCAATGGCTGTAGTAATCAATGACTGTGGTGATCAATAATTGTAATGATCAAAGACTGTATTGATCGATGACTGTAATGATCAATGACTGTAGGGATCAATGACTGTAGTGGTCAATGACTGTAATGATCAATGACTGTAGTGATCAATGACTGTATTGATCAATGACTGTGGTGATCAATAACTTTAATGATCAATGACTGTAGTGATCAATGGTTGTAGTAATCAATGGCTGTAGTAATCAATGACTGTGGTGATCAATAACTGTAATGATCAAAGACTGTATTGATCGATGACTGTAATGATCAATGACTGTAGGGATCAATGACTGTAGTGGTCAATGACTGTAATGATCAATGACTGTAGTGATCAATGACTGTAGTATTCAAAGACTGTAGTGATCAATGACTGTAGTGATCAATGACTGTAGTGACCAATGGCTGTAGTGATCAAAGACTGTAGTGATCAAAGACTGTAGTGATTAATGACTGTAGTGATCAAAGACTGTGGTGATCAATGACTGTAATGATCAATGGCTGTAGTGATCAAAGACTCTAGTGATCGATTATTGTAGTGTTCAATGACTGTAATGATCAATGGCTGTAGTGATCAATGACTGTAGTGATCAATGGCTGTAGTGATCAAAGACTGTAGTGATCAATGAGTGTAGTGATCAAAGACTGTAGTGATCGATTACTGTAGTGATCAATGACTGTAGTGATCAATGGCTGTAGTGATCAAAGACTGTAGTGAACAATGACTGTAGCGATCAATGACTGTAATGATCAATGGCTGTAGTGATCAAAGACTGTAGTGATCAATGACTGTAGTGATCAAAGACTGTAGTGATCAATGAGTGTAGTGATCAAAGACTGTAATGATCAATTACTGTAGTGATCAAAGACTGTAATGATCAATTACTGTAGTGATCAAAGACTGTAGTGATAAAAGACTGTAGTGATCAAAGACTGTAGTGATCAATGACTGTAGTAATCAATGACTTTAGTGATCAATGACTGTAATGATCAATGACTGTAGTGATCAATGACTGTATTGATCAATGACTGTGGTGATCAATAACTTTAATGATCAATGACTGTAGTGTTCAACATGACTGCGGTGTTCAATGACTGTAGTGATCAATGACTGTCTATGATCAATGACTGTAGTAGTCAATGAATGTAATGATCAATGACTGTAGTGATCAATGGTTGTAGTAATCAATGGCTGTAGTAATCAATGACTGTGGTGATCAATAACTGTAATGATCAAAGACTGTATTGATCGATGACTGTAATGATCAATGACTGTAGGGATCAATGACTGTAGTGGTCAATGACTGTAATGATCAATGACTGTAGTGATCAATGACTGTAATGATCAATGACTGTGGGGATCAATGACTGTAGTGATCAAGTACTGTAATGATCAATGACTGTAGTGATCAATGACTGTAGGGATCAATGACTGTAGTGATCAATGACTGTAGTGATCAATGACTGTAGCGATCAATGACTGCGGTGATCAAAGACTGTAGTGATCAATGAGTGTAATGATCAATGACTGTAATAATCAATGATTGTAATGATCAATGACTTTAGGGATCAATGACTGTAGTGATCAATTACTGTAGTGATCAATGAGTGTAGTGATCAAAGACTGTAGTGATCGATTACTGTAGTGATCAATGACTGTAGTGATCAATGGCTGTAGTGATCAAAGACAAGATAATGAACAATGACTGTAGTGATCAATGACTGTAATAGTGATCAATGACTGTAGTAATCAAAGACTGTAGTGATCAAAGACTGTAGTGATCCAATGAGTGTAGTGATCAAAGACTGTAATGATCAATTACTGTAGTGATCAAAGACTGTAATGATCAATTACTGTAGTGATCAAAGACTGTAGTGATAAAAGACTGTAGTGATCAAAGACTGTAGTGATCAATGACTGTAGTAATCAATGACTTTAGTGATCAATGACTGTAATGATCAATGACTGTAGTGATCAATGACTGTATTGATCAATGACTGTAGTGATCAATAACTTTAATGATCAATGACTGTAGTGTTCAACTCCATGACTGCAGTGATTCATGATCAATGACTGTAGTAGTCAATGACTGTAGTGATCAATGACTGTCTATGATCAATGACTGTAGTAATCAATGAATGTAATGATCAATGACTGTAGTGATCAATGGTTGTAGTAATCAATGACTGTAGTAATCAATGACTGTGGTGATCAATAACTGTAATGATCAAAGACTGTATTGATCAATGACTGTAATGACCAATGCCTGTAATGATCTACCTTTTACTGTAATGATCAATGACTGTAGGGATCAATGACTGTAATAAACTGATACTGTAGTAATCAATAACTGTACATCAATGACTGCAGTGATCAAAGACTGTAGTGATCAATAAGTGTAATGATCAATGACTGTAATAATCAATGATTGTAATGATCAATGACTTTAAGGATCAATGACTGTAGTGATCAATTACTGTAGTGATCAATGACTGTAGTGATCAATTACCTTAGTGATGAAATACTGTCGTGCTCAATGACTGTAGTGTTCAAAGACTGTAGTGATCAATGACTGTATGATCAATGGTTGTAGTAATCAATGACTGTAATGATCAATGACTGTAGTGATCAAATACGTAGTGATCAATGGTTGTAGTAATCAATGGCTGTAGTAATCAATGACTGTAGTAATCAATGACTGTAGTGATCAATAACTGTAATGATCAAAGACTGTATTAATCAATGACTGCAATAATCAACGACTGTAATAATCAATGACTGTAATGATCAATAACTGTAGTAATCAATGACTGTAATGATCAATGACTGTAATGATCAATGACTATAATGATCAATTACAGTAGTGATCAAGACTCAAAGGGATCAATGACTGTAGTGATCAATTACAGTAGTGATCAACTGCTGGTGATTAATGACTGTAGTAATCAATGACTGTAGGGATCAATGACTGTAGTGATCAATTACTGTAGTGATCAATGACTGTAATGATCAATGACTGTGGGGATCAATGACTGTAGTGATCAAGTACTGTAATGATCAATGACTGTAGTGATCAATGACTGTAGGGATCAATGACTGTAGTGATCAATGACTGTAGTGATCAATGACTGTAGCGATCAATGACTGCGGTGATCAAAGACTGTAGTGATCAATGAGTGTAATGATCAATGACTGTAATAATCAATGATTGTAATGATCAATGACTTTAGGGATCAATGACTGTAGTGATCAAAGACTGTAGTGATCAATGAGTGTAGTGATCAAAGACTGTAGTGATCGATTACTGTAGTGATCAATGACTGTAGTGATCAATGGCTGTAGTGATCAAAGACAGTAGTGAACAATGACTGTAGCGATCAATGACTGTAATGATCAATGGCTGTAGTGATCAAAGACTGTAGTGATCAATGACTGTAGTGATCAAAGACTGTAGTGATCAATGAGTGTAGTGATCAAAGACTGTAGTGATCAATTACTGTAGTGATCAAAGACTGTAATGATCAATTACTGTAGTGATCAAAGACTGTAGTGATAAAAGACTGTAGTGATCAAAGACTGTAGTGATCAATGACTGTAGTAATCAATGACTTTAGTGATCAATGACTGTAATGATCAATGACTGTAGTGATCAATGACTGTATTGATCAATGACTGTGGTGATCAATAACTTTAATGATCAATGACTGTAGTGTTCAACATGACTGCGGTGTTCAATGACTGTAGTGATCAATGACTGTCTATGATCAATGACTGTAGTAGTCAATGAATGTAATGATCAATGACTGTAGTGATCAATGGTTGTAGTAATCAATGGCTGTAGTAATCAATGACTGTGGTGATCAATAACTGTAATGATCAAAGTCTGTATTGATCGATGACTGTAATGATCAATGACTGTAGGGATCAATGACTGTAGTGGTCAATGACTGTAATGATCAATGACTGTAGTGATCAATGACTGTAGTGATCAATGACTGTGGGGATCAATGACTGTAGTGATCAAGTACTGTAATGATCAATGACTGTAGTGATCAATGACTGTAGGGATCAATGACTGTAGTGATCAATGACTGTAGTGATCAATGACTGTAGCGATCAATGACTGCGGTGATCAAAGACTGTAGTGATCAATGAGTGTAATGATCAATGACTGTAATAATCAATGATTGTAATGATCAATGACTTTAGGGATCAATGACTGTAGTGATCAATTACTGTAGTGATCAATGACTGTAGTGATCAATTACCTTAGTGATGAAATACTGTCGTGCTCAATGACTGTAGTGTTCAAAGACTGTAGTGATCAGTGACTGTAGTGATCAATGGTTGTAGTAATCAATGACTGTAATGATCAATGACTGTAGTGATCAAATACTGTAGTGATCAATGGTTGTAGTAATCAATGGCTGTAGTAATCAATGACTGTAGTGATCAATGACTGTGGTGATCAATAACTGTAATGATCAAAGACTGTATTGATCAATGACTGCAATGATCAATGACTGTAGTAATCAATGACTGTAATGATCAATGACTGTAGTGATCAATGACTGTAATGATCAATGACTGTAATGATCAATGACTATAATGATCAATTACAGTAGTGATCAATGACTCTAGGGACCAATGACTGTAGTGATCAATTACAGTAGTGATCAATGACTGTGGTGATTAATGACTGTAGTGATCAATGACTGTAGGGATCAATGACTGTAGTGATCAATGACTGTAGTGATCAATGACTGTAATGATCAATGACTGTAGTGATCAATGACTGTAATGATCAAAGACTGTGGTGATTAATGACTGTAGTGATCAATTACTGTAGTGATCAATGACTGTCGTGATCAAAGACTGTGGTGATTAATGACTGTAGTGATCATTGACTGTAGCGATCAATGACTGTAGCGATCAAAGACTGTAGTGATAAATGACTGTAATGACCAATGACTGTAGTGATCGATTACTGTAGTGATCAATGCCTGTAGTGATCAATTACCTTAGTGATCAAAGACTGTCGTGCTCAATGACTGTAGTGTTCAAAGACTGTAGTGATCAATGACTTTAATGATCAATGACTGTAGTAATCAATGACTGTAGTGATCAATGACTGTAGTGATCAAATATTGTAGTGATCAATGGTTGTAGTAATCAATGGCTGTAGTAATCAATGACTGTAGTGATCAATGACTGTGGTGATCAAAAACTGTAATGATCAAAGACTGTATTGATCAAAGACTGTAATGATCAATGACTGTAGTGATCAAAGACTGTAGTGATCGATTACTGTAGTGATCAATGACTGTAGTGATCAGTCATGACTGTAATGACAATGACTGTCAATTACTGTAGTGATCAATGACTGTAGTAATCCATGCAATAACTGTAGTGATCAATGAAGTATGTAATGACATGACTGTAGTGATCGATTACTGTAGTGATCAATGACTGTAATGATCAATGACTGTAGTGATCAATGACTGTAGTGATCAATGACTGTAGTGATCAATGACTGTAATGATCAATGACTGTAGTGATCAATGACTGTAGTGATCAATGACTGTAGTGACTGTAGTGATCAATGACTGTAGTGATCAATGACTATAGTGATCAATGACTGTAGGGATCAATGACTGTAGTGATCAATGACTGTAGTGATCAATGACTGTAGCGATCAATGACTGTAATGATCAATGACTGTAGTGATCAATGACTGTAGTGATCAATGACTGATCAATGAGTGATCAATGACTGTAGTAATCAATGACTGTAATGATCAATACTGACTGTAGTGATCAATGACTGTAGTGATCAATGACTATAATGACTGTAGTGATCAATGACTGTAGTGATAATGAAGTGATGACTGTAGTGATCAATGACTGTAGTGATCAATGACTGTAGTGATCAATGACTGTAGTGATCAATGACTGTAGTGATCAATGACTGTAGTGATCAATGACTGTAGTGATCAATGACTGTAGTGATCAATGACTGTAGTGATCAATGACTGTAGTGATCAATGACTGTAAATGACTGTAGTGATCAATGACTGTAGTGATCAGTGATCAATGACTGTAGTGATCAATGACTGTAATGATCAATGACTGTAGTGATCAATGACTGTAGTGATCAATGACTGTAGTGATCAATGACTGTAGTGATCAATGACTGTAGTGATCAATGACTGTAGTGACAACTGTAGTGATCAAAGACTGTAGTGATCAATGACTGTAGTGATCAATGACTGTAGTGATCAATGACTGTAGGGAAATGATGTAGTGATCAATGACTGTAATGATCAATGACTGTAGTAATCAATGACTGTAATGATCAATGACTGTAGGGATCAATGACTGTAGTGATCAATGTACTATGATCAATGACTGTGATCAACGACTGTAGTGATCAATGACTGTAGTGATCAATGACTGTAGTGATCAATGACTGTGTAATCAATGACTGTAGTGATCAATGACTGTAGTGATCAATGACTGTAATGATCAATGACTGTAGTGATCAATGACTGTAGTGATCAATGACTGTAGTGATCAATGACTGTAGTGATCAATGACTGTAGTGATCAATGACTGTAGTGATCAATGACTGTAATGATGTAGTGATCAATGACTGTAGATGATCAATTACTGTAGTGATTAATGACTGTAGTGATCAATGACTGTAGTGATCAATAACTAATGACTCAATGACTGTAGTGATCAATGACTGTAATGATCAATGACTGTAATGATCAATGACTGTAGTGATCAATGACTGTAGTGATCAATGACTGTAATGATCAATGACTGTAGTGATCAATGACTGTAGTGATCAATGACTGTAGTGATCAATGACTGTAGTGATCAATTACTGTAGTGATCAATGACTGTAGTGATCAATGACTGTAATGATCAATGACTGTAATGATCAATGACTGTAGGGATCAATGACTGAAGTGATCGATTACAGTAGTGATCAATGACTGTAGTAATCAATGACTGTAGTGATCAATGACTGTAATGATCAATGACTGTAGTGATCAATGACTGTAGTAATCAATGACTGTAGTGATCAATGACTGTAATGATCAATGACTGTAGTGATCAATGACTGTAGTGATCAATGACTGTAGTGATCAATGACTGTAATGATCAATGACTGTAATGATCAATGACTGTAGTGATCAATGACTGTAGTGATCGATTACTGTAGTGATCAATGACTGTAATGATCAATGACTGTAGTGATCAATGACTGTAGTGATCAATGACAGTGATCAATGACTGTAATGATCAATGACTTAATGATCAAGTGATCAATTACTGTAGTGATTAATGACTGTAGTGATCAATGACTGTAGTGATCAATGACTGTAATGATCAATGACTTTAGTGATCAATGACTGTAGCGATCAATGACTGATCAATGACTGTAGTGATCAATGACTGTAGTGATCAATGACTGTAGTGTAGGATCAATGACTGTAATGATCAGTATGACTGTAGTGATCAATGACTGTAGT
>JACEEU010000001.1:28117850-28135350 GCA_016630915.1 Callionymus lyra | reverse complement strand
AGCCTTGAGAGGAGTGAGTCATGAGAGGAGTGAGTCATGAGAGGATGAGTCATGAGAGTGAGTCATGAGAGGAGTGAGTCATGAGAAGAGTGAGTCATGAGAGGAGTGAGTCATGAGAGCGAGTCATGAGAGGAGTGAGTCATGAGAGTGAGTCATGAGAAGAGTGAGTCATGAGAAGAGTGAGCCATGAGAGGAGTGAGTCATGAGAGGAGTGAGCCACGAGAGGAGTGAGTCATGAGAGGAGTGAGCCATGAGAGTGAGTCATGAGAGGAGTGAGCCACGAGAGGAGTGAGTCATGAGAAGAGTGAGCCATGAGAGGAGTGAGTCATGAGAGGAGTGAGTCATGAGAGTGAGTCATGAGAGGATGAGTCATGAGAGTGAGTCATGAGAAGAGTGAGTCATGAGAGGAGTGAGTCATGAGAGGAGTGAGTCATGAGAGGAGTGAGTCATGAGAGGAGTGAGTCATGAGAGGAGTGAGTCATGAGAGAAGGAGTGAGCCATGACAGGAGTGAGCCCCATGAGAGGAGTGAGATTTTTTTTAGAGACATGAGAGGAGTGAGTCATGAGACGAGTGATTCATGAGAGAAGGAGTGAGTCATGAGAGGAGTGAGTCATGAGAGAAGGAGTGAGTCATGAGAGGAGTGAGTCATGAGAGGAGTGAGTCATGAGAGGAGTGAGTCATGAGAGGAGTACCGAGAGGAGTGAGTCATGAGAAGAGTGAGCCATGAGAGGAGTGAGTCATGAGAGGAGTGAGTCATGAGAGGAGTGAGTCATGAGAGGAGTGAGTCATGAGAGGAGATGAGAGAGGAGTGAGTCATGAGAGAGTCATGAGAGGAGTCATGAGAGGAGTGAGTCATGAGAGGAGTGAGTCATGAGAGTCATGAGTGAGTCATGAGAGGAGTGAGTCATGAGAGGAGTGAGTCATGAGAGGAGTGAGTCATGAGAGGGCTGAGTCATGAGAAGAGTGAGCCATGAGAGGAGTGAGTCATGAGAGGAGGTAGAGTCATGAGAGAAGAGAGTGAGTCATGAGAGGAGTGAGTCATGAGAGGAGTGAGTCATGAGAGAGAGTGAGTCATGAGAGGAGGTGAGTCATGAAGAAGAGTGAGCCATGAGAGAAGAGAGGAGTGAGTCATGAGAGGAGTGAGCCATGAGAGGAGTGAGTCATGAGAGGAGTGAGCCATGAGAGGAGTGAGCCACGAGAGGAGTGAGCCATGAGAGGAGTGAGCCACGAGAGGGCTGAGTCATGAGAAGAGTGAGCCATGAGAGGAGTGAGTCATGAGAGGAGTGAGTCATGAGAGTGAGTCATGAGAGGATGAGTCATGAGAGGAGTGAGCCATCATGAGAGCACGAGAAAACGGAGTCATGAGAGGAGTAGAGTAATAAGAGAGGAGTGAGTCAACTCAAAGAGAGTGAGCCATGAAGAAGGAGTGAGTCATGAGAGGAGTGAGTCATGAGAGGAGTGAGTCATGAGAGGAGTGAGCCACGAGAGGAGTGAGTCATGAGAGGAGTGAGCCACGAGAGGAGTGAGTCATGAGAGGAGTGAGAGTCATGAGAGGAGTGAGTCATGAGAGATGAGTCATGAGAGGAGTGGAGTCATGAGAGGAGTGAGTCATGAGAGGAGTGGAGTCATGAGAGGAGTCATGGAGTCATGAGAGGAGTGAGTCATGAGAAGGAGTGAGTCATGAGAGGAGTGAGTCATGAGAGTGAGCCTGAGAGTCATGAGGAGTGAGTCATGAGAGGAGTGAGTCATGAGAGCGAGTCATGAGAGGAGTGAGTCATGAGAGGAGTGAGTAATGAGAGTGAGTCATGAGAGGAGTGAGTCATGAGAGCGAGTCATGAGAGTGAGCCATGAGAGGAGTGAGTCATGAGAGTGAGTCAAAAAAATGAGTCATAGAGAGGAGTGAGTCATGAGAGTGAGTCATGAGAGGAGTGAGTCATGAG
Organism: Callionymus lyra; assembly: GCA_016630915.1. Taxonomy (NCBI): domain Eukaryota; kingdom Metazoa; phylum Chordata; class Actinopteri; order Syngnathiformes; family Callionymidae; genus Callionymus; species Callionymus lyra. The sequence continues at coordinate 28,133,409 of JACEEU010000001.1, read as the reverse complement.
AGGAGTGAGTCATGAGAGGAGTGAGTCATGAGAGGAGTGAGTCATGAGAGGAGTGAGTCATGAGAGGAGTGAGTCATGAGAGGAGTGAGTCATGAGAGTGAGTCATGAGAGGATGAGTCATGAGAGGAGTGAGTCATGAGAGCGAGTCATGAGAGGAGTGAGTCATGAGAGGAGTGAGTCATGAGAGGAGTGAGTCATGAGAGCGAGTCATGAGAGTGAGTCATGAGAGGAGTGAGTCATGAGAGGAGTGAGAGTCATGAGAGGGAGTGAGTCATGAGGAGTGAGTCATGAGAGGAGTGAGTCATGAGAGCGATGAGTCATAGAGAGTATAAGAGTCATGAGGGAGTGAGTCATGAGAGGAGTGAGTCATGAGAGGAGTGAGTCATGAGAGTGAGTCATGAGAGGAGTGAGTCATGAGAGTGAGTCATGAGAGTGAGTCATGAGAGGAGTGAGTCATGAGAGGAGTGAGTCATGAGAGTGAGTCATGAGAGTGAGTCATGAGAGGAGTGAGTCATGAGAGTGAGCAGAGAGTGAGTCATGAGAGTGAGTCATGAGAGTGAAGTCATGAGAGTGAGTCATGAGAGTGAGTCATGAGAGGAGTGAGTCATGAGAGTGAGTGAGTCATAGAGTGAGTCATGAGAGTGAGTCATGAGAGTGAGTCATGAGAGTGAGTCATGAGAGTGAGTCATGAGAGTGAGTCATGAGAGTGAGTCATGAGAGTGAGTCATGAGGAGTGAGTCATGAGAGGAGTGAGTCATGAGAGTGAGTCATGAGAGTGAGTCATGAGAGTGAGTCATGAGAGTGAGTCATGAGAGTGAGTCATGAGAGTGAGTCATGAGAGGAGTGAGTCATGAGAGTGAGTCATGAGAGTGAGTCGAGTGAGTGAATAATCTGAAGAACATCGAAAGCATCAAAAAACTGTTATTTTAAAAAGTGCTGACTTTGTTTTTCTTCTTCATCTTCAGCTTCTGATCAAACATCAATAATTCAATGATAATTCAGCTGCTGCTTCATCAACACTTGAAGGATTTGATCATCAAGAGCTTCTAGGAAGACGTGTTGATGAGAAGCTTCTTCAGGTCCACCTGAGCTGGTCATGAGCCAGTCAAGGTGAGGAAGAATGACCCTTGATCTTCACCGTCCAGGTGTGACCTTCACATGTTCGCTGTTGAGGTTCATTTCTAGGGCGAGAGCATCAGAACCTTCCTCTCCAACCCTGACCTCTCTAGACAGTCCAGTCTTCTTGAAGAACCATGACCTGATGAATGAGGACTTCATGGAGCTCCTGCATCTTATTGTGAAAATATCCATTTATTTTCTCCACAGCAGGAAGTCACAGGAAGTCACAGGAAGTCACAGGAAGTCACAGGAAGTCACAGGAAGTCACAGGAAGTCACAGGAAGTTAAAAAACTTAAATTACAGATTCAAATTTTGACTCAATTCAATAATTTACGACTATTTATTGTTTATTGTTCGGCATTATTTACCTGAAAGTCTTTGTTTCTCTTAAACAAAATAACCTTCATTCAAAATGATAAAAAAAAAAAGGGAAAAGAAGTCACGATATGAAAGTTATCTTCATAAACTTTTATCTTCATAAACTTTTATCTTCATAAACTTTTATTTTCATAAACTTTTATCTTCATAAACTTTTATCTTCATAAACTTTTATCTTCATAAACTTTTATTTTCATAAACTTTTATCTTCATAAACTTTTATCTTCATAAACTTTTATCTTCATAAACTTTTATTTTCATAAACTTTTATTTTCATAAACTTTTATCTTCATAAACTTTTATTTTCATAAACTTTTATTTTCATAAACTTTTATCTTCATAAACTTTTATCTTCATAAACTTTTATTTACATAAACTTTTATTTTCATAAACTTTTATTTACATAAACTTTTATCTTCATAAACTTTTATTTTCATAAACTTTTATTTTCATAAACTTTTATCTTCATAAACTTTTATTTACATAAACTTTTATCTTCATAAACTTTTATTTTCATAAACTTTTATTTACATAAACTTTTATCTTCATAAACTTTTATTTTCATAAACTTTTATTTTCATAAACTTTTATTTACATAAACTTTTATTTTCATAAACTTTTATTTTCATAAACTTTTATTTTCATAAACTTTTATTTACATAAACTTTTATCTTCATTATCTTCATTCAGTGTGTAGTTCATTATGTAGTTCATTATGTAGTTCATTATGTAGTTCATTATGTAGTTCATTGTGTAGTTCAGTGTGTAGTTCATTATCTAGTTCATTATGTAGTTCAGTGTATAGTTCAGTGTGTAGTTCATTATGTAGTTCAGTGTGTAGTTCATTATGTAGTTCATTGTGTAGTTCAGTGTGTAGTTCAATATGTAGTTCATTATGTAGTTCAGTGTGTAGTTCAGTGTGTAGTTCATTATGAAGTTCAGTATGTAGTTCATTATGTAGTTCATTGTGTAGTTCAGTGTGTAGTTCATTATCTAGTTCATTATGTAGTTCAGTGTGTAGTTCATTATGTAGTTCATTATGTAGTTCATTGTGTAGTTCAGTGTGTAGTTCATTATCTAGTTCATTATGTAGTTCAGTGTATAGTTCAGTGTGTAGTTCATTATGTAGTTCAGTGTGTAGTTCATTATGTAGTTCATTATGTAGTTCAGTGTGTAGTTCAGTGTGTAGTTCATTATGAAGTTCAGTATGTAGTTCATTATGTAGTTCATTGTGTAGTTCATTATCTAGTTCATTATGTAGTTCAGTGTGTAGTTCAGTGTGTAGTTCATTATGTAGTTCAGTGTGTAGTTCATTATGTAGTTCATTATGTAGTTCATTGTGTAGTTCAGTGTTCTAGATTGGGGTGTAGTTCAGTGTGTACTTCAGTGTGTAGTTTGGTGTGTAGTTCATGTGTGGTTGGTGTGTAGTTCATTGTATAATTCAGTGTGTAGTTCATGTGTGGTTCGGTGTATAGTTCAGAGTGTGGTTCAGTGTGTAGTTCATTGTATAATTCAGTGTGTGGTTCGGTGTGTAGTTCAGTGTGTAATTCAGTGTGTGGTCAGTGTGTAGTTCAGTGTGTAGTTCATGTGTGTAATTCAGTGTGTAGTCCAATTTGTAGTTCAGTGTGTAGTTCGTTGTGTAGTTTAGTGTGTAGTTCATTGTGTGGTTCAGTGTGTAGTTCAGTGTGTAAATCGTTGTGTAGTTTAGTGTGTAGTTCAGTGTGTGGTTCAGTTTGTAGTAGTTCAGTGTGTAGTCGGTGTGTAGTTTGGTTTGAAGTTCAGTGTGTAGTTCCAGTGTGTAGTTTGGGTGTGTAGTTCAGTGTGTAGTTCGGTGTGTAGTCCGGTGTGTAGTTCAGTGTGTAGTTCATTATCTTAGTTCATTATGTAGTTCAGTGTGTAGTTCATTATGTAGTTCAGTGTGTAGTCCAATATGTAGTCCATTATGTAGTCCAGTGTGTAGTCCAGTGTGTAGTTCATTATGAAGTTCAGTATGTAGTCCATTATGTAGTCCATTGTGTAGTCCAGTGTGTAGTTCATTATCTAGTTCATTATGTAGTTCAGTGTGTAGTTCATTATGTAGTTCAGTGTGTAGTTCATTATGTAGTTCATTGTGTAGTCCAGTGTGTAGTCCATTATCCAGCTAATCATGTAGTTCAGATAGTCCATAGCCCATTATGTAGTCCATGTGTATCTATGTAGTCCATTATGTAGTCCATGTGTAGTTCATGTAGTCATGAAGTCATGTAGTATGTAGTTCATTATGTAGTCCTGTGTAGTTCAGTAGTCCATTATGTAGTCCAGGTGTAGTTATGTAGTCCATTATGTAGTCCAGTGTGTAGTCCAATATGTAGTCCATTATGTAGTTCATGTGTAGTCCATATAGTTCAGTGTGTAGTTCATTTGTAGTCCAATGTGAGTCCATTATGTAGTTCAGTGTGTAGTTCATTGTGTAGTTCATGTGTAGTTCATGTGTAGTTCATTAGCCAGTGAGTTCATTATGTAGTTCAGTGTGTAGTTCATGTATAATCCAGTGTGGTCCAGGTGTAGTCCATGTATAGTCAGTTGTGTGTAGTCCATTGTGTAGTTCATTGTATCCATGTGTAGTTCAGTTAGTTCAAGTGTAGTTCAGTGTGTAGTTCATGTAATTCAGTGTGTGTTCCAATTGTAGTTCAGTGTAGTTCATTTAGTCGTGTGTAGTTCAGTGTGTAGTTCATTGTGTAGTCCAATGTGTAGTCATGTGTAGTTCATTGTAGTATAGTGTAGTTCATTTGTGTGGTTCAGTTGTAGTTCATTGTAATCGTTTGTAGTTTAGTGTGTAGTTCAGTTGTGGTTCAGTTTGTAGTAGTTCATTTAGTCTGTGTAGTTGGTTTGAAGTCCAGTGTGTAGTCCATGTGTAGTTCGTGTGTAGTCCAGTGTGTGTGTAGTCCGGTGTGTAGTCCAGTGTGTAGTCCATTATCCAGTCCATTATGTAGTTCAGTGTGTAGTCCATTATGCAGTGTGTAGTCCAGTGTGTAGTCCATTATGTAGTCCATTATGTAGTTCAGTGTGTAGTTCAGTGTGTAGTCCATTATGAAGTCCAGTATGTAGTCCATTATGTAGTTCATTGTGTAGTTCAGTGTGTAGTTCATTATCCAGTTCATTATGTAGTTCAGGTGTAGTCCATTATGTAGTCCATGTGTAGTCCATTATGTAGTCCACGTAGTCCAGTGTGTAGTCCATTATCCAGTGTGTAGTAGTCCAGTGTGTAGTCCAGCGTGCCCATTATGTAGTCCATCATTATGTAGTAGTCCAGTGTGTAGTCCAGTGTGTAGTCCATTATGAAGTTCAGTATGTAGTCCATTATGTAGTTCATTGTGTAGTTCATTATCTAGTCCATTATGTAGTTCAGTGTGTAGTTCATTATGTAGTTCAGTGTGTAGTTCATATGTAGTTCTTTCATTGTGTAGTTCAGTGTTCTAGATTGGGGTGTAGTTCAGTGTGTACTTCAGTGTGTAGTTTGGTGTGTAGTTCATGTGTGGTTGGTGTGTAGTTCATTGTATAATTCAGTGTGTAGTTCATGTGTGGTTCGGTGTATAGTTCAGAGTGTGGTTCAGTGTGTAGTTCATTGTATAATTCAGTGTGTGGTTCGGTGTGTAGTTCAGTGTGTAATTCAGTGTGTGGTCGGTGTGTAGTTCAGTGTGTAGTTCATGTGTGTAATTCAGTGTGTAGTCCAATTTGTAGTTCAGTGTGTAGTTCATGTGTGTAATTCAGTGTGTGTTCAGTGTGTAGTCCAATGTGTAGTTCAGTGTGTAGTTCGTTGTGTAGTTTAGTGTGTAGTTCATTGTGTGGTTCAGTGTGTAGTTCAGTGTGTAAATCGTTGTGTAGTTTAGTGTGTAGTTCAGTGTGTGGTTCAGTTTGTAGTAGTTCAGTGTGTAGTCGGTGTGTAGTTTGGTTTGAAGTTCAGTGTGTAGTTCAGTGTGTAGTTTGGTGTGTAGTTCAGTGTGTAGTTCGGTGTGTAGTTCGGTGTGTAGTTCAGTGTGTAGTTCATTATCTAGTTCATTATGTAGTTCAGTGTGTAGTTCATTATGTAGTTCAGTGTGTAGTTCATTATGTAGTTCATTGTGTAGTTCAGTGTGTAGTCTCAGTGCAGTCAATTATGTAGTTCAGTGTATAGTTCAGTATGTAGTTCATTATGTAGTTCATTGTGTAGTTCAGTGTGTAGTTCATTATCTAGGTCATTATGTAGTTCAGTGTGTAGTTCATTATGTAGTTCAGTGTGTAGTTCATTATGTAGTTCATTATGTTGTTCATTGTGTAGTTCAGTGTGTAGTTCATTATCTAGTTAATTATGTAGTTCAGTGTATAGTTCAGTGTGTAGTTCATTATGTAGTTCAGTGTGTAGTTCATTATGTAGTTCATTATGTAGTTCAGTGTGTAGTTCAGTGTGTAGTTCATTATGAAGTTCAGTATGTAGTTCATTATGTAGTTCATTGTGTAGTTCATTATCTAGTTCATTATGTAGTTCAGTGTGTAGTTCATTATGTAGTTCAGTGTGTAGTTCATTATGTAGTTCATTGTGTAGTTCAGTGTTGTAGATTGGGGTGTAGTTCAGTGTGTACTTCAGTGTGTAGTTTGGTGTGTAGTTCATGTGTGGTTGGTGTGTAGTTCATTGTATAATTCAGTGTGTAGTTCATGTGTGGTTCAGTGTATAGTTCAGTGTGTGGTTCAGTGTGTAGTTCATTGTATAATTCAGTGTGTGGTTCGGTGTGTAGTTCAGTGTGTAATTCAGTGTGTGGTCGGTGTGTAGTTCAGTGTGTAGTTCATGTGTGTAATTCAGTGTGTAGTCCAATTTGTAGTTCAGTGTGTAGTTCATGTGTGTAATTCAGTGTGTGTTCAGTGTGTAGTCCAATGTGTAGTTCAGTGTGTAGTTCGTTGTGTAGTTTAGTGTGTAGTTCATTGTGTGGTTCAGTGTGTAGTTCAGTGTGTAAATCGTTGTGTAGTTTAGTGTGTAGTTCAGTGTGTGGTTCAGTTTGTAGTAGTTCAGTGTGTAGTCGGTGTGTAGTTTGGTTTGAAGTTCAGTGTGTAGTTCAGTGTGTAGTTTGGTGTGTAGTTCAGTGTGTAGTTCGGTGTGTAGTTCGGTGTGTAGTTCGGTGTGTAGTTCGGTGTGTAGTTCAGTGTGTAGTTCATTATCTAGTTCATTATGTAGTTCAGTGTATAGTTCAGTGTGTAGTTCATTATGTAGTTCAGTGTGTAGTTCATTATGTAGTTCATTATGTAGTTCAGTGTGTAGTTCATTATGAAGTTCAGTATGTAGTTCATTATGTAGTTCATTGTGTAGTTCATTATCTAGTTTATTATGTAGTTCAGTGTGTAGTTCAGTGTGTAGTTCATTATGTAGTTCAGTGTGTAGTTCATTATGTAGTTCATTGTGTAGTTCAGTGTTGTAGATTGGGGTGTAGTTCAGTGTGTACTTCAGTGTGTAGTTTGGTGTGTAGTTCATGTGTGGTTGGTGTGTAGTTCATGGTATAATTCAGTGTGTGGTTCGGTGTGTAGTTCAGTGTGTAGTTCATGTGTGGTTCAGTGTATAGTTCAGTGTGTGGTTCAGTGTGTAGTTCATTGTATAATTCAGTGTGTGGTTCGGTGTGTAGTTCAGTGTGTAATTCAGTGTGTGGTCGGTGTGTAGTTCAGTGTGTAGTTCATGTGTGTAATTCAGTGTGTAGTCCAATTTGTAGTTTAGTGTGTAGTTCATGTGTGTAATTCAGTGTGTGTTCAGTGTGTAGTCCAATGTGTAGTTCAGTGTGTAGTTCATTGTGTGGTTCAGTGTGTAGTTCAGTGTGTAAATCGTTGTGTAGTTTAGTGTGTAGTTCAGTGTGTGGTTCAGTGTGTAGTAGTTCAGTGTGTAGTGTGTAGTTTTTGGTTTGAAGTTCAGTGTGTAGTTCAGTGTGTAGTTTGGTGTGTAGTTCAGTGTGTAGTTCGGTGTGTAGTTCGGTGTGTAGTTCGGTGTGTAGTTCAGTGTGTAGTTCAGTGTGTAAATCGTTGTGTAGTTTAGTGTGTAGTTCAGTGTGTGGTTCAGTTTGTAGTAGTTCAGTGTGTAGTCGGTGTGTAGTTTGGTTTGAAGTTCAGTGTGTAGTTCAGTGTGTAGTTTGGTGTGTAGTTCAGTGTGTAGTTCGGTGTGTAGTTCGGTGTGTAGTTCGGTGTGTAGTTCAGTGTGTAGTTCATTATCTAGTTCATTATGTAGTTCATTGTATAGTTCAGTGTGTAGTTCATTATGTAGTTCAGTGTGTAGTTCATTATGTAGTTCATTATGTAGTTCAGTGTGTAGTTCATTATGAAGTTCAGTATGTAGTTCATTATGTAGTTCATTGTGTAGTTCATTATCTAGTTTATTATGTAGTTCAGTGTGTAGTTCAGTGTGTAGTTCATTATGTAGTTCAGTGTGTAGTTCATTATGTAGTTCATTGTGTAGTTCAGTGTTGTAGATTGGGGTGTAGTTCAGTGTCTACTTCAGTGTGTAGTTTGGTGTGTAGTTCATGTGTGGTTGGTGTGTAGTTCATTGTATAATTCAGTGTGTGGTTCGGTGTGTAGTTCAGTGTGTAGTTCATGTGTGGTTCAGTGTATAGTTCAGTGTGTGGTTCAGTGTGTAGTTCATTGTATAATTCAGTGTGTGGTTCGGTGTGTAGTTCAGTGTGTAATTCAGTGTGTGGTCGGTGTGTAGTTCAGTGTGTAGTTCATGTGTGTAATTCAGTGTGTAGTCCAATTTGTAGTTCAGTGTGTAGTTCATGTGTGTAATTCAGTGTGTGTTCAGTGTGTAGTCCAATGTGTAGTTCAGTGTGTAGTTCGTTGTTTAGTTTAGTGTGTAGTTCATTGTGTGGTTCAGTGTGTAGTTCAGTGTGTAAATCGTTGTGTAGTTTAGGTGTGTAGTTCAGTGTGTGGTTCAGTGTGTAGTTAGTTCAGTGTGTAGTCTGGTGTGTAGTTATGTGTGGTTGGTGTGTAGTTCATTGTATAATCCAGTGTGTAGTTCATGTGTGGTCTCAGTGTATAGTCTCAGAGTGTGGTTCATGTGTAGTCTCATTGTATAATCCAGTGTGTGGTTCGGTGTGTAGTTCAGTGTGTAATTCAGTGTGTAGTTCGGTGTGTAGTTCAGTGTGTAGTTCATGTGTGTAATTCAGTGTGTAGTCCAATTTGTAGTTCAGTGTGTAGTTCATGTGTGTAATTCAGTGTGTGTTCAGTGTGTAGTCCAATGTGTAGTTCAGTGTGTAGTTCGTTGTGTAGTTTAGTGTGTAGTTCATTGTGTGGTTCAGTGTGTAGTTCAGTGTGTAAGTTCGTTGTGTAGTTTAGTGTGTAGTCTCAGTGTGTGGTCCAGCTTTGTAGTAGTTCAGTGTGTAGTTCGGTGTGTAGCCCCTGGTTTGAAGTCCAGTGTGTAGTCCAGTGTAGCCTGCGGTGTAGTCCAGTGTGTAGTCCCGGGTGTAGTCCCGGTGTGTAGTCCAGTGTGTAGTCCATTATCCAGTCCATTATGTAGTCCAGTGTGTAGTCTCATTATGTAGTTCCACTGTGTAGTCCAGTGTGTAGTCCAATATGTAGTCCATTATGTAGTCCAGTGTGTAGTCCAGTGTGTAGTTCATTATGAAGTCCAGTATGTAGTCCCATTATGTAGTCTCATTGTGTAGTTCAGTGTGTAGTCTCAATATCTAGGCCATTATGTAGTCCAGTGTAGTTCATTATGTAGTTCCAGTGTGTAGTCCATTATGTAGTTCATTATGTTGTTCATTGTGTAGTCCAGCGTGTAGTCCATTATCCAGTTAATTATGTAGTTCCAGCGTATAGTCCAGTGTGTAGTCCATTATGTAGTCCATTATGTAGTCCAGTGTGTAGTCCAGTGTGTAGTCCATTATGAAGTCCAGTATGTAGTCCATTATGTAGTCCATTGTGTAGTTCATTATCCAGTCCCAATGTGTAGTCCAGCGTGTAGTCCATATTGTAGTCCAGTGTGTAGTCCATTATGTAGTCCATTGTGTAGTCCAGTGTGTGCAGATGGAGGTAGTCCAGCGTGTACTCCAGTGTGTAGTTTGTGTGTAGTCCATGTGTGGTTGGTGTGTAGTCCATTGTATAATCCAGTGTGTAGTCCATGTGTGGTCCAGTGTATAGTCCAGTGTGTGGTCCAGTGTGTAGTCCATTGTATAATTCAGTGTGTGGTTCCTGGTGTGTAGTTCAGTGTGTAATCCAGTGTGTGGTCGGTGTGTAGTTCAGTGTGTAGTTCATGTGTGTAATTCAGTGTGTAGTCCAATTTGTAGTTCAGTGTGTAGTTCATGTGTGTAATTCAGTGTGTGTTCAGTGTGTAGTCCAATGTGTAGTTCAGTGTGTAGTTCGTTGTGTAGTTTAGTGTGTAGTTCATTGTGTGGTTCAGTGTGTAGTTCAGTGTGTAAATCGTTGTGTAGTTTAGTGTGTAGTTCAGTGTGTGGTCCAGTTTGTAGTAGTTCAGTGTGTAGTCGGTGTGTAGTTTGGTCTTGAAGTCCAGTGTGTAGTTCAGTGTGTAGTTCTGTGTGTGTAGTCCAGTGTGTAGTCCCGGTCGTGTAGTCCGGTGTGTAGTCCACGGGGTTAGTCCAGTGTAGTCCATTATCCAGTCCATTATGTAGTCCAGTGTATAGTCCAGTGTGTAGTCCATTATGTAGTCCAGTGTGTAGTCCATTATGTAGTCCATTATGTAGTCCAGTGTGTAGTCCATTATGAAGTCCAGCATGTAGTCCATTATGTAGTCCATTGTGTAGTCCAATATCCAGTTTATTATGTAGTTCAGTGTGTAGTCCAGTGTGTAGTCCATTATGTAGTCCAGTGTGTAGTCCATTATGCAGTCCACTGTGTAGTCCAGTGTTCGCAGATGGGTGTAGTCCAGCGTGTACCCAGTGTGTAGTTCTGTGTGCAGTAGTCCCAGTGTGGCTGGTGTGTAGTCCATGGTATAATCCAGTGTGTGGTTCGGTGTGTAGTCCCAGTGTGTAGTCCATGTGTGGTCCAGTGTATAGTCCAGTGTGTGGTCCAGTGTGTAGTTCATTGTATAATTCAGTGTGTGGTTCGGTGTGTAGTTCAGTGTGTAATTCAGTGTGTGGTCGGTGTGTAGTTCAGTGTGTAGTTCATGTGTGTAATTCAGTGTGTAGTCCAATTTGTAGTTTAGTGTGTAGTTCATGTTGTAATTCAGTGTGTGTTCAGTGTGTAGTCCAATGTGTTCAGTGTGTAGTTCATTGTGTAGTTCAGTGTGTAGTTCAGTGTGTAGACCGTTGTGTAGTTTAGTGTGTAGTTCAGTGTGTGGTTCAGTGTGTAGTAGTTCAGTGTGTAGCCGTGTGTGCTAGTTTAGTCCAGTGTAGTCCAGTGTGTAGTCCGGTGTAAAGTTCAGTGTGTAGTTCCGGTGCGTAGTCCGCTGTAGTTCGGTGTGTAGTCCAGTTGTGTAGTCTCAGTGTGTAGTTCAGTGTGTAGTTCAGTGTAGTCCAGCGTGTAGTCCAGTGTGTAGTTCAGTGTTGTAGTCTCAGTGTGTAGTCCAGGTGTAGCCCCTGCGTCAGTCCAGTGTGTAGTTCGGTGTGTAGTCCAGTGTGTAGTCCAGTGTGTAGTCCCAGTGTGTCCAGGTCCAGTCCATTGTGTAGTCCCAGTGTGTAGTCCAGTGTGAGTCCAGCGTGTAGTCCATTAATGTAGTCCCAGTGTGTAGCTTCAGTGTGTAGTCCAGTGTGTAGTCCAGTGTGTAGTCCATTGTGTAGTTCAGTCAGTGTAGTTCATTGTGTAGTCTCAGTGTGTAGTCCATGTGTAGTCTCAGTGTGTAGTTCAGGTGTAGTCTCATTCGTGTAGTTCAGTGTGTAGTTCAGTGGTGTGTAGTCCAGTGCATCCAGTGTGTAGTTCAGTGTGTAGTCTCAGTGTGTAGTTCCGATGTGTAGTCCAGTGTATAGTCCCATTGTGTAGTCCCAGTGTGTAGTCCCATTGTATAATCCAGTGTGTGGTCTCGGTGTAGTCCCAGTGTGTAGTCCAGTGTGTGGTCGGTGTGTAGTTCAGTGTGTAGTTCAGTGTGTAGTTCAGTGTGTGGTTCAATGTGTGGTTCAGTGTGTGGCTCAGTGTGTAGTTCAGTGTGTAGTTCAGTGTGTAGTTCAGTGTGTAGTTCAGTGTGTAGTTCAGTGTGTAGTTCAGTGTGTAGTTCGGTGTGTAGTTCAGTGTGTAGTTCAGTGTGTAGTTCAGTGTGTAGTTCAGTGTGTAGTTCAGTGTGTGGTTCAATGTGTGGTTCAGTGTGTGGCTCAGTGTGTAGTTCAGTGTGTAGTCCAGTGTGTAGTCTCAGTAGTGTAGTTCAGTGTGTAGTGCAGTGTAGTCCCAGTGTGTAGTCCAGCGTGTAGTCCAGCGTGTGTAGTCCCAGTGTGTAGTCCAGTGTGTAGTCCAGTGTGTAGTCCAGTGTGTGGTCCCAGTGGTGCAGCGTAGTCTCAGTGTGTAGTCCAGTTGTGTAGTCCAGTGTGTAGTCCAGTGTGTAGTTCAGTGTGTAGGTTCAGTGTGTAGTCTCAGTGTGTAGTTGGTTGTGTAGTTCAGTGTGTAGTCCAGTCGTGTAGTTCAGTCCGTGTAGTTCAGTGTGTGGTTCCAGCTGTGTGGTCCAGTCCGTGTAGTTCAGTGTGTAGTTCAGTGTAGTCAGTTCAGTGTGTAGTTCAGTGTGTAGTTTCAGTTCAGTGTAGTTCAGTGTGTAGTTCAGTGTGTAGTTCAGTGTGTAGTTCAGTGTGTAGTCTCAGTGTGTAGTCCAGTGTGTAGTTCAGTGTGTAGTCCAGTGTGTAGTCCAGGTGTAGTCCAGTGTGTAGTCCAGTGTGTAGTCCCAGTGTGTAGTCTCAGTGTGTAGTCCAGTGTGTAGTCCAGTGTGTAGTCCAGTGTGTAGTCCAGTGTGTAGTCCAGTGTGTAGTCCAGGTGTAGTCCAGTCGTGTAGTCCCAGTGTGTAGTCCAGTGTGTAGTTCAGTGTGTGGTCTCAGTGTGTAGTTCAGTGTGTAGTCCAGTGTGTAGTTCCAGTGTGTAGTCTCAGTGTGTAGTTCAGTGTGTAGTTCAGTGTGTAGTTCAGTGTGTAGTCTCAGTGTGTAGTCTCAGTGTCAGTGTAGTCCAGTGTGTAGTTCAGTGTGTAGTTCAGTGTGTAGTTCAGTGTGTAGTTCAGTGTGTAGTTCAGTGTGTAGTTCAGTGTGTAGTTCAGTGTGTAGTTCAGTGTGTAGTTCAGTGTGTAGTTCGGTGTGTAGTTCAGTGTGTCAGTGTAGTCCAGTGTGTAGTTCAGTGTGTAGTTCAGTCCAGTGTGTAGTCCAGTGCTAGTCCAGGTAGTCCAGTGTGTGTAGTTCAGTGTGTGGTCCAGTGTGTAGTTCAGTGTAGTCCGTGTGTTCAGTGTGTAGTTCAGTGTGTAGTTCAGTGTGTAGTTCAGTGTGTGGTTCAGTGTGTAGTTCAGTGTGTAGTTCGGTGTGTAGTTCAGTGTGTGGTTCAGTGTGTAGTTCAGTGTGTAGTTCAGTGTGACTCCCTGGTCAGGTCTCAAGACTTGTGTAGATCAAAGTCTTGTCTGATCTACACAAGTCACAAACAAACGTTTATTTTGTGAAGTGAGTGATTTTGTGAGTCATTCAAACGTTGTGTTGATCATTTCTCTCATCGTCTTCATCTTCATCACCATAGCAACACAACATTGACTTAAATGTCAGTCAATCCTCCGACAGTTACAGAGATTTGAGGGTCATATTTGGCCCCCGGACCACGTGGACACAAAGACATTTGAATGAAGGTTCAAGACTGACTAGAGTTGAAGGTTTAATTCCTGCCCCTGAGCAGTGGATCAGACTCAGTGGATCAGACTCACGTGAGAGTCCAGCAGGTCGATGCTGTCCAGGCTCTTGCTTCGGTGGATCCTGCCTTTGATGCGTCGGAGTGAAGGCTTCGCCTGAGCAGTGCTTGTTGTGGAGGCGGGTGTGACGGAGCCTGCGGTCGGACTGGGATGATGCCTGTAGTCAGAGGAGATAACAACACCGTCACATCTGTTGTGTGGTTGTATCTGTCGTGTGACTGTATCTGTTGTGTGATTGTATCTGTTGTGCGACTGTATCTGTTGTGTGACTGTATCTGTTGTGTGACTGTATCTGTTGTGTGATTGTATCTGTTGTGTGGTTGTATCTGTGGTGTGATTGGATCTGTTGTGTGATTGTATCTGTTGTGTGGTTGTATCTGTTGTTTGATTATATCTGTTGTGTGGTTGTATCTGTGGTGTGATTGGATCTGTTGTGTGATTGTATCTGTTGTGTGGTTGTACCTGTTGTGTGGTTGTATCTGTTGTGTGGTTGTATCTGTTGTGTGATTGTATCTATTGTGTGATTATATCTGTTGTTTGATTGTATCTGTTGTGCTACTGTATCGGTTGTGTGATTGTATCTGTTGTTTGATTGTATCTGTTGTGCTACTGTATCGGTTGTGTGATTGTATCTGTTGTTTGATTGTATCTGTTGTGCTACTGTATCGGTTGTGTGATTGTATCTGTTGTGTGATTGTTTTTGTGGTGTGATTGTATATGTTGTGTGATTGCATCTGTTGTGTGGTTGTATCTGTTGTGTGGTTGTATCTGTGGTGTGGTTATATCTGCTGTGTGATTGTATCTGATGTGTGATTGTATCTGTGGTGTGGTTGGATCTGTTGTGTGACTGTATCTGTTGTGTGACTGTATCTGTTGTGTGATTCTATCTGTTGTGTGACTGTATCTGTTGTGTGACTGTATCTGTTGTGTGGTTGTATCTGTGGTGTGATTGATATCTGTTGTGTGGTTGTATCTGTTGTGTGATTGTATCTGTTGTGTGGTTGTATCTGTGGTGTGGTTGTATCTGTTGTATGACTGTATCTGTTGTGTGGTTGTATCTGTTGTTTGATTTTATTTGTTGTGCCACTGTATCAGTTGTGTGATTGTATCTGTGGTGTGGTTGTATCTGTTGTGCTTCTGTATCTGTTGTGTGATTGTATCTGTGGTGTGGTTGTATCGGTTGTGTGGTTGTATCTGTGGTATGATTGTATCTGTTGTGTGACTGTATCTGTGGTGTGATTGTATATGTTGTGTGATAGTATCTGTTGTGTGGTTGTATCTGTTGTGTGGCTGTATCTGTTGTGTGACTGTATCTGTTGTGTGATTGTATCTGTTGTGTGGTTGTATCTGTGGTGTGGTTGTATCTGTTGTGATGATGTATCTGTGTATGTATCTGTTGTGTGATTGTATCTGTTGTGTGGTTGTATCTGTGGTGTGGTTGTATCTGTTGTGTGATTGTATCTGTTGTGTGATTGTATCTGTTGTGTGGTTGTATCGGTTGTGTGGTTGTATCTGTGGTATGATTGTATCTGTTGTGTGACTGTATCTGTGGTGTGATTGTATATGTTGTGTGATTGTATATGTTGTGTGGTTGTATCTGTTGTGTGATTGTATCTGTTGTGTGACTGTATCGGTTGTGTGATTGTATCTGTTGTGTGATTGTATGTTGCAAATGTTGTGTGATTGTATCTGTTGTGTGACTGTATCTGTTGTGTGACTGTATCGGTTGTGTGATTGTATATGTTGTGTGATTGTATCGGTTGTGTGATTGTATCTGTTGTGTGATTGTATCGGTTGTGTGATTGTATCTGCTGTATGACTGTATCTATTGTGTGACTGTATCTATTGTGTGATTGTATCTGCTGTGTGATTGTATCTGATGTGTGATTGTATCTGTTGTGTGACTGTATCTGTGGTGTGGTTGTATCTGTTGTATGACTGTATCTGTTGTGTGGTTGTATCTGTTGTTTGATCTTTTTTTTGCCACTGTATCTGTTGTGTGATTGTATCTGTGGTGTGGTGGTTGTATCTGTTGTGTGATCGTCTGTATCTGTTGTGTGGTTGTATCTGTTGTGTGGGTTGTATCTGTGATTGTATGATTGTATCTGTTGTGTGACTGTATCTGTGTGTGTGTGATTGTATATGTTGTGTGATTGTATGTGTGGTTGTGTGGGTTGTATCTGTTGTGTGACTGTATCTGTTGTGTGATTGTATCTGTTGTGTGTGTGATTGTATCTGTGGTGTGGTGTGTATCTGTTGTGTGATTG
>JACEEU010000001.1:28092850-28112850 GCA_016630915.1 Callionymus lyra | reverse complement strand
TATAATAACAAACATATATATTGATATAGTTGTATAATAATAAACATATATATTGATATAGTTGTATAATAACAAACATATATATTGTTATAGTTGTATAATAATAAACATATATATTGATATAGTTGTATAATAACAAACATATATATTGATATAGTTGTATAATAATAAACATATATATTGATATAGTTGTATAATAACAAACATATATATTGATATAGTTGTATAATAATAAACATATATATTGATATAGTTGTATAATAACAAACATATATATTGATATAGTTGCATAATAACAAACATATATATTGATATAGTTGTATAATTATAAACATATATATTGATAAAGTTGTATAATAATAAACATATATATTGATATAGTTGTATAATAATAAACATATATATTGATATAGTTTTATAATAATAAACATATATATTGATAAAGTTGTATAATAATAAACATATATAATGATATAGTTGTATAATAATAAACATATATATTGATATAGTTTTATAATAATAAACATATATATTGATAAAGTTGTATAATAATAAACATGTTAAATGATATAGTTGTATAATAATAAACATATATATTGATATAGTTGTATAATAATTAACATGTTTAATGATATAGTTGTATAATAATAAACATGTTGAATGATATAGTTTTATAATAATAAACATATATATTGATATAGTTGTATAATAATTAACATGTTTATTGATATAGTTGTATAATAACAAACATATATATTGATATAGTTGTATAATAATAAACATATATATTGATAAAGTTGTATAATAATAAACATATATATTGATATAGTTGTATAATAATAAACATATATATTGATATAGTTTTATAATAATAAACATATATATTGATAAAGTTGTATAATAATAAACATATATAATGATATAGTTGTATAATAATAAACATATATATTGATATAGTTGTATAATAATAAACATATATATTGATATAGTTTTATAATAATAAACATATATATTGATAAAGTTGTATAATAATAAACATATATATTGATATAGTTGTATAATAATAAACATATATATTGATATAGTTGTATAATAATAAACATATATATTGATATAGTTGTATAATAATAAACATGTTTATTGATATAGTTGTATAATAATAAACATATATATTGATAAAGTTGCATAATAATAAACATATATATTGATATAGTTGTATAATAATAAACATATATATTGATATAGTTTTATAATAATAAACATATATATTGATAAAGTTGTATAATAATAAACATATATAATGATATAGTTGTATAATAATAAACATATATATTGATATAGTTGTATAATAATAAACATATATATTGATATAGTTTTATAATAATAAACATATATTGATAAAGTTGTATAATAATAAACATATATATTGATATAGTTGTATAATAACAAACATATATATTGATATAGTTGTATAATAATAAACATATATATTGATATAGTTGTATAATAACAAACATATATATTGATATAGTTGCATAATAACAAACATATATATTGATATAGTTGTATAATAATAAACATATATATTGATAAAGTTGTATAATAATAAACATATATATTGATATAGTTGTATAATAATAAACATATATATTGATATAGTTTTATAATAATAAACATATATATTGATAAAGTTGTATAATAATAAACATATATAATGATATAGTTGTATAATAATAAACATATATATTGATATAGTTTTTATAATAATAAACATATATATTGATAAAGTTGTATAATAATAAACATGTTAAATGATATAGTTGTATAATAATAAACATATATATTGATATAGTTGTATAATAATTAACATGTTTAATGATATAGTTGTATAATAATAAACATGTTGAATGAAATAGTTTTATAATAATAAACATATATATTGATATAGTTGTATAATAATTAACATGTTTATTGATATAGTTGTATAATAACAAACATATATATTGATATAGTTGTATAATAATAAACATATATATATTGATATAGTTGTATAATAATAAACATATATATATTGATATAGTTGTATAATAATAAACATGTTTATTGATATAGTTGTATAATAATAAACATATATATTGATATAGTTGTATAATAATAAACATATATATTGATATAGTTGTTTAATAATAAACATGTTAAATGATATAGTTGTATAATAATAAACATGTTTATTGATATAGTTGTATAATAACAAACATATATATTGATATAGTTGTATAATAACAAACATATATATTGATATAGTTATATAATAATCAACATATATATTGATATAGTTGTATAATAACAAACATATATATTGATATAGTTGTATAATAACAAACATATATATTGATATAGTTGTATAATAATAAACATATATATTGATATAGTTGTATAATAACAAACATATATATTGATATAGTTGTATAATAACAAACATATATATTGATATAGTTGTATAATAATAAACATATATATTGATATAGTTATATAATAATAAACATATATATTGATATAGTTGTATAATAACAAACATATATATTGATATAGTTGTATAATAATAAACATATATATTGATATAGTTGTATAATAACAAACATATATATTGATATAGTTGTATAATAATAAACATATATATTGATATAGTTGTATAATAACAAACATATATATTGATATAGTTGTATAATAATAAACATATATATTGATATAGTTGTATAATAATAAACATATATATTGATATAGTTGTATAATAATTAACATGTTTAATGATATAGTTGTATAATAATAAACATGTTGAATGATATAGTTTTATAATAATAAACATATATATTGATATAGTTGTATAATAATAAATATCTTGAATGATATAGTTTTATAATAATAAACATATATATTGATATAGTTGTATAATAATAAACATATATATTGATATAGTTTTATAATAATAAACATATATATTGATAAAGTTGTATAATAATAAACATATATAATGATATAGTTGTATAATAATAAACATATATATTGATATAGTTGTATAATAATAAACATATATATTGATATAGTTTTATAATAATAAACATATATATTGATAAAGTTGTATAATAATAAACATATATATTGATATAGTTGTTTAATAATAAACATGTTAAATGATATAGTTGTATAATAATAAACATGTTTATTGATATAGTTGTATAATAATAAACATATATATTGATATAGTTGTATAATAAAAAACATGTTTAATGATATAGTTGTATAATAATAAACATATATATATTGATATAGTTGTATAATAATAAACATATATATATTGATATAGTTGTATAATAATAAACATGTTTATTGATATAGTTGTATAATAATAAACATATATATTGATATAGTTGTATAATAATAAACATATATATTGATATAGTTGTTTAATAATAAACATGTTAAATGATATAGTTGTATAATAATAAACATGTTTATTGATATAGTTGTATAATAAAAAACATGTTTAATGATATAGTTGTATAATAATAAACATATATATATTGATATAGTTGTATAATAATAAACATGTTTATTGATATAGTTGTATAATAATAAACATATATTGATATAGTTGTATAATAATAAACATATATATTGATATAGTTGTATAATAAAAAACATGTTTAATGATATAGTTGTATAATAATAAACATATATATATTGATATAGTTGTATAATAATAAACATATATATTGATATAGTTGTATAATAAAAAACATGTTTAATGATATAGTTGTATAATAATAAACATATATATATTGATATAGTTGTATAATAATAAAACATGTTTAATGATATAGTTGTATAATAATAAACATATATATATTGATATAGTTGTATAATAATAAACATATATATATATTGATATAGTTGTATAATAATAAACATATATATATTGATATAGTTGTATAATAATAAACATATATATATTGATATAGTTGTATAATAATAAACATATATATATATTGATATAGTTGTATAATAATAAACATATATACATATTGATATAGTTGTATAATAATAAACATATATATATATTGATATAGTTGTATAATAATAAAACATATATATATATTGATATAGTTGTATAATAATAAACATATATACATATTGATATAGTTGTATAATAATAAACATATATATATATTGATATAGTTGTATAATAATAAACATATATATATATATTGATATAGTTGTATAATAATAAACATATATATATTGATATAGTTGTATAATAATAAACATATATATATATTGATATAGTTGTATAATAATAAACATATATATATATTGATATAGTTGTATAATAATAAACATATATATATATTGATATAGTTGTATAATAATAAACATATATATATTGATATAGTTGTATAATAATAAACATATATATATATTGATATAGTTGTATAATAATAAACATATATATATATTGATATAGTTGTATAATAATAAACATATATATATATTGATATAGTTGTATAATAATAAACATATATATATTGATATAGTTGTATAATAATAAACATATATATATATTGATATAGTTGTATAATAATAAACATATATATATATATTGATATAGTTGTATAATAATAAACATATATATATTGATATAGTTGTATAATAATAAACATATATATATTGATATAGTTGTATAATAATAAACATATATATTGATATAGTTGTATTTCTGTCTTCACTCAAGATGAAGTAAAGTTTAATCACTGATGAAAGAATGAAAGGATGAAAGAATGAAAGGATGAAAATGCCTGTGATCGTGACTCGTCTGAAGATGCTTCAGATGAACTTGTTCTCGTCTCATCAGCTCAACTCATCATTTTCACTTCACTCATATGACCTGTTGTTTCCATAGCAACGGACAAACTTCACTTGTGTTTATTGAGTTTCTATTGAAGTGATGA
The DNA here is from genome assembly GCA_016630915.1 of Callionymus lyra. Taxonomy (NCBI): domain Eukaryota; kingdom Metazoa; phylum Chordata; class Actinopteri; order Syngnathiformes; family Callionymidae; genus Callionymus; species Callionymus lyra. The sequence goes on along the minus strand of JACEEU010000001.1, from coordinate 28,107,844 downwards.
TTCATGTGTTTATGTGTGTCTATTGAGTTTCTACTGAAGTGATGATTCATATGTTCACGTGTGTCTATTGAGTTTCTACTGAAGTGATGATTCATGTGTTTATGTGTGTCTATTGAGTTTCTATTGAAGTGATGATTCATGTGTTTATGTGTGTCTATTGAGTTTCTATTGAAGTGATGATTCATGTGTTCACTTGTGTTTATTGAGTTCTATTGAGTTTCTACTGAAGTGATGATTCATGTGTTTATGTGTGTCTATTGAGTTTCTACTGAAGTGATGATTCATATGTTCACGTGTGTCTATTGAGTTTCTACTGAAGTGATGATTCATGTGTTTATGTGTGTCTATTGAGTTTCTATTGAAGTGATGATTCATGTGTTTATGTGTGTCTATTGAGTTTCTATTGAAGTGATGATTCATGTGTTCACTTGTGTTTATTGAGTTTCTATTGAAGTGATGATTCATGTGTTCACGTGTGTCTATTGAGTTTCTACTGAAGTGATGATTCATGTGTTCACGTGTGTCTATTGAGTTTCTACTGAAGTGATGATTCATGTGTTTACGTGTGTCTATTGAGTTTCTACTGAAGTGATGATTCATGTGTTCACGTGTGTCTATTGAGTTTCTATTGAAGTGATGATTCATGTGTTTATGTGTGTCTATTGAGTTTCTACTGAAGTGATGATTCATGTGTTTATGTGTGTCTATTGAGTTTCTACTGAAGTGATGATTCATGTGTTTACGTGTGTCTATTGAGTTTCTATTGAAGTGATGATTCATGTGTTCATGTGTGTCTTTTGAGTTTCTACTGAAGTGATACGTGTGTCTATTGAGTTTCTATTGAAGTGATGATTCATGTGTTCACGTGTGTCTATTGGAGTTTCTACTGAAGTGATGATTCTATATGTGTTCACGTGTGTCTATTGAGTTTCTACTGAAGTGATGATTCATGTGTTCACGTGTGTCTATTGAGTTTCTACTGAAGTGATGATTCATGTGTTTATGTGTGTTTATTGAGTTTCTATTGAAGTGATGATTCATGTGTTTACTTGTGTCTATTGAGTTTCTACTGAAGTGATGATTCATGTGTTCACGTGTGTCTATTGAGTTTCTACTGAAGTGATGATTCATATGTTCACGTGTGTCTATTGAGTTTCTACTGAAGTGATGATTCATGTGTTTATGTGTGTTTATTGAGTTTATATTGAAGTGATGATTCATGTGTTCACGTGTGTCTATTGAGTTTCTACTGAAGTGATGATTCATGTGTTTATGTGTGTCTATTGAGTTTCTACTGAAGTGATGATTCATGTGTTCACGTGTGTCTATTGAGTTTCTACTGAAGTGATGATTCATGTGTTTTGTGTTATTGAGTTTCTATTGAAGTGATGATTCATGTGTTCACGTGTGTCTATTGAGTTTCTACTGAAGTGATGATTCATGTGTTCACGTGTGTCTATTGAGTTTCTACTGAAGTGATGATTCATGTGTTCACTTGTGTTTATTGAGTTTCTACTGAAGTGATGATTCATGTGTTCACTTGTGTTTATTGAGTTTCTATTGAAGTGATGATTCATGTGTTCACGTGTGTCTATTGAGTTTCTACTGAAGTGATGATTCATGTGTTTATGTGTGTCTATTGAGTTTCTACTGAAGTGATGATTCATGTGTTTATGTGTGTTTATTGAGTTTCTATTGAAGTGATGATTCATGTGTTTACGTGTGTCTATTGAGTTTCTACTGAAGTGATGATTCATGTTTCCACGTGTGTCTATTGAGTTTCTACTGAAGTGATGATTCATGTGTTCATGTGTGTCTATTGAGTTTATACTGAAGTGATGATTCATGTGTTTATGTGTGTCTATTGAGTTTCTACTGAAGTGATGATTCATGTGTTTATGTGTGTTTATTGAGTTTCTACTGAAGTGATGATTCATGTGTTTGCGTGTGTCTATTGAGTTTCTATTGAAGTGATGATTCATGTGTTCATGTGTGTCTATTGAGTTTCTACTGAAGTGATGATTCATGTGTTTACGTGTGTCTATTGAGTTTCTATTGAAGTGATGATTCATGTGTTCATGTGTGTCTATTGAGTTTCTACTGAAGTGATGATTCATGTGTTTACGTGTGTCTATTGAGTTTCTATTGAAGTGATGATTCATGTGTTCATGTGTGTCTATTGAGTTTCTACTGAAGTGATGATTCATGTGTGTACGTGTGTCTATTGAGTTTCTATTGAAGTGATGATTCATGTGTTCACGTGTGTCTATTGAGTTTCTACTGAAGTGATGATTCATGTGTTCACGTGTGTCTATTGAGATTCTACTGAAGTGATGATTCATGTGTTCACGTGTGTCTATTGAGTTTCTACTGAAGTGATGATTCATGTGTTTATGTGTGTTTATTGAGTTTCTATTGAAGTGATGATTCATGTGTTTACTTGTGTCTATTGAGTTTCTACTGAAGTGATGATTCATGTGTTCACGTGTGTCTATTGAGTTTCTACTGAAGTGATGATTCATGTGTTCACGTGTGTCTATTGAGTTTCTACTGAAGTGATGATTCATGTGTTCACGTGTGTCTATTGAGTTTCTACTGAAGTGATGATTCATGTGTTCACTTGTGTCTATTGAGTTTCTACTGAAGTGATGATTCATGTGTTCACGTGTGTCTATTGAGTTTCTACTGAAGTGATGATTCATGTGTTCACGTGTGTCTATTGAGTTTCTACTGAAGTGATGATTCATGTGTTCACTTGTGTCTATTGAGTTTCTACTGAAGTGATGATTCATATGTTCACGTGTGTCTATTGAGTTTCTACTGAAGTGATGATTCATATGTTCACGTGTGTCTATTGAGTTTCTACTGAAGTGATGATTCATGTGTTCACGTGTGTCTATTGAGTTTCTACTGAAGTGATGATTCATGTGTTCACGTGTGTCTATTGAGTTTCTACTGAAGTGATGATTCATGTGTTTACGTGTGTCTATTGAGTTTCTACTGAAGTGATGATTCATGTGTTCAGTGTGTTTTTTTACTGAAGTGATGATTCATGTGTTCACGTGTGTCTATTGAGTTTCTATTGAAGTGATGATTCATGTGTTTACGTGTGTCTATTGAGTTTCTACTGAAGTGATGATTCATGTGTTCACGTGTGTCTATTGAGTTTCTACTGAAGTGATGATTCATGTGTTCACGTGTGTCTATTGAGTTTCTACTGAAGTGATGATTCATGTGTTCACGTGTGTCTATTGAGTTTCTATTGAAGTGATGATTCATGTGTTTATGTGTGTCTATTGAGTTTCTACTGAAGTGATGATTCATGTGTTCACGTGTGTCTATTGAGTTTCTACTGAAGTGATGATTCATATGTTCACGTGTGTCTATTGAGTTTCTACTGAAGTGATGATTCATATGTTCACGTGTGTCTATTGAGTTTCTACTGAAGTGATGATTCATGTGTTCACTTGTGTCTATTGAGTTTCTACTGAAGTGATGATTCATGTGTTCACGTGTGTCTATTGAGTTTCTACTGAAGTGATGATTCATGTGTTCACGTGTGTCTATTGAGTTTCTACTGAAGTGATGATTCATGTGTTTACGTGTGTCTATTGAGTTTCTACTGAAGTGATGATTCATGTGTTCACGTGTGTCTATTGAGTTTCTACTGAAGTGATGATTCATGTGTTCACGTGTGTCTATTGAGTTTCTATTGAAGTGATGATTCATGTGTTTATGTGTGTCTATTGAGTTTCTACTGAAGTGATGATTCATGTGTTCACGTGTGTCTATTGAGTTTCTACTGAAGTGATGATTCATGTGTTTATGTGTGTCTATTGAGTTTCTACTGAAGTGATGATTCATATGTTCACGTGTTTCTATTGAGTTTCTACTGAAGTGATGATTCATGTGTTCACGTGTGTCTATTGAGTTTCTACTGAAGTGATGATTCATGTGTTCACGTGTGTCTATTGAGTTTCTACTTTGCTTTTAAACGATAATCCTGATGTTATTAAAGACTTAAGGTCAAAGTTCATCAACTTCATGTTCTTCTCTCATGTAATCTCTTCTTTTTAGAGACAAAAATGTTTGTTCATTTTAATGTAGTGACTGTAGTCCAAAAATACACTTTTTCATCAAACACCTTCAAACTTAAAGCTCCACATGAAGAACTGATCAGACAAACAAGTGTTAAAAAGAACAGATGACTCTGAAGAGAAAGAACATGAAGTTTGATGAACGATGACTTCACTGGTGATGTTAGGAAGTAAACTAATGTCCACAAGAAGAAATGGAGAGACAGATGGTTGTTGCTGAGAGGAGGAGGAGTGAGAGTGAGGAGTGAGAGAGGAGTGAGAGAAGAGTGAGAGAGGTGGAGTGACATAAGTGAGGGAGAGGAGGAGGAGTGAGAGGAGAAGTGAGAGAGGTGGAGTGAGAGAGAAGTGAGAGAGGAGTGAGAGAGTTGGAGTGAGAGAGGTGGAGTGAGAGAGGAGTGAGAGAGGTGGAGTGTGAGAGGAGTGAGAGAGGTGGAGAGAGGAGGAGTGAGATAAGTGAGAGAGGTGGAGTGTGAGAGGAGTGAGAGGAGGAGTGAGAGAGGTGGAGAGAGGAGGAGTGAGATAAGTGAGAGAGGTGGAGTGAGAGAGGAGTGAGAGAGGTGGAGTGAGAGGGAGGAGTGTGAGAGGAGGAGAGAGGTGGAGAGAGGAGGGAGATAGGTGAGAGAGGTGGGAGTGAGAGAGGAGTGAGAGAGGTGGAGTGTGAGAGTAGTGAGAGAGGTGGAGAGAGGAGGAGTGAGATAAGTGAGAGAGAAGTGAGAGAGGAGGAGAGAGGAGGAGTGAGATAAGTGAGAGAGGTGGAGAGGAGAGAGGAGGAGTGAGAGAGGTGGAGAGAGGAGGAGTGAGATAAGTAAGAGAGAAGTGAGAGAGGATGAGAGAGGAGGAGTGAGATAAGTGAGAGAGGTGGAGTGAGAGAGAAGTGAGAGAGGGGGAGTGAGAGAGGAGCGAGATAAGTGAGAGAGGAGTGAGAGAGGTGGAGAGAGGAGGAGTGAGATAAGTGAGAGAGAAGTGAGAGAGGAGGAGAGAGGAGGAGTGAGAGAGGAGTGAGAGAGGTGGAGAGAGAGAGGAGTGAGAGAGGAGGAGTGAGATAACTGAGAGAGGTGGAGTGAGAGTTTGGCTGCAGCAGAATAACAACAGGAGAGAAGATGTTCGACAGTTTATTCTCACAAAGAAGAAGATGTTGATGAACAGGAAGGAAGTTCGAGGAGAAGCGATGACGTCATTGAACTTTACAAAGTGATGAACATGCAGGAGCTGATGGAGAAGTTGATGGAGGAGCTGATGGAGGAGCTGATGGAGGAGTTGATGAAGGAGCTGATGGAGGAGCTGATGGAGGAGTTGATGGAGGAGTTGATGAAGGAGCTGATGGAGGAGCTGATGGAGGAGCTGATGGAGGAGTTGATGGAGGAGCTGATGGAGGAGCTGATGGAGGAGCTGATGGAGGAGTTGATGGAGGAGCTGATGGAGGAGCTGATGGAGGAGTTGATGAAGGAGCTGATGGAGGAGCTGATGGAGGAGCTGATGGAGGAGTTGATGGAGGAGTTGATGGAGGAGCTGATGGAGGAGCTGATGGAGGAGCTGATGGAGGAGTTGATGGAGGAGCTGATGGAGGAGTTGATGGAGGAGCTGATGAAGGAGTTGATGGAGGAGTTGATGAAGGAGCTGATGGAGGAGCTGATGGAGGAGCTGATGGAGGAGCTGATGGAGGAGTTGATGGAGAAGTTGATGGAGGAGCTGATGGAGGAGGTGCTGCAGTAGCATGAGCTTTGACTTGTTCCGGAGGTGGGAGGACATTTCATGTCATCATCATCAACATCATTAACATCCACATCTTCATCATGAACAACAACAACATCTTCATCATCATCATCATCATCATCATCATCTTCATCATCTTCATCACCATCATCGCTCACACTCACCACATCCTCTTCCTGGGCGGGAGACAGTGTTCTTTGTTGGAGGCTGTGACCCCCAGAGCGAGCTGCATCACCGTGATGTATTTCTGGTAGTTCACCATGACGTCCACAGAACCGCAGGTACCGACGAGCCTTAGATCCGAGCCTTAGATCCGAGCTGTAGATCCGAGCTGTAGATCCGAGCTGTAGATCCGAGCTGTAGATCCGAGCTGTAGATCGAGCTTCTCCGCTGCGGCTCTCCTCACATCTTCATCATCTTCATCATCATCGCCATTTCCAGCAGCGCTGACGCTCTGACGGAGGAAACACTCGCCAGGACTCGTGTCTGCAGACACTCCGACCTCACAAACCTCGTCCATCCATGTTCGTCAGCAGCGCCGCTCATTCTTCTCCTCCTCTTCCTCCTCCTCTTCCTCCTCCTCTTCCTCCTCTTCCTCCCAGGCTTGGAAACACTCGCGAAAAACGCTGCAGCGTCTGTGTGTGTGTGTGTGTGTGTGTGTACAGTGTAGTCAGAGGGGAGGAGGGAGAGAGAGAGAGAGAGAGAGAGAGAGAGAGAGGGAGAGAGGGAGAGGGAGGGAGAGAGAGAGAGAGAGGGCGAGAGAGAGAGAGAGAGAGAGGGAGGGAGAGAGAGAGAGAGAGAGAGGGAGAGAGAGAGAGAGAGAGAGAGAGAGAGAGAGAGAGAGAGAGAGAGAGGGAGGGAGAGAGAGAGAGAGGAGAGGGAGGGGAGAGAGAGAGAGAGAGAAAGAGGGAGTGAAGGAGAGAGAAAGAGAGAGAGGGAGAGAGAGAGAGGGAGGAAGAGAGAGAGAGAGAGAGAGAGAGAGAGAGAAGAGAGAGAGAGAAAAGAGAGAGAGAGGGAGAAAGAGAGAGAGAGAAAAGAGAGAGAGAGAAAGAGAGAAAAGAGAGAAAGAGAGAGAAAAAGAGAGCGAGAGAGAAAAGAGAGAGAGAGAGAAAAGAGAGAGAGAGAGAGAGAGAGAAAAGAGAGAAAGAGAGAGAGAGAAAAGAGAGAGAGAGAGAGAGAGACGAGAGAATAGAGAGAGAGAGAGAAAAGAGAGACAGAAGCTCAAGCTTGTCTCTGATATTTAGTGAATCAAACAAATGTTGTTCTTCCAGAAACATCGATTGAACTCGAGCCCAGAAACATTTGAAGTCAAATAAAAGAAGAAAGAAATGAAAATTTTTTTTTTTTTTTTTTCACTTTAACCATCATATTAACCATTATTTTAACCATCATTTAAACATCATATAAACCATCATATAAACCATCATATAAACCATCATATAAACCATCATATAAACCATCATATAAACCATCATATAAACCATCATATAAACCATCATATAAACCATCATATAAACCATCATATAAACCATCATATAAACCATCATATAAACCATCATATAAACCATCATATAAACCATCATAGAACCATCATATAAACCATCATATAAACCATCATATAAACCTCATCATATAAACCATCATATAAACCATCATATAAACCATCATATAAACCATCATATAAACCATCATATAAACCATCATATAAACCATCATATAAACCATCATATAAACCATCATATAAACCATCATATAAACCATCATATAAACCATCATATAAACCATCATATAAACCATCATATAAACCATCATATAACCATAGAACCATCATATAAACCATCATATAAACCATCATATAAACCATCATATAAACCATCATATAAACCATCATATAAACCATCATATAAACCATCATATAAACCATCATATAAACCATCATATAAACCATCATATAAACCATCATATAAACCATCATATAAACCATCATATAAACCATCATATAAACCATCATATAAACCATCATATAAACCATCATATAAACCATCATATAAACCATCATATAAACCATCATATAAACCATCATATAAACCATCATATAAACCATCATATAAACCATCATATAAACCATCATATAAACCATCATATAAACCATCATATAAACCATCATATAAACCATCATATAAACCATCATATAAACCATCATATAAACCATCATATAAACCATCATAGAACCATCATATAAACCATCATATAAACCATCATATAAACCATCATATAAACCATCATATAAACCATCATATAAACCATCATAGAACCATCATATAAACCATCATATAAACCATCATATAAACCATCATATAAACCATCATATACACCATCATATAAACCATCATATAGAACCATCATATAAACCATCATATAAACACATCATAGAACCATCATATAAACCATCATATAAACCATCATATAAACCATCATATAAAACATCATATAAACCATCATATAAACCATCATATAAACCATCATATAAACCATCATATAAACCATCATATAAACCATCATATAAACCATCATATAAACCATCATAGAACCATCATATAAAACATCATATAAACCATCATATATAAACCATCATAAACCATCATATAAGAACCATCATATAAACCATCATATAAACCATCATATAAACCATCATAGAACCATCATATAAACCATATAAACCATCATATAAACCATCATATAAACCATCATATAAACCATCATATAAACCATCATATAAACCATCATATAAACCATCATATAAACCATCATATAAACCATCATATAAACCATCATATAAACCATCATATAAACCATCATATAAACCATCATATAAACCATCATATAAACCATCATATAAACCATCATATAAACCATCATAGAACCATCATATAAACCATCATATAAACCATCATATAAACCATCATATAAACCATCATATAAACCATCATATAAACCATCATAGAACCATCATATAAACCATCATAGAACCATCATATAAACCATCATATAAACCATCATATAAACCATCATATAAACCATCATAGAACCATCATATAAACCATCATATAAACCATCATATAAACCATCATATAAACCATCATATAAACCATCATATAAACCATCATAGAACCATCATATAAACCATCATATAAACCATCATATAAACCATCATAAAAACCATCATATAAACCATCATATAAACCATCATATAAACCATCATATAAACCATCATATAAACCATCATATAAACCATCATATAGAACCATCATAAACCAACCATCATATAAAACCATCATATAAACATCATATAAGAACCATCATATAAACCATCATATAAAACACCATCATATAAAAACCATCATATAGAACCATCATATAAACCATCATATAAACCATCATATAAACATCATCATATAGAACCATCATATAAACCATCATATAAACCATCATATAAAAACCATCATATAAACCATCATATAAACCACTCATATAAAACCATCATATAAGGAACCATCATATAAACCATCATATAAAACCATCATATAAACCATCATATAAACCATCATGAGAAGCCATCATATAAACCATCATAGGAACCATCATATAAACCATCATATAGAAGAACCATCATATAAACCATCATATAAACCATCATATAAACCATCATATAGAACCATCATGATAAGGAGCACCCCATCATAGAACCATCATATAAGGAACCATCATATAAAACCATGCATGATAGGGAGGAAGACCATCATATAAAACCATCATATAAACCATCATATAGAGAGACCATCATATAAACCATCATAGAACCATCATATAAACCATCATATAGAACCATCATATAAACCATCATATAAAACCATCATATAAACCATCATATAAACCATCATATAAACCATCATATAAACCATCATATAAACCATCATATAAAACATCATATAAACCATCATATAAACCATCATATAAACCATCATATAACCCACACATCATATAAACCATCATATAAACCATCATATAAACCATCATATAAACCATCATATAAACCATCATATAAACCATCATATAAAAACCATCATATAAAACCATCATATAGAAACCATCATATAAACCATCATATAAACCATCATATAGTAGAACCATCATATAAACCATCATATAAACCATCATATAAACCATCATATAAACCATCATATAAACCATCATAGAACCATCATATAAACCATCATAGAACCATCATATAAACCATCATATAAACCATCATATAAACCATCATATAAACCATCATATAAACCATCATATAAACCATCATATAAACCATCATATAAACCATCATAGAACCATCATATAAACCATCATATAAACCATCATATAAACCATCATAGAACCATCATATAAACCATCATATAGAACCATCATATAAACCATCATATAAACCATCATATAAACCATCATATAAACCATCATATAAACCATCATAGAACCATCATATAAACCATCATATAAACCATCATATATAAACCATCATATAAACCATCATATAAACCATCATATAAACCATCATCCATAAGAAACCATCATATAAACCATCATATAAACCATCATATAAACCATCATATAAACCATCATATAAACCATCATATAAACCATCATATAAACCATCATATGAGAAACCATCATATAAACCATCATATAAACCATCATATAAAGCATCATAGAACCATCATATAAAACATCATATAAACCATCATATAAAACATCATATAAACCATCATATAAACCATCATATAAACCATCATATAAACCATCATATAGAACCCACCCATCATATAAGAACCATCATATAAACCATCATATAAACCATCATATAAACCATCATATAAACCATCATATAAACCATCATATAAACCATCATATAAACCATCATAGAACCATCATATAGAACCATCATATAAACCATCATATAAACCATCATATAAACCATCATATAAACCATAAACCATCATATAAAACCATCATCATAGAACCATCATATAAACCATCATATAGAACCATCATATAAACCATCATATAGAAAACCATCATATAAACCATCATATAAACCATCCTCATAGAACCATCATATAAAACCATCATATAGAGAACCATCATATAAACCATCATATATAAGGGAAACCATCTATAGGAGAGAACCATCATATAAACCATCATATAAACCATCATATAAACCATCATATAAACCATCATATAAACCATCATATAAACCATCATATAAACCATCATATAAAACCATCATATAAACCATCATATAAACCATCATATAAACCATCATATAAACCATCATATAAACCATCATATAAACCATCATATAAACCATCATATAAACCATCATATAAACCATCATATAAACCATCATATAAACCATCATATAAACCATCATATAAACCATCATATAAACCATCATATAAACCATCATAGAACCATCATATAAACCATCATATAAACCATCATATAAACCATCATATAAACCATCATATAAACCATCATATAAACCATCATAACCATATAGGAACCATCATATAAACCATCATATAAACCATCATATAAACCATCATATAAACCATCATAGAACCATCATATAAACCATCAGTAGAACCATCATATAAACCATCATATAAACCATCATATAAACCATCATATAAACCATCATATAAACCATCATATAAACCATCATATAAACCATCATATAAACCATCATATAAACCATCATATAAACCATCATATAAACCATCATATAAACCATCATATAAACCATCATATAAACCATCATATAAACCATCATAGAACCATCATATAAACCATCATATAAACCATCATATAAACCATCATAGAACCATCATATAAACCATCATAGAACCATCATATAAACCATCATAGAACCATCATATAAACCATCATATAAACCATCATAGAACCATCATATAAACCATCATAGAACCATCATATAAACCATCATATAAACCATCATATAAACCATCATATAAACCATCATATAAACCATCATATAAACCATCATATAAACCATCATATAAACCATCATATAAACCATCATAGAACCCTCATATAAACCATCATATAAACCATCATAGAACCATCATATAAACCATCATATAAACCATCATATAAACCATCATATAAACCATCATATAAACCATCATATAAACCATCATAGAACCATCATATAAACCCTCATATAAACCATCATATAAACCATCATAAAACCCTCATATAAACCATCATAAAAACCATCATAAAAACCATCATAGAACCATCATATAAACCATCATATAAACCATCCTAGAACCCTCATATAAACCATCATAGAACCATCATATAAACCATCATATAAACCATCATAGAACCATCATATAAACCATCATAGAACCATCATATAAACCATCATATAAACCATCATAGAACCATCATATAAACCATCCTAGAACCCTCATATAAACCATCATATAAAGCATCATAGAACCAGCTAGGCATGGAAACCATGGCGGCACAGCACGGCTCCCTGCTCCAGAGTCTGGGACACCAGATGTCTGCGATGGCCGTTCAACTCCAGCTCTTGACGGCCGCCGCTGGGACCACAGCACCACCTCCCGCTTTGGCGAGTCCGGCAACCGCGCCGGCTCCAGCTTCCACCGGTGAGTCCGTTCCGGTTCCACACTCCTCCATGATCGTCCTGCAACGACCCGAGTGTTTCTCCGGTGACTCTGGAGATTGTCGGGGCTTCCTAACCATGTGCAGTCTCCACTTCGAGCTGAACTCCACCGCCTTTCCCAATGAGTACTCCAGAGTGGCTTACATCATCTCGCTGCTGAGCGAGCGGGCAGCAGAGTGGGCCACGGCGGAGTGGCGGAACCGGTCGCCCCTCTGCGACTCTGCGGAGCTGTTCACCATGGCGTTCCAGCTTACCTTCCAGCGCATCGTTCCGGGAGAGGAAGCGGCATCTGCTCTTCTCAGTCTCCGCCAAGGGTCCCACCACGTGAGCGACTACGCTATCCGGTTCCGCACGCTGGCTGCAGAGTGTGCTGGGAGGGGACCGTCCTCACCCGAGTCTTCCTCGAGGGTCTCTCCCCGCACCTACGGACCATGCTCATTCCCCTCGAGCTCCCGGAGGGGCTAGACGCAGTCATCGCCATGGTCACCAGGATAGAGACGAAGCTGCGCAACGAGGAGGCGCTCAGTCGGTCGTCTTCCCCTCCTCTCCAGTGCTCCCAGCGGTTTCCCTTCCGCTCCTCAGTTCCCCGCCAGGAGTCCTTGCCGGCGCAGGAGGAGCAGCTCGGACGCGCGTCTCACGGACCAGGAGAAGAGTCTCCGAAAGGCTGAGGGGCTCTGCCTCTACTGTGGCGGTGATGGACACCTTGCAGCAACGTGCCCGCTAAATTGACTCATTTGACTTCATTGACTCTGGGGCCGATGGCAAATTCATTTCCATGGAGCTTGTCAGATCCCTCAACATTCCACTTCAGCCTCTCCCGGTCCCCCTCCAAGTTCAGGCCTTGGACGGCCACCTCCTGAACCGGGTGACCCACACTTCACACCCAATTAGACTCTTGTTCCCTGATGGACACACTGAGGAGCTACATCTCCATGTGCTGGCGTGTTCCCCTCACCCCATCATCTTGGGGTTTCCCTGGCTCCAGCACCATGAGCCTCACATCCAGTGGTCCCCTCTATCTGTGGTTGGGTGGGGAAAGGCTTGCAGTCAGAAGTGTCTAACCCCCCTCTACTTTGTGCTCTCCATTAGGTTTAGCGTCTCTCCGGTACCTTCCACCACTTCTGCGGACTTATCATTGGTTCCGTCTATGTACCACGATGTGGGTGAGGTTTTTAGTAAGGCCCGTGCCATAAGTCTTCCTCCTCATCGCTCTTATGATTGCGCTATTGAGTTATTGCCTGGGTCCCATCCCCAGCGTGGTCGCCTTTACTCCTTGTCTCGCCCAGGAACTGATGCCATGAACCGTTACATCTCGGAATCTCTGGCCGCAGGGATAATCCGCCCTTCCTCATCCCCGGCTGGGGCTGGCTTCTTTTTTGTCTGTAAGAAGGACGGCTCCCTGCGCCCATGCATTGATTATCGCTCTCTTAATGATATTACGGTTAAGAATCGTTACCCCTTACCACTAATGGTTTCAGCGTTTGAGATGCTCAAAGGAGCCACTATTTTTACCTAATTGGACCTACGTAATGCTTACCACTTGGTTAGAATCCGCCAAGGAAATGAAAACCCTTTTAACACTACTCTGCCATACGAGTATCGGAATCCTTTCTTATCCCTCGTGTTTCAAAGCCTAGTTAATGACGTCCTAAGAATTTCTTAATCGGTTATTTTTGTTTATCTAGACGACATTCTCATTTTTTCGCCAACAAACCACCAACACTGCGTAGTTAAACAGTAAGTACCGACTGTTCGTCAAGGCTGAGAATTGTGAGTTTCATGCTGCGACCGTCTCCTTCCTTGGTTATGTAATTAGTCCCGGTAGGATAGCCATGGACCCGGCTAAGGTTCTAGCTGTCGCTGACTGACCTTCTCCCGATAACTGAAAGGCACTCCAACGGTTTTTAGGTTTTGCAAACTTTTACCGTAGATTCATCAGAAATGTTAGTTCTATCTGTCCTCCCCTCTGTGCCTTGACCGCTGACTCGCAGCCTTTCCACCGCAGCCCGGCCGCCGAGAGAGCCTTCCGGGAACTAAAGGAACGGTTCACCTCTGCCCCGATTCTCCTCCAGCCTGATCCCCACGCAGTTCATGGTCCAGGTGGACGCTTCTAGCACGGGGGTCGAGGCCATCCTCTCCCAACACTCTATCACAGACGGTAAGTCCACCCCTGTGCATTCTTCTCCCGCAAACTGAACCAGGCAGAGAGGAACTATGATGTGGGAGACAGGGAGCTGCTGGCCATCAAGGGCTCCTTGGAGGAGTGGCGTCACTGGCTGGAGGGAGCGGAGAACCCCTTTGTGGTATGGACAGATCACAAGAACTTGGAATATATACGCACTGCACGACACCTGAGACCTCTCCAGTCCCGCTGGTCCTTGTTTTTTGCCAGGTTTCATTTTGTTGTGA